>OX637866.1:1867128-2206030 GCA_951802705.1 Netelia virgata | reverse complement strand
GAGAGACGAAACGATGGGGGATGATGCCCGGAGGATTTACTAGAATTGGGGTGGCGGACAACGGCGCTGAAGCCAAACCAAAACGAGCGACCTGTTGCTCCGACGCTATCATTCCCCTTCCATTCCCCTTACGCACACATAAACGTAGCTATATAACATTCGCAGATGGCCCATTTTCACCATTAATACCAACGATCGTCTCTCGGTTCGTAAGATTCGCTCGTGGGACTGAGATTATCACTTCTGAATTCTTCAGTTCGTGGGACGTTGTCACTGCGATAGTGATTGTTGCTCGTTCATTATTCACGTTATTAAATGATATTTCTTTTATACGAAAATACAAATATATATATTATTGAATTTATTACCCCAATTTTCCCATTTCTTTATAGCAAAGTAATCGAGTGGTTTGATTATGAAAAGAATTTTAATTTAAATCCCAGCAATGTGCAAATTTTCCACAGGTGATAAGATCTAATAAAAATTAAAGTAAAAACGCACAATTTTTCATCAACTTTGGGGTCGTAAAATTCGCTCGTGGGAGTGAGATTATCACTTCTGAATTCTTCAGTTCGCTGGACGTTGTCACTGCGATAGTGATTGTTGCTCGTTGATTATTCACGTTATTAAATGATATTTCTTTTATACGAAAATACAAATATATATATTATTGACTTTATTATCGCAATTTTCCCATTTCTTTATAGCAAAGTAATCGAGTGGTTTGATTATGAAAAGAATTTCAATTTAAATCCCAGCAATGTGTAAATTTCCCACAGATGATAAGATCTAACAAAAAATTCAAGAAAAAACGCACGATTTTTCATCAGCGCCTCGAGTGAAAGGGAAACTTTCGTCACGTTGATTCGCGTCGCGCGTGGTTTTGCAACCGTCGCGATAATTTCGTTTCTCTTTAAATTGAATTCTTTTTTCGTCGAGCGATGACATCAGAGACGGGAAATCGACGTTTCTCGGTCGAGCGATTGTCCCGAAATCGAGGAAATGGAACAGATAATAAAAAATAAACAAAAAAAAAACAAAAAAAAAAGAAGGGTGAGGGAGAGAGGTTTTTGGTTCGAGAGATACGCAATGTTGGCTATCGTCATAGACGCGTGTCTGCCAATATATAAACGTCGGTTGAACGATCGTCGGTCGCATTTGTCAATTGTCAGGTAGGATCGATGAGTGCAACGGATACGAGCGAGAAAAGTTGTTCCACGGTCGAGTGCGCGAGTGAGAGAGAAAGAGAAAGAGAGAGAGAGAGAAAGAGAAGGCGGCATATCCGAATGTAGAGGATAAACGAGCGAGGCGGAGGAAGGAAAGAGCGAGCGCGAGCGTAAAAGCGACGAGGTCGAGACACGCGGCAGCTGTCTGGCGCCATGGGCCCCCCTATTCCCTCAAACAGTCGCGCCGACCGTCAGGCCAGCCGAGCAAAAGCAAGCAAGCATGCGGTTCTCCTACCTCGTCGCGAGACCGAAAGAGCGCGTGAGAGAGAGAGAGAGAGAGAGAGAGAGAGAGAGAGAGAGAGAGAAAGAGACGGAGCCACACGGTTCTCGTTCCCTCGGTTCGTAACGATAGCCACCCACCTTTACCGAATGTACACGCTCTCGCTTCTCTTTTTCTCTCTAACCCAGCCTAAAGCACGCCATTCTCAAACCGGCATCTCGGACTGCGAGATAATACGGGAGGGAGAGAGTGAGTGAGAGAGAGAGAGAGAGAGAGAGAGAGAGGGCGATGGGCGAGACGTTTTTTCCTCTACTTCTTCTTCTTCTTCTTCTTCTTCTTCTTCTTCTTCTTCTTCATCTGCTTCTCGTCTCGTTTTTCCTCTTCTTGGGCACGAACGTTCTTTCGTCTATCTCTCGTCTCTTCCTCCTTCTTTTTTCAGCGTATCTTCTTTCAAGTCTTCTTGCCTTTTTGTCCTCTTCATAATCTTCTTCGTTTGCATATTCTTCTCTTCGTCCTTTTATTTTTACTCCTCGTTTTTTTTTTTGTTTCAACGTTGTTCGTCCTCTCGTCCCTTTTTCAACGTTCTTTTTCTTTCGGCTTCGTTCGTCGTCCTCTTCGTTCGAATCTTCTTTATAGTCTCTTCAATTTTTTCATTTCGTTTTTTTCTTTTTTTCGTCTCTTCTCTCGGTTTTTTCCTCGTCTCCTTCGTTGCTTGCTTTTGATACCGATGCTGGCAGCCGCAAAGTTGCTCGGTCCGTTCTCGTTCTCTCTCTTTCTCTCTCTCTCTCTGTTTCTCGACTCGGGGCTTGCAAATGTTCCGAGGGAGGCGCCAAATATGTTTCGGGCGTTCCACGAATCCTGATTCAGGCCGCGCGCCCGTCGTGCTGCTGCTCTCTGCTCGGCTCTCGTTGTGTCCGCATCGCCGAGAGCTTCGCGATTCGAGGCATCCAACGCGACTCATTCTCTCTCTCTCTCTCTCTCTCTCTCTCTCTCTCTGTCTTTCTCACTCTTTCGTTTTTTCCCTCAGCTCCCACCCCACATTTCTGTATACGAGTGTGTGTATTTCAGAAGCTCTATTCCCTAACATTTTGTCCCCCCAAAGCTAACACGACAGTTTTTTTCTTTTTTTTTGCGCACGTTTATGTTTACTCGTCTAATCTTGACGCGGTACGAGCGGATTCGAGTCGAACTAACGCGGATCGATTCGATAAATATTGATCGACTCTATAGGTATAAACGTCTCACACTTCATAGACAGGAAAAGTAATCGATGGTACGTCGTTGATAAGCCGTTATAATACCGATTCTCGTATACCTCGAGAGAAAGAGAGAGAGAGAGAAATTCGACGAAGATACAAAATACATTGCATACAAAAATACGTGGTCAAAAATAGTTCTTACCTTCGCCGTTGGTGGTGAGAGAATGATGCTGCGGGCTCGTCGTGATACCGCAACGACGATAATCACCGCTGATTTCACTCGGTGCACGATCTGCAAACAAAAAGTGAAAGAAAAAAAAATAGCATTAAAAAAATTTTCGATTCACGTGAATTTTCGAATAATTCAAAATGAAAATATTTTTATCATGATCGTATCGTCCGCGAATTAACGAAAACTTTTTACTTAATATTTGAAAGGTATAAAGAAGAATCGCGGACGAAGAGATTTCGGAGGGACCGACGGTGAAAGAACACGGTAGACAAAAACGACGACGACCGGGCGGGTTTCATTGACTAAAAGAGAGAATGATGTCAGGAGTAGAACGCGACGAGTTGGCTCTCTTTCTCTCTCTCTCTCTCTCTCTCTCTCTCTCGGACACCCCAGGGAGAAAAAGAGAGAGAGAGAGAGAGAGAAAGAGACGAAGATTCTCTATCTCTCTCATCTCGGCCACTTTCCGCAGCGGTCTACCGGGGCGGTCCACGCGAGAGAGTCTTGCGGCGTTCGAACCGTTCTCTCGCGTCTGTTCTATCCAGCTCGGTGTATAACTACGGGAGGCCACCGAGAGCAGAGAGTGTGCAGTCCTCCCTCTCTTCGCACACGAACAGACAGACAGACACACACAGAGAGCTCCAAGACGCGGTCGCATTCTTTTACAAATTCCAGTCTTTCCTCTCCCTCTCTCTCTCTCTCTCTCTCTCTCTCCTTCATAGCTCCCTCGTGTAAACGTCCATACCGCTCCGTCATTCCTGCGGGAGAAACGTTTCCTGTCGCCGAACTCTCTTTTTACCTCCCCGTCTTCGTGAGCTCGCTGCTCACCTCCTTTTGTTCCATTCGCGACGAGCGATTATGATATTCCATGAAACTCTTCTCTCATTGTGACAAACGTAACTCGCGTGCCCTTGGTCGCTTGAGAATAAATGTTTTTAATTTTTTATTAAACCTATTCGTTCCGGTACGTACTGTAGAGAATTGCATGTACGTTAACGCCCGTGTATATGGGGACTGGGCGAGGCTTAATGCTTACTGCGTCGAGAAATGCAAGAACAAGATATATACATATATTTACTATTCGCCAGAAGTATATATATATGTATAAACAAGAGAGTTGGAACGAGGAAGGATTCCGCGATCCGATTACACGCCGCTCGCGCCCTCCGACACGCATAAAGGAGCGATGGTTGCCTTCCGAGACTCGACGGAGAGCTGCTCTGTTGCTGCTGCTGGCTGCTTCTACATCACATGGTGACGAGAGTCTTTTGCAAAGTTGGTAGAGAGAGAGAGAGAGAGAGAGAAAGAGAGACTGCGAGTATCCCATGTCGTAATAGTTGCGAGCCTGGCTCCTGTCGCTTATACACACACACAAGTAGTGTTCTCGATACAGAGCTAACTCGTACGAACCCATACGTAGCTACGTATCGTATTAAGTATCGTAATAAATCGTGAAAATTTTAATAAATAAAAGAAAAAGCGTTGGATCGAAAAAAATATAGCCAAGTTTTAATTAAATTGGAAAATGTGTGTAGGATTTATCGAAGAATTTGCGAAAGTGTGTGCGAAAGTACGTGGAAAATCTCGGTCGAGATAATAGGGCAAAAAAGTATAAAAAGAGAATATGTAGCCGTGGTACGTGTTACACATCGTAGTCGTAGTCCGTAGACGTTCACGATATCGGACATTCAGCGCGCGAAATGTTTTGCGATATCATCGTCACGACGCGTCGCAGCGAATGGCGAATAAACGCGAAACCCATCTTGGCTCTATCGATATAAATTCAAGGTAGGTATAGTTTTGCACACTTACAAATCCATATGGTATGGTACGAATGTTACGCGTCATTGCTATCGAGAATTCTCTCTCTTCTCGCGGGGAGATCCGTGGTCGCTTCGACGACGACGACGACGACGATCCATCGGCGAATCTCGAATCTCGAACGCGATTCCGATCACGATTCTCGACTCGATGAGATCTATCTCTCTCTCTCTTTCTTTAGCTCGCTTCTGCCTTTGCCTCTCTCTCTCTCTCTCTCTCTTTTTCTCTCTCTACATATGTGTTTATACATATAGATATATATCGAAGCAGCGGGGATGAGTCATCGGCGCCGATCTTGTACCTGACTGTCCGATGCTTACCTACCGCGCGCTTGCTGTATTTTATATACATATATATATATATAATACATATCATATACCCGTTTCTACTATGGCAAAGATATATACGAGTTATATAGCTGGATCGCTCCTCGAAACGTTTTTGCCCCATGGAGAGACCCCACAACGATATACACCGATATCAAAGTCGACGAATTAGAAGAAGGCGATGAAAAAGAATTTTGAAAATTGCGACGAATGTTTAAACAAATACGAGAAATATTAAACTCACCTTCGGGTCTCAGCCTGTCGGGGATGAGACAGTACGGGGGCGGTGGCGACTCTGAAACAATAATCATAAAAAAACACATTTTTCTTTCAAATAAAAATTGATTATTCGACGTTCGATGAGAATTAAAAAAATATATATATATAAAAACTACGAGCCAGTTAACATTACGATTAGGAAATATTTTTAGTCGTGATGAGGATCGTTCGTTCGATTCGCGACGAGACTCTAGAACGAGCAAGGCGTCTCTCCCGATCGTGCGCGAACCGAGACATAAAAAATACTTTAAATGGAATCGGCCAGTGAGTGAAAAAAGAAAAAGAAAAAAAATTGAATAACTAGGACATTGCGAAGGTTCTTTCCGCGAATGTAAGAAAGTAAACGAACGAACGGACAGACAGACGGGCAGACAGTCCTATGTGGTACAAAAATGTACGGGGCAAGTACGTAGAATTGTATAAGTAGAGTCTAGACCGTTGCTATATAATAATTACGCGTATACGTAGTCGTTGCTCATACATACGTGTATAAACCTACACCCTCCTATGTACAATCGAGAGTCGAAACATGCATCGATATCGAGTCGATGTACGAGTTTAAAGGAAGAAAAAAAAACTAAAAAAAAAAAAAACTAAAAAAAATCATGAAAGAAAAGAAGAAAAAAAGGGGACGGTGGGGCAATCGTCGAGCGCGGTGGCGCTACACCAGGAGATGCTGGAGGTTCGAGACCAAAAGTGGATATTCTATTATTGGCTCTTGGTTGAGGCGCGCCGATGCCTTCTTTTCTCGAGTCTTAGCTGCTGCTTTTGCTCGGTACAACGACGACGACGACGACGACGACGACGACGACGACGAGAACGAGAACGACGGCGACGAGGTTCTGTCGAACCGGTATTCGCCAAAGACCGTTTTTTTTCTCATTCACTCTCTCTCTCTCTCTCCTTCGGTTCTCGGTCCAACATCCAGCTTCCCCCCTGGCCGACTTCTCTCTCCCCTAACTCCTTCGATCATCATAGGGATCGTCGTCATCTTTGCCTCGATCGCGTGTCTCGCACATGTGGCGATGCGAGTTCGTGTGTTTCGTTCGTGTGTGGGACGTTTTCAACATTCGCCGAAACATCTCGTGAGGATTGCCGCGCGGCTTGGCGAGGACGATAAGGCGGCAATCAGAGCGGAATTTGAAAATGAAAGACGCGCTAGTGGTCGAGCAAGCCAGGAAAGTGGTGCGTAGGCTGTTTATTAAAGAGGAAGAAACACAAAAAAGAAAAAAATGAGACGAGTCCAAGGGAGTGAAGAAGGGGGTAGAAGAGAAGAGGGCTGCGTGTAACCCTGTGATTTGGTAGTTTTGAAGGAAGAAGGCAGTCTCTGCGAATTCACAAGAGGATATGAGGGAAGAGAAGAGAGGGGGGGGGGGGGGAGTTTGGAGGGCAAGCGAGAGCACATCGTTAACCAGGTTTGGAAGGCCGGTGTTCTGTGCGGTCTGTTCGCTCGTGTGTCGAGCTCTCTCTCTCTCTCTCTCTCTCTTTTCTCTCTCTCTCACACACTCTCTGTCTCCTTCTCTCTGTCGGCTCGGCGCGACTCGTTGCACACGCCCTTCCTCGCTCTCTCACGAGCTGAGTTCGTCTCGGTTCGTTCGGGATACTCCACCAGCGGCTAACGCTGGCTGGCCTCGACAATTAGCTGGCGCCAGCAATGACACGAAGCGGCGCCGTGGGCTTCCCTCTCTCCGCCTCGCCCCTCCCTCGTCCACATCTTCGCGTAACCGCCATCACCGGGGCGCACCGGCTCTCACTCTCGTTCGCTTTTTTTTTTATTTTAATGCTCATACGCGTTTCTGTGTGTGTTTTTATAAACTTTTTTTTCTTTCTCATGTTTTAATATTCTCAACGTCGTCGGCACGTTGTCTCGTCATCGCTCGCCGTGGTGCTGTTCGCGTGCTCGAGGACGGAAGTATAACGATTAATGTTTTTTTTGCCATCGGTTCGGCAAAATAAAAGAGAGAACGTCGACCAACGAAATTATGAAATTTGAAAAAAAAAATATATATATATATATAATTATCGAATTACTAATTACCGAGTTAATTCCCGTTGATAATTTCGTTATCGATCGGAATACTTCGAGCTCGATACTATCGGCTAATTATCGTCCCGAGGCGAGAGTTTCTCGTTAATGAAAACTTGATGAATTATGACTTGTGCTCATTCAACAACTCGTCTATATACCTATATATATATATATATATATATATATATAGAGAGAGAGAGAGAGAGAGAGAGAGAGAGAGAGAAGAGAGAGAGAGAGAGAGAGAGAGAGAGAGAGAGAGAGAGAGAGAGAGAGAGAGAGAGAGAGAGAGAGAGAGAGAGAAACCCATTCGCAATTGCATGGGGAAGCCACGCCGTATGATCAGCAAAGCCGACAGCGAGTCGACCGGTATCTTCTTTTCCCTCTCGGTTTGCCTCGCGGGCGAATACGAATCGCGGTGGTTTTGCCCGTATGTGTGAAAAATTGAGGCGTATGCGAGCGCCCCCCTGCGTCTCCTATGTGTACGATTCGATACGTGTGCTGTGTACGAGTCACCCGCCTCACTCTCTCTCGCTCTCTCTCTCTCTCTCTCTCTCGCTTTACCCGCGCCGGACCCGACGTCGCCGGTTGTCGCGTCGCGGCTCTCGCCCAATATACGCCTTATTTTTAGATTCATATTGCCAAGTGCCGGCGCGACGAAGCCGACCGACGTCGTGGCAAACACACGGCCCGACCTCGCGAGCAAACCATCGCTTTCCCGTCTGCGCAAAGTCCCTATCTTTTCTCTCTTTCTCCCTCGTGGTTTTCACGTTCGAGCAACTCCCTCTCCTCGTTTCGTCTAACCTCCCGGCGTTAATAAGTAATACACTTACGTTAGTTATGTAGTAGCGAGACGTCGTTAATGGGAACAACGCGCGCAACCCCGAATCCCTTCTACATAGTCAAATGTATCGACACGAGATCCCGTACGATCATTGACGATTCGAGCCAAACGTTAAGAAAGTTACGATCGTTAACACTTCGTCCGTTTTTTCGGCATCTTCCCTCTGTAAACGGGGGTATTTCAAGTCCTCCTGTATTTTTTCACCCACTTAATACACTTAGAAAATTTTGAAAAAATATCGCTCGAAACCCTCGACTTGAAATATCAATCATAAAATTATTGAGAAAAACAATATATTCGATATATTCGTTGTTAAATAAATAAGAGCGTTTCCGAACCGAAATGATTTTAACTCGGGCACGAGCCAAAATAGAAGAAGCGTTAAACGAAAAAATCTTTTTACCGTAACTTTGTGTTTTTGTACTCGACCGGATTATTATCAGTCTCTAGTTTCTTCGTTGATACTTTGACATCCGCTGGAATCTTCGACAACGGTCTCGCTCGCACGATTTAACAGCGGATATGCGGGCTAGGCGAGAATGTTATTGCCGGTAATAAAGACGGTTCGATGGTTATTGCCCAAGCCGTTATACATACCTGCTCCCTGGTTCGAAGCTTTACTGTATATATACGCTGGCGCGTGTGTTTCCTGGGACCGGACGTTCAAAGCACGTTTCGGAAGAGGGAGAGAGAAAGAGGGGTAAGGGTAGTCAGGTAAAGTACTTCGTGTATCGTATTATCCAGCGGATAATCGAGAGACTCTTGGAAGCTTGGAGAGTTAGCCGGGCGTGGAGAACGTGACAAACGGGTTAAACGTTCGTCGGGGCGCGAGCGAGCGTTACGTAAAGTGCACTGGCGCCTGTCGCGCGGCGCGAGTACCCCGCGTACATGCCCCGCGCGCCGTATAACTTGCCCCTTAGCTTCCGAGACGAGTGCGACGACGTGCCTAACTGCCCGACTGCCTGCCTGCCGGCCGGTTTATCACTGAATTTTCATTCGTCTCTATCTATATAGAGTTTTCTCTCTCTAAAGTTTATGAACGAACGATTCCTTCATAATGAATTTAAGGGGTGAGAGTTAATCAGCATTTTCAAAGAATAGATTTCTTTTTTTTTGTGTTTTCTAAAAGTACAACATTTCAAAAGTATTCCCTGAAAATTTTAGACAAATAGGGGCATTATTTATGAAGACGTGCAGCTTTGAGTGCAGTCCTGTCGAGTGGGACAAGCAGGTAGGTAGTGGTAACTGCACGCTCGACGCAAACTTTAAACGCGTTTTTCTCGAAAGCACGTTTTCAAAGTCGGTGATCACTGTAACTCCGGAACGGCTCGACGGATCGCTTTGAAATTTTTACTACTTGTTCTAAACATTATTTTGCTGTCCTTGACCGAAGGATTTTTATTTGCGGTGAATAGTCTTTTTTTTATAGTCGAATATATGAGTGAAATTGTGATCGAAAAACAAAAAGTGCCTTCGAACATTCGCCATTTTGTCAAAAATCAAAATTTTTATTAATCCTTCGTTCAAAGACCGCGTAATAGGATTTACTAATGATCCCCGTTAAATTTTTTTATTCCGAATGATCCAGTGACCAGGAGCAGTGATCACCGTAAATCCCCTTATTTTATTTCAACCCCTCGGCAGTCTGGCTTATAGCTTGGCCATTTATCATTATTTTGTCTTGAAAATTTTATTCTACGTTCATTATACATGTATTATTTAATGGTAAAAAATTTATCAAAAAATAATAAAACCGTTCTTCAAAATAAAATCTCAAAAAAGGCGTTTTTTTTTCGAGCGTTACACGAGAGATAATATATGGAAAAAATTTTAAAAGAGAAACACAACTCACCAGGTTTGCAGAGCCGACTCCAGTGATAAGGATTGCAGCATACGTAGACGGGATCTTTAGCGGAATGGCAAACCGGAAGTTTCTTGAGCTCGGACGAATTGGCGAGATCGGGCCATCGCCATATCTGACAAGAGAGTAGATGGGGATCGTCCAGTGGAGAATCGAGACTGGTCTCCGATCCTGAACTATTATCCCCTATATTAGCCTCGTCTCTTCTCCTTCTTCCGGTCGTTCTACCCATTTTCCCACCATGATTTCTTCTGCATCGATCCCTCTCCGGTCTCGAGACTCCCTCTTCGTTCAATCGTTGTCCGTTACAACAGGTCGATCCTACCGGTGGCATATTGCTTCCGTTGATCGTCGCGTTGGATTCTTCGCCAGCGCTCCACGCCGGCTGTTCCTGACGAGGATCGTCGTTGGCTTGACCGGTATTTGATCGTTTGTTCGTATCGACGATACGAAGATTCATCTCGTTGTCCCGATTTTCCGTTACGGTAAAATCATCGTCGTTCGTCGAAGTGGGGAATTCGTCGCGATTACAACCGGTGTTTCCAGTTGTAACGCGTTGTTGTTGTTGTTGTTGTTGTTGTTGTTGTTCCTCGTTACCGATCGTATGAGACGAGACGCATCTGGAACATCTCGCGCCAGGAGGATTATGACGACGCGAGCGCAACAGATGTCGATGGGAGACGCGACGGGTCGGATTCTCGTGAAGTGTCGAGGCGAGACCGCAACGCTGGTGCCTGTTGCACTGGGACATCGAGGAGTCTTGTTGCTTGGGTAAACCGGGGGACGCTGAGCGACGTCGAGACTCGACCGGCGACGAACGACCGGGGCTAGTTTGTTTACGCGGTACGAGTACGCACGAGCCAAAATCGCTCCCGTAACTCTCAACGACGTTTAACAGCATTTCCAACTGATTCTCCTTCAATGTTTTCAACAAATCTTTACACCTAGTCAAACGATTCGGTTGTACACGCGATTGTTGTTGTTGTTGCTGTTGATGGTGTTGATGGTGTTGACTATTCTTTTCCGTATCATCGTCCTCGTCGTGGGACAAATCACCACCGCAACAACCTTGATGAAACCTATTAGCGACCGAGTTCACGCGATTCGTTGACGACGATATCGACGAACGATGACTTTGACCTCTACTGGTTGTGTTTTGTTGTTGCTGTATCTGTTGTTGTTGTTGTTGTCGTAGCTGTTGCTGCCGTTGTTGCTGTTGTTGTTGGGTCGTTCCGTTATTCGTTATCGTGGAATTGATGCGTGAAAACGTATCCTCTTGAGTCTCACACTCGGTTTCATGCTCCCCGCGGACTTTGGCCTTTAGTAGACGTCTAGTTAGCACCGCCCGTTTGCTCCAGAACATGAACATGAAACAGGATTTGCCGGTTGCGCATTTGGGGGCCAGTACTTAACAACTTTGCCACGACTTCAAATATATATAAATATATACACGGTTTAATATATATATATATTGCAGATATTATTTATCTCCTTGTATTTTTTGTATTCTCTTTTGGCTCGCCAGCGAGAGAGAGAGAGAGAGAGACAGAGAGAGAGAGAGAGAGAGAAAGAGAGAGGGAAAGGGAGAGAATTTTCTCCTCGTCGTTTCTCGTGGTATGCGTCACTTGTTAATTTACAAGCCGGCGCCACGATTTTTTTATTTCATTTATTTTAATACAATATGTATTAAAACTGTTGATTCCCTCGGCTTTGTTTTGCGTGAGTCTTCTTCCCTCTCTCAAAGACAACACGGACGCGGCAGCGCACACTCGTCAGACTCTCTCATGTATGTTAAATGTGACCGGTGGATTCTCGAGGGCGATTCGCGAGGCAAAAAGGCGAGCCCCGAGAAGAAGAGAGAGAGAGAGAGAGAGAGAGAGAAAGAGAGAGAGAGAGGGGAGAGGGAGAGAGAGATGATTGCGTCTTGCTTGCGTGCGCGGATCTCGGCCGCTCTCGAAATAGTGTGCGAGAAGCGACTGCTTCGCTGCTGTTGCTGCTGCTGCTGTTGATGCAGAGAAGTCGAGAGGAGGTTCGTACGCTCGAAACGTGAAGCTTTGTGTGTTGGGAATACGCTGTTGCTGATTCTAGAACGCTTGTTGAGATTTCACACACGAAGAATCACAACTCTCGTTATTGGTGTGGTAAAGCAGTCGAGTTTGTACATATATATATATATGTATGTATATGTATCGAGGGAGATTCGCGTCCTCGTAGTCGATCGCTCGTACGACGACCTCAAAAAACGAAGAAAAAAGCAAGCAAGCAGCTCGAGGCTGCTCTATACTCGCGCGATACTTTCAATGTGTTGGAGAGAGAAAGAGAGACCGCGAGTGTATATATACATGTATAGATGTGTGTATATATGTAGTAATATGGACGAGGCCCGCGCGAGAAGAAGACTGGTGAACGTGAGGCGCCTCTCGGATCAACGAATATATATCGTTGTGTATCCTCTCTCTCTCTCTCTCTCTCTCTCCTTCTCTCTGTCTCTCTTTCTTTCTTTCTCTCTCCCTCTCTCTGGCTCTCTCTTTCTCTCTCTCCCTCGATCTCTTTTTCCGCACGAGGCAACCAACACGAGTCGACGATCGCTCTGTTAATCTTCCGACTCGGCACTTTCGTAATCACTTTGAATTATTAACAATCGAATATTTACCGAAACGATCCCAGAAGCACGTAGAGATGCGCACAAAGCACACGAGAGACACGCACACCCACACACACTAAGACGCGCACGGTAGCAGCAGCAGCAGCAGACACACGAACACTTGCCGGTTGCAAGTGACGCGCGTGTATTCTTCGAAGACACTCGGTTGCTTGCACAGAGAGTGAGAGAGAAAGAGAGAGAGAGAGAGAGAGAGAGTGGAAAAAAAACAACGATCTCTCGACACATACACGTTGGTACACACGCGCGAACGAGAGACGAGCGAGAGCTCGAGGCGCACTTATTATTTTCTTTTTTCTTCTTCTTCTTCTTCTTCTTTTTCTTTTTCTTATTTTTTATTAATATTATTTTAACGCGAAGCTTATAACGAAGTAACTAGGAGAGCGGATAGATTATTCTTGTCGTACGGACGGTATGATAAAGACACCGGGCCGTTTGACGTGAAAAATGTATCGTTCTCGGTTGTTCGTTGTTCCTCGTCGGCGTCTTCCTCGCTGTTCTTGCAGCATGTACTGTTGCTCCCGCTATCCTTCTCACTGTTGTCTTTGCTCGACGAATTTCCGGTATTGCCGCTGCCACTACCGCTGCTACTGGATGTTCTCGCTTTGTTGGTGGAATAATTGTGATTTTCGTTGCCGCTGGCGCTGTCGCAACTGCCACTGCAACCACCGGCGCTCTCAGTGCCGCCGGCCTTTTGGCACCACATAACACTGAATTTCCACGTAATGCACTTCTGCTCCTCGTCCCTTCGCGGCTATCACCGATTGACATTATTTATCCCATAACCCGCATATATCGTTACGAATATTGCGTTATTAATCCTTTATTTAATCCTCGCCTGACTCATTCGTGGATGCGCCGGTATTTATGGTTTTTTCTTGTATTTCGTTCTCTATACTCTTTTTCGAGCGTGAACGATACGAAAGACCGTTCCCTCGGGGGCGCTCCTACCTCAACGAGGCTCCGCGACACTCTGCTAACGCTCTCTTCGCTCGAGCTCTCTCCTACTCCGCCCCCACTCCAACTTACTCCCCCCACTACTATCGCCACCGACACTACCACCACAGCGGTTTGCCTCCGCGCTGACCTCGTCGGGTTCGTCGCGGACGCGGATTTTGCCCGAGCGACCGTGAGGGAGCGCACTGTCACATTCTTGAAATCGCCGCGCCGCCACGACGACGCGTGTGTATCGGCCTCTCTCTCTATCTCTCTCTCACACACGCTTCTTTTTTCTTCTTAATGCTAAATGTACGTATATAGTCTTGCGTTTACGAAAGATTTGCGTGTAAAAGAAATAAATATAAAATTGTTCCCCTCGATCGTTTAGCGCGCGATTCCGTCGAAGAATTCTCTACCGCTCTTCCGTACCCGATTATCTCGCGATTCGCGACTTTACGATGCATATACGTGCCTATATATGGGAGAAAAGTGTCCAAGATATTTTCTACGACTAGTTTGCGTTCACACGTTCACCATGGCACTGTGAATATCGTGCTCTCGTTTCGTATCACCGACTACTACGCACGATGCGTCGCGCATGTTTTCCGAGAGTAGGAATAACAGCATCGAAAGTTCGTGCACAGTATCGCGAGTTCGCTGCACGCTGTCATCGGGTTGTTTTGTCGTTTCGATACAGCCTGAAGTATCTCGTGTCATTCGAGTTACGCGAAACGACGAGTATCTCGTCATACCACCCGTATCACTTCGTATTTGCTAGAGTAACCTCTCGTCGAGTGAGAAAAGTCCTCGCGCGCGTTTGATAAGTCGACAAGCCCAGGTTATGAACTGTCGCGCCTTCGAATTCACGCGTCCACCGAGAATATACGTTTTCCAAGCGTTCGGCCCCTTTTTCTGGAGAATGTTAAACGATGATCCACGATGTAATTGTTCCTTCTTGTTTCACGTGTCCCGTTGTTTCCATCGTCGTGGTAAGCGATGATCGCAGACAGAGTCGATACACCGACCGCAGCATACTAAACACACAAGGGAGCAGCTCGTTAAACATGGCCGCGCTCGCGCGCGCCTCGCTACAGCGGCGACCCACCGCGGGCACCGCCACTACTCGCGGATCGAGTTTTCCTAGATCGACGCGAGAGGCGCTCTCGTCTCGCGCGACCGAGGGAAAAAAACCCCGATTTTTCTCAGCATACGTGCGTGTGACCCCAATTCGCATCTCGTGATCTACGGAGTTTAGCGCGGGATATTTCGAAATTCATCTTTACTTTCAAAGTCCACATTTTTATTTTATTCTTCGTTCGAATGAATTTTTCAAATTATATACATTCTATACAAATTACATTATCATTATTATATATATATATATATTTATTTTCTCATAATTATTATTTTCTCTCAAACTATGTCGATCCAAAATTTAAAAAAAATGTGAATATTTTCCGTTATTCAATCTTTTCAACGACCAGTCGCGAAAAATCAAATTCGAGGACATCTCGGTTCGCGATCTACGGGGAAATGAGTAACGATATACGAAAGGTGGGCAGGGGGAGCGCGATGACGAAGAAAGAGCGAAAGAAACTCGCGACGTATCTTCGCGAGGCTGGCTTTGTCCCGAACACCTCGCTATATCCCCGACGATGTACAGTGACCGCACTATACACACTATATATGTACACGAAGGTACGGCGTTGCATCGGTACACGTATTGGTAAGGCTCTTCGTACAAGCGCCAGGGGACGGCTGAGTGGGCAGCCTGATCTGACGTAGAGTGGCGCTCGAGCCAGCGCCACAACCGCGGGGTCAACGTTCCATACACACGAGAGGGAGAGAGAGAGGGAGAGAGAGAGAGGGAGAGAGAAAGAGAAAGAGAGGGGGAGAGAGATAGAAAGAGAGAGAGAGAGAGAGAGAGACAACAGACAAGAGTTACGAGGCAAATTTCGACCGATATATCGCGAAGGGGATAATACCGAGAAAAAAAAAACACCAGTGACGATCTGCTTTCGCGGCGTACCGAGTCGTAAAAGAAATTCTTTCAGAGAGAGAGAGAGCGAGAAAGAGATAGAGATAGAGAGAGAGAGAAAGAAAAAGAAAGAGAGCGCCTCTCGCGGTCTTGGTTAATCGGCGATACGACAAGAGCGCTGCAACTTTAATCCCTTTTTACACACTAAAATACCAACGAGCAGGAAAACATCGGGCAAAGCATGCTTTTCTACGCGTTGCCTTTCTCGCCTATATTTATACTCTCTCTCTCGTTACGCGAGGAGACTTTCCGTGGCAAACCCGTGACGCGCTTATCCCCCTTCCCCCACTTGTAAATCCTTACTGTTTTGCTGCACATTCTCGCGAATAGGTTACGATGGCAACGAAGCTGCGCTACGTACCTACGAGTCAAAGAAGCGTAGAAAAAAAAGCAGCTAAACGTACGAGTGAGAGAGTGAGAGAGAGAGAGAGAGAGAGAGAGAGAGAGAGAAGGAGCGTGGAGAGATTTATACTTTTGGGTCATGCGCGTATCAGCGCAGGCAAAGCAATAAGAAATAAAGAAAGAGAGAGAAAAAAAAATAAATAAATTGGTTGCTTCGCGGCGAGAAACTTTTATCGTGATATTATACACATGTAAACGGTATTACACACACACACACACACACATAAACATATATATATATAGAGACACATGTTTGTCGAGAAGATCGCGCGAGCGAGAGCCTCGAGCTCGTTCTCTCGCTGTGTCGACCGGTCAATGTCGTATATTTAGACGAGACTAATTAATGCACAGAGCCTTTCGCGCACTGAAAACCAAGAGAGCCGCTATTATAGCCACGGGTTATGTATGTCGAGTAAGTATGCGAAGTGCCGAAACACGACTCTAATGGCGCCTACATTTGCAATCTGTACATACGTTATAGTCCGTCGCAGTATGCGAGAGCGTTAAAGCCCACCGCATGCACCAACCTACAGTACGATCTCTCGTAAAACGTACGTATCTTTCGTCGATCCGAAAAATCGAGATTCTCGGACGCCGTTGTAATTATTCGATGAAACGAATCGATGAAAAATTCCTCGAGGGTGAAAATATTGTGAAAAAAAAAAAACTGATAAAGATGTGACAATGGCTCGAACGAATCTCGAAATGTTTCGGCTCTAACTAAGAGAGGTCGGACTGTAAGGTATATGGCGCGTATGCGTCGCGTACCAGTGAGAGGGATGTATATATATATATATATACGCGCGAGTATATATATAGTCGTATGTACCACGGATGGCGCCTCCGCGGACTGGAATGCGCGCATGGCATTGCAATACAGAGTCGATAGAGGGAGAGACGGTTGGCGAGAGGGCGCTAGCGATAGATAAAGATAGTAAAAAATAAACAAGAAAGAGAGATATATAGAGAGAGAGAGAGAGAGAGAGAGAGATGAATAAATGATAGAATGCGTGAGCGAAGTATGACTACGGGGGTGATATAGAGGTAGAGGGAAAGAGGGGGCTGGCTGGATATAATAGTGGGAGAAAAAGAGAGTCATTCGTAGGCAGTCGCGGAAAGAGAGACGCTCATAAATTGGCTAATTTTAGAAAACTCGTCTCGACGAGGCGTGCGAGAAGTACGTGTATACGGCGTGTTTGTGGATGCCATTTTGTAATGACCGCTTCCTACGAGACTTCTCGATATTATAATCCCGAACGGACGGGCGAGCCAGGCGCGCATAAACGCACGATCCGACGCGGCGACTTGTAACGTTTTGTTCTCTCTCTCTCTCTCTCTCTTTCTGTCTCTGTCTCGTACGCGACTCGTCCACGATAATTGAATATGCCCTCGAGTGGCCGGTACGCGATATATACCTTCGCCGATGCATATTCCTTCCTTCCTTTTTTTTTTTTGTCGTTTTGTTTAATTTTTTGCTTCACTCCATGTATATGCAACGAACACGACGACGTCGCTACTGTCACCGTCGTCGAGGCGTTCTCACAATTCATTAACGCGTGTCGTAAAACTTTGTTGCTGTCCTCGGTAACTTGGCGCCTTTCGCGAAAATACCGTCCAGTTACTTGGACGAAGTTATGCACGCGCCGACTTGATACGCATATATTCGCGTATTTATAGGCACGAATTTAATCCGCTCGATAAATTCAATCTAGTTTTATAACGTTTTCTTTTTCTTCTTCTTTTTCCGACCGATTCTTGCCTCTTTACGATACCATTATCGAGAATGATAAATAATCGAAATACGTGCAATATGATCCGAGAAACGAACCGAGTCTCTATTTATTTTCTTTATTATCGTGTATATACGTGCGCTTTGGCACGTGCGCTTTAGTCGAACGATGTCCGTCTCGCTGCATTCGCCATGTCCGGCTTAATCAAAACGTCCAAACGGACGAACAACACGGAAATCATTTTTCACGGAAATATTTATGATCGCGTGTGTCAAGTCGCCGATGAAACAATAGTAAATGGGAACAACGAGACTCGTCTATATATATATATATATATATATATATATATATATATATATATATATATATATATATATATTTCACTATTTTCCTCCCTCGAATCATTCGAGACAAAACGTGAACTTGTTCTATTCGATTTTTCAATCGCTCTATAAAATTGATCGATTCGATAAAAAGAAAAAAAATGCGTAATTCGGTGAGTTCGCGGTCTCTTCATACGTAAATTGAAACGACGGAGTACCGTTTTGGGTAGTGTCGCGACGAATACGTACATGGGTGCGAATCGTATAAGCGAGAGGAGAGAGAGAGAGAGAGAGAGAGAAAGAAAGAGACGGGGGGGAGAACAAAAAACACGTCGGAATGCTCAAACAGTTGTTTTTCAGTGACGAATCTGATTCATCGACGGCGTCTGGCAGTCGGGAGTTTTGTCGGGGTCGAGTGTGACCCCCCTCTCTCTATCTCTCTCTCTCTCTCTCTCTCTCTCTCTCTCTCTCTCTCTTGCTTATATTCACAGTCGCATTGTTAACGTCGAGAAACGCGCCGACTGACGGAAATCTGGCCGTCTGGCTATTTCCCCCTTACCCTTTCGCGCTCTTCATCGAGACAAGCGCCACGAAGCGATTACGTCTTCGTTCCGTAAAACGATAGGTATTATATGAAAAAAGAAACGAGTCTCGAGCGGACCCCAGAACTGGGCCAGTCGTCTCGAGAGTCTAGACATCCCCAGAATCGTTTCGTAAACGATCTTCGCGCGCATGTGCAACGACCGGTCGCGGGACTCACCGATCCTCGGATAACAATTGTAATAAAATTTGCTGCTCGTACCGTGAAATTCATCGTACGACGAGTATTTCGAAATATCGAGATTAATTTTATACGCGAATAAATTGCTGAATAATGAAGAGTGAAAAAAATATATATTTTAGTACGTAGAGAAAAAAAATAAATAAAAAAATGCCGAGTGGTATACATTCCGAGAAGCGGATAATTAGAGACGTTTGCCCCGCAGGTGCGAGTGCAGGTGGACGAGGGAAATTGTCGATGGGTCTAATATACTTTTTACCGTCTTTACGTCCTGTGCTTAGCGTTACGATGATAATAACGATAAAGGTTTCCTGCGACGTATGAAAAGAGCTTCCGGTGTGAAACACACCCGGAGGATCTCGTACCGGATCCGGGCTCGTTTCGCTCTTATTTATTATTCTCGACGCTGTTCGATCGAGCTCGCAGAATTTAAAAAATTCTAATAACTCGCTCGACTAATATTACGATAAAATTATGATAAATAGGATAAATTCCACTCCAGTCGATAAGATAATGAAGGTAATAAATTTATTATCGTGGAATTAATTAAAAACAAAGAGGAAAAAAAGGAGAAAAAAACGAAGGAAATATAGCAGTAAATGATTTTAAATCAGAGTCGTATCTTTCGTTGCTAAAAGGAATAAATTATCTCTCTCTCTCTCTCTCTCTATGCTTCGTGCGCAAAATGCGCTCCGAGTCTCTCGGTATTACTTATATGACGAGTGGGAACCACCGACTCTCACGTAGGAGCGCCAGGGATAGGCGCCAGTACGCCGTGGCGCCACTAACGTCGTCCCGACAACGACGACAACGGACTTGAGCGATCTTGCAGCTGCCGCACTCGTCGGCTCGTTATACGCACCCGCCGGAGATATGCCCCGCTCGCTCGATCCTACCAAAACTTCCCGGTTCCCTCACGGAACGAAACATCTTATTCTCCTTCGTCTCAATTTGCGACGTCTCTTCTTCCTCGTCGCTCGGCCTCTCCCGACTTTAAACACTACGGTAGATTCGTCGCTGTGCCAAAAATCTTTTTGACCATTTCTCCTATATATCTCGTCTCGATCGAAATCTCTGTATGGATCTACGTAGAGAAGAACGGGGGAATTGGAGTCATGTAAAGAAAAGTTGAAGAAAAAGTAATTTATTGTAGTAATTATATATGGTTTTCACTATTAATCAGTCTTTTGGTCGATAAACTTTCATTTTTATGAAATAGATACTTGCAAATAATTGTTTAAGGTAGTGAAAAATTAAATTTATAGAAATGTGGCTTTGGCTCTTATTATCAGACAGGATGGGTTAATGGGAGCCATTATTTTAAACTTGACACGTTTAATAACTCTTTAGGTCAATATTAGTAATAGTAAACATGAACTGTTTAACATATAATCGACCCAAATATATATAGCTTTTTTTAACGCGTAAATGTTCTTTGTTTTCTTTCTTCTTCTCTTCTTCTTTTTCCTTCAAAAACATCTTTCATGGGAATACCGATCGGGCTTTCTGAATATTGTTTAGTTTTGGTGGTCTTTGTGGGCTTCTTGATTAATGGCCGTGGACTCGATACAAGGGGAATCCATCTGGCTCCAATTACCCCCGAAGAGAAGCATTTTGAATTAAACACAATAATATAAACAAATTATGTAGTAACCTATTTTTTGTACTTCCAGACCAAAATACACGAACTAAACTACCGAATGAACTCGAAAAACAATTAAATAAGAAAACTTTAGATACTCACATTGATTATGAGAAAAATATTTTTCTTACAACGAGTGGAGGCAAAATATGTTTGTGATCGTCGACGCTATACTTGTGGCACTGAAGCGGCCATCGGCAGTCGCACGACACGAACGAAGTTTAAGGAAGGCATTTGGGTTGTTTCGAAACACGTCGAGCGTTTCTAAGTACTTTTTTTGCGCTAGCTCCCATTGCCCCGCTCTCCCGTACCGCGTACTTTCGAACATTCTTTATCAACGTCGTAACGACGTTTACTTCGATCGCATTAAACAAAAATTATCATTTTAATTGAATTTTGTTGATATTAATTAAAATAAATATCGATACCAGGAATAATTTCACGATGATTCGTGAATAAAATCTTGACCGACTGGAATAATTACGAATAGAAAAATAAAGATTACGAAAGTGTTGAAGAGGACGTGCGAAAGTGGTCGTAATTCATAATCCCGGGGTATTTTATTACTCGTCTCTCTCTCTTTCTCTCTGGGACGCGGCGACACTCGGGAGTTTCGCGCGACCCGTCTGGGGCACTTGTTGCAGCGATTTTCTACAAACACGTGCGTATACTACGAAACTTCTATATAGTATCTGCGTCGAGTTACAAGCAATCTCCTCTCTCTCTCTGGCTCTTTCGTAAGGGGAAAATCTCACCGGCATGCTGAAGCATCCGGATGCGCAAGCGCGCCTTCTTCTCCACCGCCGGAAACTTCGTAACTACGGACTATGCGTACGAGAAAAAGATAAAGTTACGAAATGTTTCGCGCGAACATCGAGAGATTCCCGCTTTTTGTTTATCCTCACTGATCGGATCGAAAGCTCATCTCGAAAATAAACAGAAACAAAAACAAAAATACATTATTACAGAAATAAATCGAAATCAAGTCGAAAACGTTGAAGCATTACGAAAAATAATTGCTCGCGATACGTAATAAGCAAAAAAAGAAAACAGAAAAATAGCCAGACTACGTTTCACAAGCCAAGTACTTACTCTCACCGATCTCTCGTCTAACGAGCGTTGTCACTCGTGTTTTATAGCTCCACGCACCATTTTTTTCATCGTCGATAAAACTCGACTCGCGACTGGAGAATAACAACAACAGCAGCAGCAACAACAACAATAAAAACCCCAGAAAACCATTCACCTCGTCGTAAAATCGCGTGAGACGCGAGCCAACACTAGCGCGAAATTTTGAAAAGCTCGAAAACTCTATTTTTTCTTTGTTTCTTTTTTTTTTGTTTTTTTGTTTTAATATTGTGCAAAAAGCTTGATAACGAAGTGTGCGATAACGAAGATAGTGAAAAATAGTGTTAAAGAGAGTGAGAGAGTGGCGGTGCGAGTGCAGTGGCCGCGTATGCCGCGATGACTGGTCGCGTGGCGGATGCGCAACCCCTATTTGTAAGGGTGGGCTAAAGGGGAACGGAGATATTCCGGCGACAACCGGCGCGCCAGTTCGTGGCGACGCAGATCTTGACGCCATTTATTGTATCTATGCTTTTGGACGTGGATGGAACGGGGCCCCTCGTGCTTTTCTCTCTCAATGTATATATAGCACGCGCGCGCACACACATGCTCCTCTCTCTCTCTCTCTCTCTCTCACTCACTCACTGTCTCTCTCTCTCTCTCTCTCTCTCTCTCTCTCTCTCTCTCTCTCTCTCTCTCTCTCTCTCTCTCTCTCTCTCTCTCTCTCTCTCTCTCACTCTATCATTCTCTCACTCACTCTCTCACTCTCTCACTCTCTATATGTGTAACCCCACGAGGGGAAAGGCGAGACGATCCATTCGTAGGAGAGTTTACTCGTTGGGTACCTTCTCGTCGAACTGGGCTACACGCTACCGGGCAATAGTATCGGTTCTATGTATAGGTATATTTATATATATGGATGTTTTATATAAGTGTACGAAAGCGTACGTATATGGTCGAGGTGTATCATGGATAAGCAGAGAATCGTCTAGACGAGGCTGCAACCGAGCGACCGAAGGAAAACCGGACTTGACACAGACGCGTATTGGTGCACCCTTCGTACTACTATAGAGAATCGCGTGTGTCGCCCCCGCGGGGTTCTTCGAAGGCGATGGCGACGCGCGACGAGACACCGGTCGCGCAAATATTTTTAACAAGCATCTCCAACCCCCTTCTCGACGAACCCCTCTTCTTCGTCTTCTTCTTCTGCTTCTTCTTCTTCTTCTTCTTCTTCTTCTTCTTCTTCTTCTTTTGCCCTTTCTTATGTATTCCTCGCGCATCAAGGATCAAGACGGAGAGGAAGACAGACTTTGGGCGCCGATGTATGGAGAAAATTCATGAAAAAAAACTTTTAGACGTTTCGGTGATGAACCTTACTACTTTTTCCTTGGATGAGACAAAAAATCGGGATCTTCTTTTAGCCCAAGAAATATCGATGTATTTACGTTTTTGGGATTACAAAACTTTTATGAAATTTTTTGCAGAAATTGAGTTAATCGTGAAAATTCATCTTCTTTTCAGCCAGTTGGTGATTTACAAAATGTTAATGTTAGTTCTTGACAATTCTTCTCAATTTTACCTAAATTATTTATTGGCTATCTTCAAATTTTTAATGTTTAAATTTCTTAATTCTTTTTGTATCTGAAATCGATTCGAGCTAAATGCGGTATATTTGTATCGATAATGTGGCAAATGGGGTGAGAAGTGAATAATATATATATATATATTACGTACGTAAAACTTTTATGAATGTTTTGCCGAAATTGAGTTAATCAAGAAAAATTATTCATCTTCTTTTCAACCAGTTGGTAATTTATAAAATGTTAATATTAGTTCTTGACAATTCTTCTCAATTTTACCCCAATTATTTATTAGCCATCTTCCAATTTTTAATGTTTAAATTTCTTAATTCTTTTTGTATCTGAAATCGATTCGAGATAAATGCGATATATTTGTATCGATAATGTGGTAAATGGGGTGTGAATCATACCTATATATGTCTATATTACGTATGTTTGCGCGCATCGCGAGGCTGGCATTGGTTGGCTCGTTGTTTATCGAAGAGTCGCGGACGAGGGTCGGGGATTCGGAGATGTGGCACGAAGAGAAAAAGGAAAGAAGAAAGACACGGGGGTAGAGGTAGAGTTCGGATAGGGAGAGGAGAGAGTGAGAGAGTGAGAGAGAGAGAGAGACAGAGAGGAGTATATAGTGGCGGAGGATCAAAACACTTGGCGCCCCAGGCTGGAGCCGTGGCGGCAGCAAAACTGCCAACGGCAGAGCGTCGCCGATCCTCGCTCGCGATGGAACAACGCGCGATCGCCCGCGCGCTCTTCCATCCCTATATCCCTCGCGTCGTCGGCGGAGGATCACGCGGCGAGACGAGGGAGAGATGACAACGAGAGAACGAGGGGGATGCGATTTTTGGCCCGACTCAACGTTAGCAAATTTTTCCCTCTTCGACCCCTCATCTTATCCGACCAAAACGAGACTGACACCAAAATATATCAATTTCCTAGACATTCTCTCGACAACAAATTCACAAACATCTTAAAAAACAAATCAGACCATCAAGGAAATTTTATAATAACGTGTAAACAATTTAAATGAGAAAAACTTGTGGTATTCCGCTTGAAAGTATTATTTTGGTGATTGGTATCGATTATACCGTAAAAATAATGAGAAGAAGAAGAAGAAAGAAATCACAAGGGATTGGAAGAAATCTCAAAGTTGGAAAGGATGAGGAGAGATCCGTACGACTGGAATGGTCCTGGAGCCGTTGGGTCTGGAAATCCTCATGCACGAGGCTCGAGCATATACATAGTAAACATCGTCTGCAGTTTCGTGCCACTGGCGCGGTAAAAGCGAACGATGAGGAAGAAGAGAAGGATATTGCGCGGGGGGGACAAACCTCCGATTCTATAATAATACAGTTATGTTTGCGCGTATATATAGCTTATATACATACAGCGAGAGAGAGAGAATTCGATGGACCAGCAAAAATAAGAGGGTTGCTTATATACACACATATACATCTATATCTATGCATTATAGTATGTGTATGTGTGTACGTAGAGGGAGAGAGAAATAGAAGAAATTTTATGTGTATTGTACGTACATGGAAAGAAAAAGAAAGGGAGAGAGAGAGAAAAGCGCCCTCTAGGTTGGCGCTCTTCCCGTTCCTACAGTCAAGAGAGACTCTCTCTCTCTCTCTCGCGGTGAAAAGAAGTATTAGTAACGATGCAGCCGACGAACCTCCGCGACTTTACTACTCTCACTCCCTCCTCCTTCTCTATCTGTCGTTGCTTGCTATTTTGCTGGCAGCATCAGCGATGAGACAAGAGACAACCCTCTATTTTCCCTTTCTCCCTCTCTCTGCATTTGGTCGTCGACTTGTCGACGTCTAACCGTCGGGCGTCGTTGTGACGGCGTCGCGATGCTTCTCTCTCTCTCTCTCTCTTTCTCTCATCGTTCTATCATGACGCGCCAACGTCCACGGCGACTACGATTCTGCCGCCGTTTTCGTCCTCCGCAAAAGAGCGGAGAAACACACGTTGCGAAGGATATGCCTCGTTTAAGGGGCGATACCACGCGCCGAGTATGACCAATTTTATTCGTAGCCAACTACACAAAAGCAGCGGGAGAAACTTACGAGGTAAAAAGTTCGTAGTAGATGAGCTTACCATTTTCACAACTTGGTGGCGCCACCACTCGGCTACTCGATGGAACCATTTGTTACAGATTCTGAAGTACAGTTTTGAAGTGATGTTTAAATTAATAACGAGGATTTAAACTCATATTTTAGTTATAATAATAATAATAGTAATTTAAGTTGTCACTTACCTGCGCGTACCCGCTATAATCCGGCTGGTAAATCTACAAAAACATTAGGACTAGGGTCGACCGGTATATGATTGAGAACAATGAGCTCCGTAATCCCGAACTGGTGAGCTGTTGTATACCTGATTGGAGGATTCCAAGAGTGGGGCTGTATTCGAGGCTAAATAGAATCGAAGTTTCCAACGATTAGTACAATCGGGAGATTTTGAAGAAAATTTACTAGAGCTCAACTCCCGATATTTACATTAGTAATATTCAGTCTTACTATTTTTCTTTTTATGTAGTAGTAAAAAATATTTGTTCGGCAAGTAAAGTGGAAAAGGCGAGGATAAGATGGAATAAGGCATGGAAAATAATTAAAACATCACAAAAAAAAAGTTGTATTGGCGTGTCGACAATTTCGAAGCGTGAGTCATTTTAATAACATAACAATTCATTTTTCAATACTATTATTGTATGTAACAAGACTTTTGCTAATTCTTCATCAAGCTAGATCAAGATAATAAATTATTTAATGTTTCATAAAATATTGTTGAAGAAAAGAGTTCTAATCCGGAACCATTAGTCAAAAAGCTAAACGAACAATGGTCGACGAAGAAAGATCTCGAGCTACCTCTGTCTCTACGTTGAGAAATATATTCTCATTTACGAATCCCGCCGTTAAGAAACTACTAGGCTGGAAACAGGGCAACGAGGAGGAAAAATGGGCAGAAAAGGCAGTGGAGTCGTTGGTGAAAAAATTGAAAAAGCGCAAAGGGGCTATCGACGAATTGGAAAAAGCTCTGAGTTGTCCCGGAGTGACGAGCAAATGTGTCACGATACCACGAAGTTCGGACGGTCGACTACAAGTGTCACATCGCAAAGGTTTGCCACACGTGATTTACTGTCGCGTGTGGCGCTGGCCTGATTTACAATCGCATCACGAGTTGAAACCTCTAGAGACTTGCCAATATCCGTTTTCCGCTAGAAACGGCGAGGTATGCATAAATCCATATCACTATCGAAGAATCGAACCTACGACGATATTTCCACCGGTTTTGGTCCCGAAAAATTTGGCATTCGAGACAGTCGACACGACTCTGATGCAATTACAAAGAAATCGCGAACCCACGATGCCTCACAACGTGTCGTACTCGGTGAATGGTTTCAGCGCCGAAGCGGCAACTTGCGGAACTACGATGCCGAACTCGCATGGTATACCGTGTGCGTCGGTAACTAATCCGTTCGAGGATCGAAATTCCTCCTATGGTATGAACTTTCTACCGGAAACGCCACCACCGGAAGATGGAAGAGTGCCAGAAGATCAGGGAATTAACGGGATTGTTCATTCGGACGTCGAGTCAATATGTTATTATCAAGAACCCCCGTATTGGACTTCGATAGCTTATTACGAGCTAAATTCACGCGTTGGCGAGATATTTCAGAGCAAATCGAACTACGTTATCGTCGATGGATTTACAGATCCTAGCAACTTTTCCGATAGATTTTGCCTCGGCAGACTATCGAACGTCAATCGTAACTCGACTATCGAGAATACCAGACGACACATCGGTCGAGGAGTACATCTTTGTTACATAGGAGGGGAAGTCTATGCCGAGTGTCGCTCGGATTCAGCGATTTTCGTTCAATCGAGAATATGCAATTATCGGCATGGCTTTCATCCGACCACGGTTTGCAAAATACCACCCAAATGCTCGTTAATGATATTCAGTAGCAAGGATTTTTCGGAATTGTTATCTAAACGAGTATACGACGGTTTTGAGGCTGTTTACGAACTCACGAAAATGTGCACACTTAGGTAACTTGTTTTTGATACAACGACAATTTGGATTAATGTAAAAAAAACTGTACGAAAAATTTATTCTCGCCGTTAGAATGTCATTTGTGAAAGGATGGGGTGCAGAGTATCATCGTCAAGACGTTACTTCGACACCATGTTGGATCGAAGCACATTTGCATGGACCCCTACGTTGGCTCGACAATGTTCTAACTGGGATGGGATCACCTCACAATAAAATTACGTCGTCTTCGTGAAAAATATATCTGTGCTCACACTGGCACAATCAGAAATATAAAGTTAATAGTATCATTATATACAAACTGGAAAGATCGTACCACTTTCGGTATTTAATTTTTTTAATTTGGATTTCGCTTGTTATTTCAAAATATTCTAAAATAAACCTCTTCCGATAAATTTTTGTTTGTTTGCATATTGCGTCTTTTATTGGACCTCGACAACATTTATTCCTATATTTACAAACGATAAAAAGGACACAGGAAATGGACCAGAGGCACATTCAAAGCTATCGATTAAAAATATATTTGATGCATATTCAATTAGAATTTTCTTCTCTTCTTTGCATCGAATTTAACTCCATATGCCATCTACTTTCCTAACTATAGTTGACAACAGACTGGCGCACTATATCTTATCGATAATACTAACAATGATTTCATAACGAATGTTGATAGTTCCGCAAGAGAGAGACAGAGAGACACACACATACACAACAAATAGGAAATCGACACGAGAAGCGTCAATGAATCAGGAATCCCGAGATAAGACGATGAGTGGAAAATTAGGCGATACGAGTCTGAGGAATAATGCGAGTCTAACCTTGGAGATGATACATGGGGATTTGTTTCCGATGCTCAATTTCATACTATTAGTCCGTAGTTTGTGCGAGTTCTTAACAATAAAAGAAACAAGTGGAAATGTAACCGAAGAATTTAAGGTTATATTCAGGAATTCAAGGTTCATCTCTTTGCTGGTGGCAGGAGCAGTGCTAGCAGACCTCCAGCTAAAAAGAACAGATACATCGTTTGTAGATTTACTTGAACTTTATGTCAATCCTAACGCTATTGATAGCGGTAGCTCATAAAACTTTAACGATTTATACACCAAGCCCGAGACGAAAGCGAGAAGCTCAACTATTCTATATCGATGATGATAAGAATATTATTGACGAATGAATTATTTTGTGTTTGATATTCAGCAACCATTTCGAAACAAAGTTGCTAGCATTGTTATACGCGTACATATATATTAGGCTGGTCTTGTATACATGTATACAGGAGAGCTGCGATGGCCGGCGTATATATAAAAATACTTGAACTGTGCAAAAACTCACCGAGAACGATGCCTCCAACGAGAAAGATGGGAACTTCGCAGCTAATGTCGAGCAGCATACCAAACGCCAAATTACTCGCAATTGCGCCGATTCTTCCGAAGCAGGTCATCATACAGATCGCAACAGCACCGATGTGCGTTGGAAATATGTCGACAACGACGCTGCCGATGACGAAATTTGCCGTTGTGATGGTTAAGGAGTAGATGCATGCAACGATCAGATTTTGGGACGAAGATCTCACGAAATATATCGCAAAACCGGCCAGGCCGGCCATCAGCATCGTCGTAACTGGAAATATTCAAGTTTTCATTGGGAATTATCATATTGAAGACGATTTTGAATACGCGACGAACAGCTAGCTGCGTTTCGGTCCCACGACACTACAATAGCTACTGTTTTTTTTCTTTTTTTACGAGTCACTGCAAAATGGCCAGTGTCATGGCTGCGTCCCTGTACTTCTACGCGCATGCGTTACGCGCGCATAGTCGAACTGCAACGGACCTGAAAAACCCTCGAATATTTCCGGTGACACGTGACTTTTTCCGGTTCGATTCCATGTTACAGGAACGCAGCCGGGGTGAAACCGTTCGAACGCAGCTAACGCATATGCACATGGGGGGGGGGGGGGGGGGGGCATTTTATTATTTTTAATCTTGCAGAACTTTTGAAATTATTTTACACGAGTGTAATATATGTTCATATAAAAGAATATCGATGATATTAGTAACATTAAATACGGTTAAGATTAATTTGTATATAGTTAACGCTGTAAAAGTTAAAGCTTTGCGAGAACTTAACAAAATTATACCTGGTATCGTACGACGTCCAACACGTCCTGCTAGATAACCAGAAGCAATGTTGCCCAAAAGACAAACGCCGTTGATCGTCAGAGTATTGATAAAGACTCGTTCATCGATGCTTATCTCGTCGCAATTCGACGGCGTTGACAATTGCACTTTATCGACAGTCTCGTTCATACGCGAAACGAGTTCGCAAACGCTCACCGACACGTTAGGATGAATTTTATAGTAATTTTCAAAACGATTGAACAATTCCGGCAGCCAGAGTCCCAGCCCGTAATATCTTGAACAGACAATGAAATTCAACGCCCGTTCAAACTTTTTGAGATGGGGAAGATAAACGATACATCAATCGAAAAATTTAAATATTTACCCAAACATATTTGTAAAATAAATAGTCCAACAGAGAATCGCCCATTTGAAAAGGGGTGGTGACCCGAGACATTGGACTTGACGATAAACGTTGCCTAATAGTTCCAAAACGAGACTAGGCTTGGTACCGGCTTCATCGTGGTCAAAAACACGACGTCTTTCATCGCAAGTATCGCCTCTACCAATTTCCCCGTCTTTTACGTTATTATTCTGTTTTTTATCCGTATCTTCGCCTTCGTCCAGAGGAGCTAAGAATTTCACCTGCAAACAAACAAAAAATCATATAACAGCGTCTTTTTTACGCGAATAATGTTAAAATGTAATTCTACAAAAATACCGGATATCCGTTTCTAGCACGTCCAACGTTACTCGCGTAAATGTCCCGTAAAATCTCGAGAGCTTCCTTGGATTTACCACGCGAGAGTAAAAATTTCGGGCTCTCGGGATATTTCGTAAGTATAGCTGCGATAAGGAGAGTTGGTAGTCCTATGAAGGCGAGATACAAACGCCACGAGTTGTACAGAAAATCGCCGTACTTCCAGCTTATTCGCAGAGGGATTATTATCCATGCGAGACCTGTGAGAAAAATCGTTAAAATTTTCATGTTCTTTATGATGAAAAAAAGGATTATTTTCTTTAGCTCAATCAATCATCGTTTGTACCTGGAAGTAAGAGCCAGGAAAGGGTCCAGAAAAATCCAACGTAACAGATGCTCTTGACTCGATGCTTCGCAGCGTGAAATTCTCCGAGATACGTGTAGATCAAAGAGCCTGGTGCTCCAATTCTAATTAAGCAAATCGAATCTTGTAGAATAAATATAATTAATGATAATTGATAATTAATACTCACGTAAAGCCACTGATTGCTCGAAAGGCAAGAAGGACTTGAAAGCTTTGAGATAAACTCGAGACCAGAGTAAGTAATCCATCCGCGATCATAGTACCAACCAAAATATTTTTACGACCATAAGCATCGGCAAAGACACCCCAAAAAATCGAACTAACCACACCACCTATCGACAAACACTACGAATTATTATTAATACCGGTGGAAAATTAACCACATGGTAAAAGAATTATCGTCGTATTCTTACCCACGAGGAAAGCAACATTGAGTAATCCCTTTTCCTCAGAAGTGAGACCCAAATCGCACTCTGCCGACGGTAAAATATACGCGTTGATGCCATTCTGACAACCAACGCATAGAAACATCATCCCACAGAGAAGAACGAAGCGGTAATGAAATTTTCCATAGCCTAAGAGTCAAGAATTTTCTCGATCATAATTTCTTATCAATAATCTCGTTTTTATTTAATACAATAAATTATAAATGTATACTTACCACAAAGTTTAATCGCCGTCTCAAAATCTGTCGAGTTCTCAACATCTTTCGGTCGATTAAGGTCTAGACAAAAAGAACGCATTCGTGTTAATACGAAAATGTTTTCATGAAACTTGATATTGTACTCTGTAAAGAAAATAAATTAATGCAGATAAGTCAGGAATTTTTGTTCGATGTCCTAATTGTAAGTCGATTACTAGTCCATATTTTACGCGTGGAATCGTATTATCGCATTTCCGTGACAAAACACGCATCACCAACGACGTGTGGCTTTTACAGACTGTTTTGTTTGTGCAGAAAGATTATATGCATATCTTCGCGTTGTACTATAGAACGCACGTGGGAAAACTTCCGCAGGTGAATCGCGTTCTTCGAAGACTTCAATGATAAGGGCAAGCATACGCACACCACGAGGCAATTATAATCGAGAATATGTTCTGTATCGTGTTGAATTTAATCGAATAATAACGTCAATTGGAAGAAGAAGAAACTACAATCGGTCCAATTATCGTCGTCGGAATGATACAAACTGCTGGGTGCTCGAACTTGTGTTTCATCCACAGCCGAACGATTCTAATTATCCGTAGCAGGTATGAATAGGACGTTTGTAAAATAGTGAATAACCGGTCCAAACCGGAAGAATGTTTTGTTTCTTTTCTTGATCGTCGAGGCACGTGCCAAACATTCTTATTCCAAGAGAAAACTGCTGATCGAAGCGTCATCGTCCGATGATTATAATTACTTTTCAATTTCTTTTCTAAACTACTAATTTTTCACCCCTGACTGTTTTAACCCTTAAATCCGCGATTTTTTGTTTATAGTTTCTATTTATCAAACATTACTTAATAAAAGACTGTTTATTTTATGGGAAAAATAAGGGAAAAAATTGAATCTTTGTAAAAATATTTTTTTTTCTAGAAAATTATATATTTGTGCATTATTTGCGGTTGGAAAATCTACGACGCATGAATGGCGCGCAACGTATACAAATACATGTGATCGGTTTGTTGTTGCCCTTGGCTACAATGCGTAAAAAGCATCTAGACGCTTCTGCAGTGAATGTAGAGCGAAAAAATACATGTGTTGCGAAACGGCAAAACAACGCATTTAAGGGTTAACGAAGAATTTGAATTTTTTTACCGGCCAATTATTAATTTTCCAAAAATCTTTTTTCATAATGACAAATTTTCCTATTAAAAGGGTATTTCTTATTCTCATTACTCAGCTTTGCGTCGTTCGCATAAAAACTGAGCATAACAAACAAATTTCGTAACGTGAAAATTGCACGTTCGTTCGTTTTTCGACCCCTTTTGCTAAAATTCCTTTCTCAGCACAACGAAGTCTTTTACGAACGAGGTATTTTACGATTGTCGGTCAATAGCGTGGGGAATGTTTTTTTTTGTTTTAATAACGATCGCTGATTCGATAAATCTGACCATTTTTAGGAAAAATCAACGTTTCGATGAAATCGAAAGGAATACAAATTTCCTAATCGTTATATCGTTATCGTCCTGATCGAGTTTCGACTCTGTGGAACTCTGATCCAAATGAGCAATTAATCTTTAGTACAGGCGAATTATAATTCCTCTACGTTATAGCCTCCCCCTAATGTAACTCCTACGCAATCTCCGTTGCGTTTTTATGCCGAATCTCCGAATCAATCTCCCACGTCGATTTAATTAGCTCGTGCGACTGCGAACGAAATTGTAGAAATGCTACGGTAAAAAATTTAATTCTCGGCACTTTAAGATCGTGTGCCTCGTTCGACGTGAGCGAATGCTCGGCATATCTCTTATCGCACACGGCGCTGTAGAATTCTCAGGCTTCTTGAAAAATAAAAAAAAACACATTTTTCAATAAACGCATGAAAATTCATTAATTCGATGAATTTCACCAAAGACAATATACATTTTCGGTAAATTTTCATTCGTTTTCTGAAAGAATGAGAGCTTGATGTTTTGCAACATTTGTCCAGTCACGTTTTCGCCACGTCACATCGCTCTCTTTATGAAATTGATAAATTGCATGCGACGACTTGGAATACCCTGCACGCTTTCAATGTTTTCTTGTATGCGAACAACATTTGAAGTATATTTGAGTAATAACTTGTATAATGGATGATTAATTCAGAATTCGTCATTTATTGGAGAATTGGTCAATTATTTCATTAATTAAAAATGGATTAATTGATTAATGGAAAGTTAACTCGAGCGCTGCGCTTATTAACTGCAAATTCTACATAGAGGATAATCGATATTAAGCCAAGCTGATAAACTTTTGAAGGAATACGTTGTAAATAATGTTATTATTCCATGTATTATTCGGCGACGATTAATCGTGATCAACAATATTATATGGCGTCAGTGCCGATAAGAACTTCAGCTGTTGAATTGGACGCACGTTTGATAAAGTCCATAAAACCATCACATTGTATATATGTAAGTGTATTAGATTTTGCAACACAGCGGGGGTTCGCAGTATGTAGACTCGAGTTTCGTAAACAATTTTGCGTACACAACGTGTTTGTCTTAAAACGGATGAGATTGAGAGCTTTATGAAAAACCTAGAGAATTTTCAAGACATTGGTGTGTCATTTGTTATTCGATGAATAAATATCGATCGAATATCGATTTATTCAAAATAAAAACTTTTTTTTATCACAATTTACGTCATTTGTACCGAAGGAATAAAAAAAACCCTGAGCATGTCGTCCAAGGCACGACGAAATAAAAAACAAAGACTATCAGTCACCTGTCACTCGTTGGCTAAACTGACGTCGATGCACTCACAATTCTATCGTCCCTGCAGCGATAGTTGCGACTAATAATAATTTCAAGCATCACATTCGTTCGATCAGAATTAAAAATCGGCGAACTCGTGGTATGGATATGTTTGCAAAAAAGAATACACTTACCCTGAACTGTGAATATTGTAGAGGGCGCTACTTGATAGTTTACCATCGTCGCGAGATCGACGTTGTCCTCAGAACGTGCCCTTAGCTTTTGTCCTTTTGCGCGATCACTCGGATTCACTAATGTTTCAATGTCTTCGAAGCACGAGATCGAACGTCGACGAGTCTGAATAGTATTCACCAAGTTGTGGGTCGTCGGAGCGTCCACGGGGCACGATCCTACCCGTACGTTGGCTGTTTTCGTCTGTGGGCAAAAGAGTCAAAGCCCACAACACGGGAGGGGGATATAGACTCTCCGAGTGAGGGGAACATATCGGTACAGAACGTGCGTATTATTATTATGTCAGAGGCGCGCGCGCGAGATGGGGCAAAAATCGCGGTTTTTGTTCCATCCCGCGCGAGCCTCGTTACACGGCTCTTTGTCCCGTGCAAAAAAGAGAAGATGCAACGCCATCTTTGCTGGCCCTTCTGGTTCTTTCTCATCCCGACGTCATTCCAAGATGGCCGCCGGACTGAGTCGTTACCTGTTGGTGTTGGTGTTCATTCCACAGCAGAAGTCACCAAAAGTGTAAGAAAGATGCGAACAACTATTGCAGAATCGACCAAAAGGCTCGGAGGATTACAAAGTGATAAACCCTCGTTCCAAATTATAGCCCTTTCCTCTTTCATCCGACATCGAGCTTGGCCAACTCGGTGAGTACATCCCGCCATTTTTTACATTGCATGACAATCGTTGATACAAGACAAAACGACAGCGCGTTGTCTTCCTCGAACGTTTTGCGTTTGTTTGAAAAACTGGATTGTGCCTCTCCCGCATAAAACTCCACAATAGGCTATCATATGCTTTAGCGGTAATGAGAACGAAAACTGATCGATCGGAGTTTAAGTCGTGCAAATTAACACGCGCAAGCCATCGCACTTAACAGTCGTCCGTATATATAATATATATAGATACACGACCATATGTGCATACGTATTCATATATAGGGTTGACCAAAAAGTAATTGCGTTTTTCTAGAAGGGGAACGTGCATGTCCATATATTAAGTACGCAATTAGGGGAAGAGTGGCATGAACGAGCCACTGTCATTTACGCAATAATATCTTTGTTAATTTACAGTTCAAGTCCCAGTAATAAGAACTTGGCTCTTTCAAAACTTTTGTTGGCTCTTTCAAAACTTTTGTTGGCTCTTTCAAAACTTTTGTTGGCTCTTTCAATGCCTATGTGTTATGAAAGAGACGAATCTCACTCTTTGTTATAAATCGTTAGAATTCAAAGAATATCGTTGCTTTTGGAAAATATTTTACAACATTACGTACATAAAGAAATAAACAACAACTTATGATACAAGTCTTATTGTTTATTTATTACCTTTTATATTTTTGGCCTTTTCTTTCAAAACTGGCTCTTTCATGCCACTCTTCCCTACTCGTTAGACTATTCGATATACACGTAGGGTAAAACACTCATTACTCGGCCAGGAACCAGTAGTCGACCTTATATGAGTGGGAAGAGCGTGAAGTATATCTCTTGTACTCTTCCCATTCGTACAAAGTATAGGCAGAGTCCAACTACTGGATGTTTTACCTTGTAACGATTTACACAATTACGTACCTCCGAGTTGTGGTCGTTTTCCTCGCGATCGACAATTTTCGAACACTGCCAATGATTATTAGGACTGCCATTGCTGAGCAGTAATGGTGTTTTAGAGCCATTCGATGAATTATTCGTACTTTTAATCTCGACGTAAGGCCTACGATACAGCCATCGAGGTAGCAATCCCATTACAAATGGTACGAAATTTATAACTGCGAGATAGAAAAAATCGTCTATCTCTTGAGAAAGCTCCACGATGAAATGAATGGAAATAGTAGAGTATCGTAAGAGCCAAAGAGAATGACTAACGATAAGACACGGAGGTTCGGACGTCGGAACTTTTCTCATCTTTTAATCCGCTTAAAAAGAACAGTTGTAGTTCACGTGCGATATATCCTGTCTAAATTTAAACGGAATTTGCAATCGAACGACCACACTTGGTCCAATGAAAATATTTTAATAAATCGGTATTATACGTTCAAAAATTGTGGGTATATGATTTTATGTTTTGTTTTTCAGAAGTAGTCTCGAGCCTATTCTTGCAATCGGTCTAGAATAATGTTGATATTGGGAAAGTGCCCTTTATTAACTGCTTCATAATTTCCTTCGTTCACATTCTAGTAAGAATTTATTACAAGTCGCCCGAAGAAATTCTATTTACCCGTCTATTTGCAGTCGTGCTGGGCGCGGCTGATTATTGCAAAGACTCTTATTAGGCTCGTTGACCCGAGAATTAGACGCGAATCAATATACGTTTCATCGGGAGACCAGCCAGAAAGGAAAAATACCTCTGGCCGAAACATTCACGCGATTATAACGAATATTATCGTTCGTCATTCGGTCTGGGACGCGGTGGAACAAGCTGGGTTTCGTTTGGTCACTCTTGCCCAATGTTTTTCTTCCTTAGTATGCGAAAACGTCGCTCTTACAAAAGATTAAGGAAGAATAGGAAATTTTGGATTTTAGGGACAAATAGAATTATAAAATCTTAAAAACAAATTAATAATGACAATTTTGTTCAATCCCGCATAGATTTAATCATATTATACACAATTCTCGCACGCCCTGTTTCTCACTCGTAGGCTCGTCATACGAGAACGATCTCAATCAGGTACAACGCATTATTAGAATTACATAATTTACTTATTTCTCCGTTCCTCATCGACTTTCCCCCACGAATTCTCACTATATAAGCGTATGAGCGTTTTTTCATTTCGATCCCATCTTCCCTTCGATAAATTGTTTGGCAGTAAACGCTCGATGCGTCGCACTTTTCTTCAGCGATGAGAAACGGGGCAGGCGAGGAAATAATAATTCGTTCTTGGTCGGTCGTGCGTGTCGATCGTCCCTTTTCCAGCGACGCAACCCGGCTAGTTGTTTAGTGACGTTCCCGCGGCCCAACATCATCCCATTCGGTGTGATTGGCGACGCTATTGCCTCTCCCTTTAAAGGTCTCCATGCGACAATTAACTAACTAAAGATAAAGACGATTTGGGCGAAAAAACCACACGAGACTCGACCCACAAGTCGAACGTGCGATTCTTTTCAACTTGCCAACTCTCTCCCTCTTTTACGGCACGCATTCTTCAAACGTTTATCGCAGGACCTAGATTTGCGTGTTTGAGTGGTGAAAATGGTGTTGTATTGCGTATTTCGGGTTCGAGACATTTCGAGTATATGTCCGTCGTTAGCTCGTGAAGAGGTATCTCCTTGTCAGCTTTGGCAAGTTTAACGGCGTCGTCGATCTCTTTTCTAATGTCCGTCTCAATTTTCTAAAATTGAGGAAAAATATGAAAAGTTGTTTAAGGCGGGACGGCGAAACTAGTCTACAAAAAAAATAGCTTCTCGTACCTTGAGTTCATCGGCGGTGACGATATTGGCGTTGAGAATTCTCTCCTTGAAGCTCGTTAGAGGATCTCGAGTCTGTCTGACCTCTTGAATCTCCTCTCTTGTGCGATAACTCGTACCAGGATCGGACATACTGTGTCCACTGTACCTGTACGTCACGGTTTCCATAACTAACGGTCCCTTGCCGGACGAACAGTAATCCAGAGCGAAACGAGTCGCTTCTCTCACGGCGAGAACATCCATACCATCGACCTAACGAATTTCAAACATCATACTGTCTCTTAGAGAAACAAAACGTAAGAATAAAGAACATAAATATGTAGTGTTCGCAACTCACCCAAATACCAGGGACGTAATCTCCACGAGTGTAATACTCAGTACTGGCCGAAGCACGATCCACGCTCGTTCCCATTCCATAACCGTTGTTTTCGCACACGAAAATGCATGGAACGTCCCACAGTTTCGACATGTTGTACACCTCGAAAATTTGTCCTTGATTGGCAGCACCATCGCCGTACAGTGCGATACACACACCACCGTCACCCTTGTACTTGTGAGCGAAACCAATTCCGGCCCCTAAAGGTACCTGAAGAAATGTTTTTTAGAATAAAAATTCGTACATTACGTCCCACAATTGCTGCCCAACACGGTATATCATTTTTGAGCACGTCAAGTGGTGTAAAATTACTGAGACGTCTATTCAATAAAATTAAAGTTGAGGACGAACCTGAGCACCAACGATTCCGTTTCCTCCATAAAAGTTTCTTGCATACATGTGCATGGAGCCACCTTTGCCTCGAGCATTTCCACCCTGACGTCCTGTTAATTCAGAGAGAACACCAAGCGGTGATACTCCCATTAAATATGTCCAGCCATGAGCTCGGTAGGCTGTTATCACCGAATCTTGGGAACGCAGCGCCGCGGTCATTCCAACTGCCACAGCTTCCTGCGTACAATGCGATCAATTGTAAAATTACTCGTTATAGTGATATTCTATATTCCAGTTTTTCTTCAATCTCTCGTAGTATTTATAAATATATTCACCTGGCCCGAGTACAAGTGGCAAAAACCTCGAACAATTTTTTCCTTGTAAAGATTGCCCGCTGCTGTTTCCATACGACGGACAGTGTGTAACTTTTTGTACAATTGGAGGGCATCGTCTCGGGTCACGCTAACTTTCGTCGATGGGCCAGATTCGAGTTTGTGAAGACGGAACGGCTTGGTCTCAAAACTTGCCTCTGTCGCGTATCCATTCTTCTTGTTCGAGAAGAACGCCAGAATCTATAAATCAAACATTGACAATCGAGTGAATGCGTTAACTTTTAGAGGTTGAAGGAACATTGCTCAATGACCCCACAAACAATAAGCTCACGAAAGAGACAATTTTTTAGAGAATTTCTCAATAGCTATAGAAATTGTTTTCAACTAAATAAATTTTTTCCCTTATCGCTCGAATTTAAAATTTTGAAACTTCTCACTGACTTTAAATTCACGAATTCAGGTAACATGGAAGGAAAATTGATATTTACCTCGCTCCACGTACCGTACTTGTCGCATCATCCAAAGTTTAGATTGATAAAAAGAAAATGCATTGAATCACAGTAGGAACGATAGTCATCACAGTGCGCGGTGCTAATTAAAAATTTGGCTCGAGGGTAACGCAAGGTGAAACGAGGCCATTTAGCAAGTAAAAGAGAGCAAAGTGCCTGGAAGGTCATTGATGTAAATCTTACGCGACGATAATATTTAGTGTCGTACTTGTGTTTATTAAGTCATATATTCATTAAAACACTTCAATGGGAACTCACGTTTCTTCGCGAAGCCTGTGTCGCTACGTTTTTCATGCAGCTCGCCATCATTTTATTCCTCGAGACGTTCACACCGACGACGACGGCAACGTTGCCAGGACTGTTGGTAACGAACACTGATCTTTTTCCTCTCGTCCTCTTTGTCACACTTCCTGGTAACCCCGTTAGCCGCCTCTCGATTCTACAGTTAAATATTAATTAATAATGGAAGTGTAAAGTCGAGTGTGTGTGTGTGTGTGTGTATTTTGAGATCGAACTAACGTCTCTCGTAATCGGCCGAGATCGTCGCGCGAATACGACGGCACTATGGCGGCGCGTGGTAGTGCTGTACAATCTCACGCTCCGAGCACACGACTGTGTGACTATCAATACGTAACAGCTGGCTCACTTGTGTTCGTATATTTCTTTCGTGTCCTGCTCGAGTTTTGTTCGTATACGTACCAGTGGCAAAGATGTGTAGAAAATTCAGCGGACTTTTAGAGGAGAAAGAGAGCAGCTCAGCGCGCCACGTTTGCGCTACTACATCGAGTGTTTGCCCTGGAGGAGAAATCCACAGTCGGCAGTATCGGTTTTGACATTACAGCTTGCTTCTCTCTACATTCTCCACGGCGATACGATCGTTTAAATCGTACTCGTAAGCTCGATTATCAATATTTCATTATTGGAGAGAATAATTACCTGCCGATTAACCTCATTTTAAACTTTTTACAATCGATGGAACGAACATAACCTCTGTTAACCTTCGAGCGATATAAGCGTGTACTTCCCATTTGAACTTGTCCCACCTACTGTATACACCATCAAATTAATGTTTTATCATCTACCATTCGTAATTTTCGAACAAGTAGTTAATCTTTTCGAAAGGAAAGGATGTAAAGAAGATCTCAAGACCAAGATTTTTTTTTAAAAAGTTTGTAAAAGCTTTTACCTGTATTTGGTACGGCATTTACATGAAATAGTATGCGATAGAAATAATCATCGAGAACTTTCAAAATTATATCAACATGTAATTATTTTACGTGTACGAAAAAATTCATGACGAATAATTGTGGGTGATTCGCGATGGAACACGTCGGATAGGTCGTTTATCGAGACGAGCCTGTACCGCGATTCGTGTTCCTGTATAGAAAAATACATATAATGAAGATGGAAACGAAATATTCTTCAACGATGACGAAAATATATCTTAAATATATTTTTCCCCGGCGAAACAAGAAAATTTAATTTGCTATATTTAAATATTCGTTTGATCTATATATCGGTTCATTCGTATTCTTCGTCGAGCCCAATCGTATCAACGGCGCAAAGTCCTCTTATAGAAAAAACAAAACAAAAACGCTTCGTGACGAGTTTTTAACGATTCTCGACATACTTTCTAAAAAAAATCATACTAATCGTTATAATTTCGAATGTCTCGTTCGATATTCGCTTTCGGTTTTCGTCCCGGCTGAGTCAACTGTCGGTTACCGAGTTGTGCATTTTTCATGAAATATTTGCTTTTTCTTTTTTCTTTTTTTTTTTCTTTTTCATTATCGTATGTTTCCTTTCTCGTCAAAACAATACTAGAGTAACGATTTAATAGAAGCTACAAATACATAAGTAATACGTATGAATTGCGAATGATGGGAGAAATATGCTTGTTCGATTTTTGTTTTAACGCGTTCAACACTTCGTCCATTGTTGTTGCTTTTTAGCTTTCGTATTCTCTTGTTATTTTGATATTGTTCAATTGATCGTTTCGTGAATTATTTAACGAACACGGGCTTGGCACGAGGGAAAAGCGCGATGCGATATTGACCGAAACGCTTTCGTGACGCTGCCGCCTCGTAATGATCGATGAAGTTGCGATAAATACTGCCAATAACACCCAAATCCACGTAATATGAATGTTCATGGGAAAGATAGTCGTCGAAATTTAACGTCATCCATTTTGCTTCCGATCGTGTACACCGTTCTCTTGTAGCTTTAGAGGTTTTATCGTATCTATCTCGTTCAATTGTTCGTGATCCAAATGTTGTTGTTGCCTGCGTCTTTTTCTCTTTTCCTTCTCGATGCTCGTTTCTTTCCTGTTGAAAGAACAAAAAAAGAGTTAAACGAGTCCCTTCGTTAGATTCGATCGATCATTAATTTATTCGACACTTTGAGGAACAAAATTACGTACTTTCCGAACAATTCACCGTCTTGTATAGACTCGGGTAATTTTTTACCTAAAGTCTCGGGCAACAATAATGAAACGAGGCCACCGATTAGAGCGCACGTGCCAAAGATAACGAGCGGGAACGGCGTCCAAATTTCCGACTGAAAATCATTATTGTTTAATCGATCGTTCATTTTTTTATTTTTATTATTATTATTATTATTTCATTGTATTTCTTCCAATTTTTATTCGATCGATTTATTCTAAACTCTAGTGTCGACTCACCAGATGATTTATGTAGGGCGCTATTACGCCACCGATACGAGCGAACGTCGAGCTAGCGCCGAGACCAACGTTTCTCACTACCGTGGGAAATTGCTCGGCGGTGAATACATAAATGGCACCGTACGACGACGTTATAGCCAGTTTACCAATCATAGCCAGTGTTACAACCATCCACGGCATATCTAGAGAATAATTTATTAATTTTGTTTTTTTATTCCAGTGAGAAAAAAAAACGTAAATTTGAAACATCGAACAAAGACTTACCGGGTGGAACGAAGAGGGTAGCGAGCAATGCGACACCGGAAACGAGCATGCATCCGCACAAAATGCTCTTTCTGCCCCAACGATCGAGGGTGAAGATGAGAAAAGTATAAGCTGGCACCTCGACGAGACCGGATATGACAAAGTTGACATAGTCGTTACCACCGAGACTCGATGCGTTCCACGAGAGACCGTAGTAAGTTCCGCTGTTTACGAGCCTGCGGTCATAGCGTTTCGTTTTTGTTTTCGTATAAAGTTTGCTTTTTTTTGGTTTTTTGGTTTTTGTTTGTTGTTGTTGTATTTATGTGTATGTGTTTGTTTTCTTTTCAATCAATTTTTTTGTATGTTTCGTCGGTACGTCGCTCTCGCGATTCCTGTCAAGCAACGAATGTTCTCATTTACGAGTTCGACGATGACAATGTTTTTAAAATCGTGACTCACCAGTTGAAGAAGAGAAGTATCGATTTTCTTCGTAGATTTGGATAACGGAAGAGATCGAGTAAGGAGGGTTTTCTGATGTCCGGCGCGCTCTCACCACCGCTCACGTCGTTCAACAACGCGTCCAAAGTATCTCGGGGTATTTCTGAACCGTTTTCCACCGAAGCACGATGCAATAATTCCTTAGCTTCGTGTACGCGTTCTTTCGTCAATAGCCAACGCGCGGATTCGGGAATAAACCTGAAAAATTAAATTCGACGAGATAAAAAAAAGAATTTGAAATTTGTTTTTCAGATTGTAAAGTTGATTGTAAAAAATGGGGGAAAAATTGTCTCACCACCAGTAGACGAGAAAAGCGAGACTCGGCACGGTAATAGCGATCTGCAGGGTTCGCCAGTCGGTAATTAGATACGCAAAACCTGCTGTCATGATATAACCGGTGGTGAAAAATAATTGACACCCGACACCCGCGACCAAACGTTTCTTCGGTCCTACCATTTCGAGAGCTGAAAAAAATATACAAAACACGAAAAATGTATCCATTGAGACACGAAGAACGATCGAACGGGGGAACACGGTTCGCCCTCCTTGTGACCAGAATATTTGTTGGTAGTACACAAACGGGTTGACCAACGCGTTCGATCATAAAACAATAATTCTTCTTTGTTCTTCTAGCAATTTTTGAAAATATGAAAAACGAGGCCAGCCAATGGGATTTAAAAGATAGAGAAAATTTATTTATAATTCAATGAACGAAAGGGAGTTTGTTGTTTTAATGAAAATTTACTGAATGTATTACCGATAACGTAGGCCACGAGGAAAACGCCGCTCGTCGTTGATCCAACGATCAATCTGAAGATAACGTAGGATATGTACTCAGGGGCAACAGCGACTAGAATTCCGCCGACCAGCTGGATGACTAAAGACAGGAAGAAAATTGGTCTACGTCCAAATTTATCGGACAAACCACCGAATATCATCGAGCCAAGCATGACTCCTACCATGAACAACGAGTCCCCCGTAGCTCTCAGCCAAGCTCGGTCGCAAACCAAATTCCACTAAAAACAAACAATTATCAGTCGAGTCGAAAAAAAACAACGATAAAAAGAAAATAAAACAAAAAATAAAATAACGACACATAAGAAGAAAACGACGCAATCGTTCTCACCTCGGACGTAGTAGTACTTTGGTATACGCTAGTGTCGAAGACGTAACGCTCGCACGGTACGGTTTGAAGAGGCATTGGCTTTCGCGCAATGTCCTTCGTTATTCCACCCCCGTCATCGTCGTCGATAACGGAAACGTTGAGCCTCGTCAAATTTAGTGCCATTTCGAGTGCCAATCTCGTCGTACATTGCGACCAGCCATTAGTTTCCTCGTCCCATGGATAACTCGCGTTCATCACGTCCAAGGGCAAATGATACGTCGCGTTATCCCCATTCTCGTATGGCAAAATGCATCTAAAAATTTATTTAGTTTTGTACAATCCGACGTTCTTTTTTAAAAATTTGTTTATTGTCGAAAATTATTATTTTCGTTAGGATAGAGATGAGATGGTACCTAGTATTCATTTTAGCGCCGAGGAAGACACCGGCGAGCTTGTGAAAGGCGCAAGATATAGCGGGAAGACATAGGAGCAGGTAGATACGACGTTGGTACCTCCCAAACTCTCCCATGCGTAGTATAACATCGTCGTAAGCCATCCTGTCCTCGACCTTTCTTCAATTTCTCTCTTATTCTCAATCCGTTCTCTCTCTCTCGATATATCTCACCTTTACCTCGTCTCCTCCACTTTTCCGTAGACGAAAACTTGTCGTAGATCCGGGCTGGGGTTTTACCTGAAAAACCCGAAAATATTAAATTCTGTGAAATTATTATTTCTCGGTAATTCTTTCATTTTTTTTTTTTTTTCCTCTTAAAATAATTATGTGGATTTTATTCAAAGCAGGGCCATTTTTATGCGTGTGTCCCGTTTTATTATGATTCGCGGAAAAGGAATTTGTACCCGGAAATTTTTGTTAATTAGCACAGTTTCGAAGGTGTGAAATATTCAACGGTGATTTATATGTATTTCGTTGATCGAGACTAAGTTTTCAGAGTTTCGGTGCCAAAAATGTGTCGAAGATTAAATCGAAGGACAAGGGCTTTAAAATAGGGGAGAAATGTTTCAGACACCTATCCGTCTTCTTCTCGACACGATCGGTATTCGTGGATACAAAAACAAATTTCGAGCTAAAACCGTACTGTATACTTTATCTTATAATAGGACAAAGCCACTTTTAGCGTTAGACTCTAAGTAAGGAAACGAGCCAAAGAATCCTCTCCTTGGTCTTCGTCTTCGTCTTTCTTCCATTTCTATCTCGAGTTTAACAGCAGAAAGAAAACAAAAAACCTCGGGCTATATCTCGCCTCGATCACGAGTCCGAATACTCGATCGTCGTATTTCCGTATTTGCGAATATTTAGCGAGCCTTAATTATCATTTATTCGAATTTAATGATTTTTATATCAATTAATGAAATTTGACGATTTAAAAAAAAAACATTTTTAATTTTTTTATCAGCGAATAAAAGATCTACAAAAATGTGACCCGAGTGGCGAGAACGCGTGGTACGAGATAGCCGAGTTTACTTAATTAATATATTCGAGTACAGGTGGGAGATACGACTTTCGCTGAATTAATTCAATGTATTTCCTTCGTTTTATTATTTTATCGTACGTCTGGTGATACGACAAGGCCGCAAGTCGAGACAAGCCGACGCATTACTCCCACTTCCGTTTTGCTCGCTTTCAGAGTCCGCGTTACGAGTCGTATATCGACTTATTATTATAAGGGACACTTGCATCGATGTAACTTTGTCGATATGGTTTTCGAATAAAATTTCTCAAAAGTTAAATTCACCGTGAGAAAAATAATAAAAAAAAAAATTAATTAACTAAGTTTTTAAATTTTTAATTCAGCGATTAATTATAATAAAATAGATGAAAAGAAAATAGGCTTTAATTTACGAGGATTAAATACGTGCACAAATTCGAAGATAAATATTGACACGAGTCTTAACGAAATATCAATATCGAAAAATCTGTGTTACACGTACGAGAGAGAATGAGATCGGTGTTGACAGTAACTCACACGATATATATCACAGAATTGATACAACTGCGACTGACGAAATGGGATTCTCGCGGGTATACAACAGTGACACACCTCGGTTACATATTGACCGATAATATTATTAGTGTTAAGAATATTATAACAACGAGTGGTAAGAAATATTTCGAATTCTTTGATTTATCTTTTATTCTTCCTCGACTCGTATCGAGTTGAGAATCGCGATAATCTCGTATGTTTTTACTCGTTTATATACGCGATTTTCGGTTTAAAAAATGAGACTCTGAGGAACGAGAGAGAGAGAGAGAGAGGAAGAGAGCCGTGACGTGTGCTTCCCGCGCGACGTTTCGGCACGAACTGACACGTACACGAAAGAGACCCGTATTCAGTCTCTTTGCCGGCAAGCTCTCTGCTGGTGAGCGCCAGTCGGGCCCCACTGAACCAGCTAGCCAGTCGAGTCGAGGTGAGCAAGGTACGAGGTTTCTACAAGAATCCGTCTCTGTCCCTCTCTCTCTCTCTCTCTTTTTCTTCCTCCCCTTCTTCGACCGGATCTTTGATCCTCTTTTCTTCCCTCTAAACGCCACGAGAGAGTGGGTTTGGCTCGGTTCGAGGAGAAGAAGAAGAAGAAGAAGAAGAGGACGATGAAACAGAACCCCTACCCAACGTGTTGCCGTGTAGATCTTACAGGATTCTTGACCGCTTTTACCTTCGGACTCGTCCAAGCTCAGCGGGGGGCGGCCCTTCCACTCCCTCGAATTCACCAATGTCCGTCGTCCAAAGTCAAAAATAATTTCAACGTCTTTTATAACAAATTGTCCTTCGTTTTATTCAAATTATCATTTCAATGCCCGTATTACAAGAAAATTATTACTATTATTATTATCGTTGTAACGATAATTAATGATTATTCGAGGAATTTATGAAGAATATACAAAAAAAAAATGGAAAATATTGATTTTCCTGCCTGCGACCTTGAGCAGGGAAATCGATTTTTCTCGATACGAGTAACATGCCTTGCCGACGCTAGCGTGGCGACAGCGATAAGCGCAGTGCGGCACAATTTTACGAGCCTTCCACACCGGCGTTGAAAAAAAAACAATATATATGAAGAAAGGAATAATAAGCGGTCGTAGCCAAAGTAATTAATAAAGTTGAATAAAGAATAGGTCTTCAAGGTCATATTGTGCATAAACGAGGGAATGGTCATCGGTGCATTCGCCTCTTGATGGAGAATCCCGGTCGAGCGTCAATATAGCGCATCGTCATTAAAAATTCAACGAGCATAATCAAATACGACGATGTTCGCGAAACGAGCAATGTGCCTCGTGCCATCCTCCCCGGCACACAAGGTATTTGCTAGCGTAGGCACGATCGTGCTAAGGATTCACGTAAATATTGCGATAAGGTCGAGTCGCGGCCATGTTTTTATTTTTGCGACGACTCGTTTATGACCGAAAGTAGGAAAACTTTAAGAATCCTGTGACAATCGTTACGACTAAATTTCCGTTTAAACGCAAACCGTCGCGCTCTCTCTCTCTCTCTCTCTTTTAATCGAGAAATTTTTCAAATTAAAGAATCGAACGAATTCATAGATAATCTTATAAAACTAAGCTGTGGAATCTTCGAAGAATCTCGATTAGGTACGCGAGTAGAGGGGGATGGACAAGCGCGCGCGGCTGCGCATAGTCGATGTAGCGAGGAGGGCGCTGCAGTAGCGGTGGGGATAGAGCGAGGCGAAGGGCTCGCGCGCGTAAAATCACCAAGGCGGATTCACCAACGACAACGCCAACGACTACGGCAACGACAACGTCGGACGACGAGCCTTTTTTCTCCCATAAAAATTCCTGCGCTCTCGGCGGCGCATGGTTATCCCCTTTTAGATAGTCGTCGGCGCCGACGTTGTCGTTGCCACTGGCCGCTGCTGGCTGGTTGGTTGGTTGGTTGGTTGGCTCGCTCGCTCGCCGCTGCTGCTGCTGTTCGCTACCGCCTGTACCCTCTTCTCCAATGTGTCATCCACGATCGCACACCACTCGCACTCTCGGCATAACCCGAAGGCTATTTGTAGAGAGAGACTCTCTTTGCTAGTTCCCACCGCGCGCGCGAAAAATACCCCACCGACTGGTTTTCTTCGGACCAAAAAAATCCTTGCGTCCTGCTCGACCGATTCGCTCTCTATCTTTCCCTCTCATCCTCTTTTTCTCTCTTTCTCTTTTGCTCTCTCGCTGCTGCATTCACTGCCACGCTACTGTTCCACGTCGTAAGTCACTGAATGCGACGGTGGCAAACCTGTCCTTGCCTTGCAAGGGCGTTCGTTCGCTCGAGGCACTCATCGAGAGCACGAGATATCGGGTCGTTCGCCAATTGTAAATCGTGTATATCTCGGTCTCGCCATCGCCATAGTTCCGTACTGCATCCGCTTATGAAACTTTCTTCTATCGTACCTCCCCGCTGTCGCGTCCTTAGCTGTTCTTCGGAATGGCAAGGACGTTTCAACGACCCGTCGAGAAATCGATTTTTTTCTCCCCATTTTTTGTTTTTCATTTCGATAATTAAATATATATTTTTAATATTATTAAAATATCACGAGTGGGATGCGAGGAATGCAGTTGCATTCTTCCAGATGTGTTAATTCTCATGGTCGTGAGAGCACTTTCATAATCGAACAATTCGAATGATCGAAAGCTGTCGACCTTCGTAAAAACGACGAAAAAAAAGTCGTCAAAATTTTTGACAAAATCGCATTTTGCATAAATCAAGTGATATTTAAAAACTCCGAGGATCACGAGAGATCGACTGGTTTTATACAAAAATGCATAAGTCCGTAAATCACTTGAAAGTTCCGTTCCGGCATCACGAGAGACCCTCGTCTACTCACCAAAACATTAACAAATTCTCGATCTAAAAAAACCTCCGAAAAAAACGAGTTTACACGAATAGCTCTTTCGGAATAAACACCGACGAAAATTTCTAGTTATTCTACTACGGTCGAACACCGATTCCGATCGTCCCACGCGTGGCCACTTCTCATTCGTTAACCCCGTAGCTACATCTCTATCGTCCGATCTCTTGGATGCACGTGTAATAAAGAACACGAACTCCTCTGCCCCGAAGTACAAGTGGTGGTTTCGTTACCTAAAAGACGAAAGTCGCGTCGAACCGGAGACAAGAGTAACGGGGACAAACGGGCGTGTGTCTCTCATCGTAGTCAGAGTGCCGCGAGGTTCTAGAGGCGGCAGCGGCGAAAGGATAGAGCGCGTACCGTGGGAGCGATGTCGCTTTGGCGCCACTACGCTTTACCTAGGCTCCATACATATGCATAACTCGTCGTCGTCGCGTCACTCGGGCGTACATAGAAACCGTACCAACGCGCGCGTTTAGACTTTTGTGTTGGTGGGACTATGCCGGAACATCGATCGTGTCGAAGAGACTCCCGAGAGAGCCCTATTACTGGCCTCGAGACCTCCCCTCTCTCCCTTCTTCCTCCAATAGGCCGGCTTCTTCTTTCCTATCCACGCGACGACCGCAAACTTCTTTCGCACTCTCTTAGCATTTACTCTCGTATGCTTTTTCTCTTCGACGCATACACAGAGGACACGGACAGCCTATCGAACGTTTTTTTTGACCCCGTACGATTCATCGAGCGATTCACGATCCTCCAGTGATTAATGCTGATTAATTCACGACATTTGTGGTATTTATAGACGTTTATAGGCCAATACCCGGTCTGTACGCCGAAAGGCCGTTTGCAACTATACATACACGTACGCAGGACTGGTGAGGCGTCAATCGCGAGCGGACACGCACACGCGTAACAAACACCGGGGACTCGAACGAGCGGCCAGTATGAGAAGCTAAAATTTATCAAGTGCCAATTTTTTTTTTGAAAACAGTCGAGTTGATAACGCACTAACGAGGGTGTCATTATCGCGAAACGAGAGCGATCGTGCAAAAGTCTTAGCTCGTGGTTAAAAAAAAAACAAAGAATAGGAAGTACGTCGAAGTATCGAGCGATAGATGTCGAGAGAAATATGCCGGCGAGAATGGGTTAGGTTTACGTTTCGTCGATGAAAATTTTCGTTCCTCCAGTGCCCAGAGCGTGGTGGGAAAAATTCGTACCACGAGAAGATAAAAGGCAAATTCTTTCGAACATTACGTCTCTCGTTCGGGGGTATGACGAAAATCGTACGATCCTTTGGTCGTGTCACATGTGCGTGTGTGCGTATGCGCGCGGGTGATACGAGGCGGAGAACCCACGTGGCGAGGAGTGGGAGAGAACACAAATCGTACCGGCGAGCGGCAGACATCGGGCCACCGTCACTGGCCTCGCGTGACCGTGCGTCTTCGTTCGTGTATAATGTATCTTTCAAACCGATATTAGCGAGAAGAAAATGTATATATATATATATATATATGCGTACAATATATAAACGACTTTGCCCTGAAGCGAGCCAGCTTGCGAGTCTCGCAAAAAATGAAAATAAAGAAAAAGATATATCAAGATTGAACGCTCACCTGATCAGGACACTTTGCATCGCGAGGTAAGCGAGAAAAATGTGTGTTAGGCCGGTGTGCCAGGCGGGTCAGCAAGAATTTCGGTCCCGAGTTCACGCGCGAGTTCGAGAATGCTGTTTCGAAGATTTATCACGACCGGCCGGCATCCCCGGGGTGGGGAATTGTTTTCTTTTTTTCTTTCTTTACTTGCGTTTTTTATTGTTTTGCTTAATAATACACACGAATAACGCACAGTTGGAGGGCGAGAAGAGAATAAAAGTGTAAGGGCGTCCTCGCGAGGGGAATGTCCCGAGAGAGTCTTGTCCGTGCGTGAAGATACGACGAGAGCCAACCAGTACAGCCAGGGAGAGCTGAAAACCCAGCGGTAGAGGACCGATGGCAGCAGCGGCGAAAGCGAAACCTTCGCGGCAGCAGCATGCGCACTGATGCTTCGCTGGCTATTGCATCGGTTCTCTACCCGTAATATCGCTACCTCCTAAATGTACGTGTATATTACGCACCGCGCGATCGTGCGCTCTCTTCGTCTCCACTATGTCTGTATATATTATATACATATATATATATATATATGCCGTACGTGTATCGCGTGTTTCTCTGTTACAGCTCGAACTAGGGGAGATGTAGAAGAACTCGAGTCGAGACCAATACCACAGCGCTCCTAGCGGACACTTTTTGCATTATTGGGTAAACTATCGAACGATTCTTAGAAATGGATCTTTCAATGGACACTTCGGCATCGTTTCGTTCTCGACGATATAAATCTAAGAATTAGAGTGAAAGAGACTTTTGACAGAGTTGAAACGTACTATTCCATGGCTGATTTTTGCCGAGACCGCTACCACAGCGCTCTTAGCGGACACTTTCTGCATTATTGGGTAAACTATCGAACGATTCTTAGAAATGGATCTTTCAATGGACACTTCGGCATGGTTTCGTTCTCGACGATATAAATCTAAGAATTAGAATGAAAGAGGCTTTCGACAGAGTCGAAACGTACTATTCCATGGCTGATTTTTGTCAGGAGAGAGAGAAGCGGCGCGGGTTAAAAGGCGTTGGCCCGGCCCTTTCCTTATCGCGGTGCTCAACCTCGGGCTAGCTAACTCACGTAGCAAGAATCGACTTGTTCGTTCGGCACGCTTCTCGCGAGCGACACCACCGAAACGTCGATAGAATTTCATTATCGTATATCAAAACCCTACAAATCTCGAGTTGCGCGCAATCGCTAAATATTCGAACTCTCTGTCTCCCTCGGCGCCCCGATATCCGTGAAGTTCGATATTCACCGCGAGAAATTTGATATCGGTGCGCGGTTGACTCATAGCGAAGCGCGCGCGCGCGCGCGCGCAAGTCTCTCGTTTCGCTCGTAAAATCTTTATTTGCTTTTTTAATAACCGCCTTGCTGACTTATGTACGAGTTAATTGAATCGCCGGCGCCGCTCTTTACAACTCGACGCAATCGTTCGTAATAATAATAATGAGTTTCGCGGTATACTCGGGATATACCCCGAAGTAATTAATTATATCGCGTCCCGAGCCGCAAGATCGGCGCGTATATAGCCCGTAGACGTCGAAGTCCGACGATATTACCGCGAAGGATATGTCGTTCGAGGCGATCGGGAAGGCTGCGCGAGGACTTTTGAATTGCTAATTCGGTTAATCGCGAACAACGCGCTTCTTCGAGATAAAATAACGATCGAATTACAGAACTCGCTGTATTATATGTATATAATAATTGGAGACGATATAGAGAGAGTCAAATAAATTGACCGGAGTTTTGTATATAGCGATGATTCGAATAAATCGAAAAGATCGAAGCATCGACGTATCGAGGAAGAATCTACGCGCATGCGCGCGCGTACCAACGATCGCTTCTGCGTTCTATCGTTCGTCTACGTTACTCGACACATCGGTTAATACGACTATAAATACCGGGCACCTTCTTCTATCGCCTTCGACTATCGCATTCTATTACCTAGTTATCCTCGGTCCTCCTTCCTCGCTCCTTCTTACTTCTTTTACCACCGTTCCTATATATATATATTCCCCGAGTTTACACACGAGAATTCAACTCTATTCAATATGCGCGATCTAATAATAGATCGGTAGTAAAATGCAGTTTGTTTACTTGGCTATAGCGTAGACGAGGTACAGGATTAGCGGTTAAGTTAACCGATCAACAGTGTTTGCACGTGCTACATACTCTTCGCGTACTCCTCCTCCTTCTCCTCCTCCTCCTCCTCCTCCTCCTCCTCCTCCTTCTTCTTCTTCTCTACCGCGTTCACCCTTCGTACTCTTCTTCTCTCGTTCCGAATGTCGTTCGAGATACGATCGACTAGATTTTCTAGAATTTCTAGATTCGACCGATCGGGCACATTTTTTTCTATCGTACAAAAGAGAAATACGATTTTTTCCAATAAAGATTCCACAATGATTTATTTTCCTCGATGAAATATACTCCAGATGGAAATAATAAGACTCGAAGATTGTACTTTTTTATTTTTCAATATCGTATTTTCATATGTATCGAAGCTCGCACGAAAGTACGATCCCGTAGGTAATAATCTAAACTCGATCTTGTCCAAAATAAAGAAGAAAAATAGATCGAACGCGCAGTTACGAAGGAAGAGGGTGTAACGCGAGGTGAGATCGAACTTCGTATCGTATAAAGAACTTTGCTCAACGCGTTGTATGCACATATACGTGTGTATATATATATATGTGTATGTATATATGGCGAACTGAACGAGAACTAGTTGGTACGTTCGCACGTTTATAACTGGCACGAAACGAAATGAGGAGCTTGAAGCAACTCGTATGTAATTTCCAGCAGACAGGCTATACGTAAAACACAGCGATATGTGGCTCGGCTCGTGTGTAGTTAGGCGAAATATACGCTCGGTGGTATTACATACGCGACACATGGTGTATTATAGTACATAGGAGAAGTGCATATATATATATATATATATATATATATATATATATATATAAATGTATGAGGCCACCGCGTGGGGTATAAGCAGCGCGGTTTATCCACCACCGAGTTACCAAGGACGAGCGCGCTCGCGACACCGGCTCCTGTCTCGACTCACACTTGTTCGATTATATATAACGTATATATACATGGATGGATGTATTTATATACATGTGTACGGGTGCTCGACGAGCCACTCAGTCAGGCACCGAGAGCTATCCCCAGACGCCCCACCCGGTGTATTACCCACCGACCTAACCACCTTCTTGCATCCCGTTTTTCTTTCGCTCATCTTCGACCGAGCACAGCAACCTCCTCTCGAGTCTCTGGAGCCTCTCTCTCTCTCTCTCTCTCTCTCTCTCTCTTTGATGCTATAAGTACACTTTCGCAGCGCCGCAGCAACGTTATTTCTCCTAATTATGATTATACCTCGGGTTCATTCATTAACTCGCCTGGTGGCTATTCATTTCTTATTTCTCTTTCGTTCTTACTTGCGCATGTACGCGTCGGTTAACGCTACTACTTCGGCATTATGGAGAAAATACCGGGAGAAAATTAAACAGGGGGGAGGGTAGGCTAGAACGGGACGAGAAAATGGGGTTGCGATTGTTTTTTGATGCGTTGGATCGTACGAACGTTGTCAAACGCGTGTTTGGGCAACCTCAAAATTACTTTTTATTTTTATCTTCAGTTTTTCTCGACCTACCGTGTATATATATAATAAAAATGTAACGCTATATATATATATATATATATATAGCGTTACATTTTTATTCTTATAGTCGATGTGGGCTTTTTGTATTAAAAAACAAAAACAGACTTTTTGCAATAATGTCCCTTGTTGCCCCGGTCTATCGTATATAGACATATCTCTGTGCGCCTGCAATATCTGTTAATACATATGTAAGAGAGATACGGGTAATCGCCATAGTACACGTAAGTATACACAGGTTGTGTATAGCATGTCGAAGTACGAGTTTTGCCTGTAGCGACGCAGCAGCATTCCTTAACTGCTGATACGTCTTCGGACTCCCATGCCTCTGGTGATCATGAATATATATACATATATATGATAATGGTATCTATAGAGGCGTGCAGCGAATCCCTGACTCGATATTTCTCGGTATAGCCCTTTTATCGAAGAAGCACACACACCTGATTGAACGTTTTATTTCCATTTTTTTCTTTTTCTTTTTTTCTTTTTTTTTTCCTTTACTTCATTATTTCTTTCTACGTTACAAACCATACTTGTACCGTCTGCTTTTATGTCGTGAGATTGGAGGAGCAGGTCTTCGTTGAGGCGCCACGGCGAGGCGAGCATTTCTTCATGCAGCATCCTGAGAATTATGAAGCAAGTAGTAAAAATGTTCAACTTTGTTCTTTTTTTTTCATATACTGCCTTATTCATGAGATAATTGTTCCAAGAACGAGACAAGAAACGTTTCTAGCTTCGCGGGTATTGGGACAAGGATTTTTTTAATCGCAACATTTATCGATTTATTTATTGAATTGTATAAATTTTAGTCGAATTGAAATGAGATTTTTTTTTCCCCTCTGGTACAAAGAATTGTACTGGACTAAATTAAAACAGAGAAGATATAATCCCTGATTGAATTATATCTTTCTCGAATCACTGATTTATCATCGTTCTTATTATTAGTTGCGTCGTCTCGATTATTGACTCATCGCAACGAGAACGATGCGTGGTAAGTACTTCGTATCGATCGATCGTTCGAATATTACTGCATTTGTTGCTCTCGTTGCAGTCCACTGCAATGTGAGTGCGCATTATGCGTCGTACAATGTAATAAAAGGTGGGATTGAAAAAAAGAAGAAGAAAAAAGAGAACGTCAACCGTCACGAGTCGTCCACTTTGAATCAATTGATGTTCGATAGGTCGAACACGATATAATATAGTTGAGATACGTTTTACAACAGGGAGTATTTTATATACGCTATTATATGTGGATCAGATTCAGCGCTGAACCGCAAATGTCAATCATCGAGCTCCGATGGGTTTGCGTAAGGCACGCTCACACGGGGAGTCACGACAATCGCTGACCTCCAACTTATACTCTCTTCCTCTGTCTATCTGTCTGTCTATCTATCGGTCCGTCCTTCTCTTTCGTTCTGCATTCAATGTTCACTGTACCAGTGACGATACCGCCTCGTGGCACTGACATTCATAACAGTGACACGATTCAGGCCAAATAGCACCATTCAACGTTCTCACTCTACGTATGATGTTCCCTGCAAGGGTATTACAACTTTGATTGCCAATCGCACACTGTTAGCGTATCCTCCAAATCATATGTCTTCAACCCCAAGCATTCAACCGCGCATTGACCTCCTCGATCATGAAATTAAAGTCACATCTCTTAGCTCAGTGCCCTTCTACATATTCACGAGCATAACCATGAGAGATCGTTATAAACGCGTGACCAAGATTCAAAGCTATACCAAGTAGTGGTAATGGTCATCGAAGCACGTGTATACTTGGTTAGAATCTGCGATACCATCACTGCTCGCCAAAGTGGTTAATAATTCATTATTTTTATATGTCGTGGATCGTAAAGACTCTGTGAGTGTTGTCTTCTATTATTATTCATAACTTCACTGGTATATTCGATTATGTTACCAATGAATAAATTTAAGAGACAATTGCTTTTCTTACTTGAATGTGGTTTCTTTCAATTGTTATAGTATAATTATATTTCGATGCTGTCTGAAATCGTAATGGTGGCGCCATCTGTGGATATTCGGGGCAAGTTCCAATCATTGATCTTCTCCGAGCGCTCTCGTCGCACTTGCGCGGGCGCACACGGTAGTGCAATATGGCGCCGGGTGGTGGAGGGACCATCGAGCGTGAGCGCACGTATGCTTGTCAGTCACAGTCGGTGGGGCGTTTAAAGCACATCGTAGTTAAAAAACTTCCGCACAGCGGTGATTGCGTTGCGAAAATTCCATCGATGTAGTATGTTATTTCCATTATGTATTACCTATCGTAGCTATAAGAGGCAGTAATACTACGTACGCAAGTGCATAGGAAAAGTAGGTGATGTAGTCTTGAGTGTAGGTGGTGGCTGTGGCCCAGTTCTCGTTTGGTGGGCAGTGCCAGTGGGCAGTTCCCGGCTTCCCGTTCGATCGTCACTCGCAAAATCATCACTTTTTGTTCATCTGCCATGTGCAAAAGAATTAATAAAAGACCGTGACACCCATTGTTTTATTCTTAATAAATAAATATTTTCTTTGGTGTATATGCTAACTCTTACAATGTCGCATATTCTTTTACATTCGGAGCGGAAACGAAAGACACGATCGAAATCCTAGTTTTCCCTTCGTACGTTAAAGAACCCTCGATTATGACCATTTTTTGGATCGATATTCGCGATTCAAGAGAGACAGAGAAAGTCGTCAACGGTAGGAAATAGACAGAGAAAGAGTGCGCACGCGACCGAGTTGACAGAATCCTTGTGTCATAGAAAAAAATCCGTGGTGATGATCTCGACAACTTTTCTTATGCGCTGGTCGTAGAAATCTGAGCCTTGTGCAGTGTCGTGTGTGTATATTGGCAGAGAAATAAGATATATAGAAGATAAAAGTGTCCCCTTGAGACTAGCAGCACTACTTCTTTGGCTGGAACAAGTGCTCTCTCAAGTTTCAGGCGTGCGCTTTCGCGTTTACGCACACAAAGTAATCATCATTGTTCGATAGTGTGTGTGTATTTGTGCATAGAAAGTCGCGACTCTGGATATACCTATGCATATATATACTACGGGTGTAACTACAGTCGCGCGACAGCGTTCATTCTTCGATCAATTTCCGCGAACTCGTGCGATAGTCGTGTCGGGGGACTTGGCTTATCGGGTCAATAGGGACCTAGGGTGGCCTAGTCCCTCCTCTGATTATTTCCGCACGTCTGTATTTCGCAATTTAATAAAGTCGAATTCTTTTACCCTGTCTCGACGTCTCGATCTCTACTTTTTCCGTCGGGTACTATGTACACACCGACTTTAATCGCAAAATATTCACAATCCATAAACCTTACGTCCACTGTGTTATTAATATGCGAAATGCCAGAGAGGCAGATAATTTTTAACCGTTGAAAGTATTTATCGTTGCCGTGGCAGGGAGTGTTATGAGTAGACAGTTGCGATATGTGCCGCGTCTAACCTCACAATTTTGACATTTGACACCGTTTATCCGTCACACAAGTTGTGCATACAGTGTCGTTCTGTTACAGATATTTTTCTTCTCAGACGATCGACGTGGTCGACTGACTTAGCAGGATGGCTCTTCCATCAGCACCCGGTAAAGTTTGATTTTTAATATCCATGTGAAATATTTCATTATCTTCTCTTTTTTCACGTTGAGTCTAATTCATGCTTGGTCAATGTTTCCATTCTAGGCCTCGATGTGTGGGTCATACAGCCCAGGGAAAGAGCCATGTACCGTGATCAATTCGAGGCTCTAAAACCCATTGGAGGAGTCGTCACGGGTGAACAGGCGAAGGGATTTCTTTTAAGATCTCAATTGGCGCCTGCTGTACTTGGACAAATATGGTAATGCCATTTTATTTCGCCACCTCAATTCTTGAGTCAAGTTATTTGCAATACCGGCTAATTGGTATTTTTATATTTCAGGGGACTCTCGGATACAGATGCGGATGGTAAAATGGATGTCAACGAATTCAGTATAGCGTGTAAGCTCATACATCTAAAATTACGTGGATTGGAAATTCCTACCAGTCTTCCACCAACGTTGGTACAGAGCTTGAAAGTTATTGCATCGAGTGAGTATAATAACTGTTATTTACAAACATCAACAAATTTCTGAGTCAACATTGATTAAAATAATGATTTCAAAATAAAATTTTTTTTTTTAAGCCGAGGCAACTCTGACGAACGGAAACGCAGCGTTACAGAATCAAGGAGGTTTGGGATCGTTGGTAAATCTTGGAGGTGCGATACCCACTCCACCCCTAGCTACTTCAACCCCTCGCCCTTTGATCAGCGGGTTGCCAGGCGCGATAGGGACTCCTCCACAACCATCTCGACCAGTTCCGCCTATGCAAATTCCTCTTGGTGAGTCATTTTATTCATCATTGGGTAATCTTTCTTAACTAGGTACAAAATTCAACAATAGTCTGTCGCAAACATAATCTCGAGAATTTGACGTCCTTGAAATTAATATTCCGTTAAACATGATTATTCCCTATGATAATTTCTTCATTGATACTCCCGGAGAGAACGGAAAGTCTCAGGAATTGAAAAACATAAATAAAAGGCAAAAGAAATCTTGTCCATGATATCTTATTCGCATTTACACGACACAGCATCACGACAATGTAGACAGAGCGTGGCTAGCGGTACACTAGCAACAACAAACACATCGTCAAAGCCACCCGCTCGACCTGCACCCCCTTGTACGGGTATGTCACACTTTGTACAGCCTCCGTTCGTTTTTTTACCATTTTTCTGCTTCGCTCCTCTGTCTCTACCGTTTGTCTGTACTTTTTATTCCACTCTGGCACGTCGTAACGTTTTCCAGAAGAGCCAAGTTCTACTTTCGATTTTGACTTGAAACGAAGTAGCCAGTAAATCGATAAAAATCGATTTTTTCATTTATGGATGAACGAATCATCTGAGGAAATGTCTAATTTTCTTCAGGTGTTTATAGCTCGTGGTTTCTTTATTGAAACTTCACCCAGTCTATCACTGTTTATAAATAAGAATTTAACAATATTTGTGCATGTTACATTACAAAAATACAATACTGGTCCAAATCTCATAGTAGTTTTAGCTTGGGTTACATTCTCGTGCATATTACAAATAATCACCGTGTAATCATCACATCATCTATCTCATTATTCATTTATGACATTTTATACATATTTATGTTCGTAATTCTAGGAAGAATCGTCGTTCACTTTATTTTTAACAATTTCATACTTTATTGTCAATCGTATTTTGAGGCATTCTTATTTGCAATATGTACTACAAATATACTCTGTGTGTTCGTTTCTACATGTGCTATTTCTCATAAATGTACATCATGCTCATTGCATTCTCGAAATGTCTGTTTTTCGCCTGCTGCGTGAAGGCAACTTGAATTCTGCAGCTGGCCCTCCTGGACGACCCGCACCGCCCGGAAATATCGGTACGTTAGGTATCAATTTTTGCAATTCATTTCGAATCTGCTCATTTCATTTGCACCCTCCAATTCGATCGTTTCTTGTCGTCGTTGATAAAAAAAATAATAATGGGAAGCATTTGATAAATATTTGGCTGTTTTTTCCGTGATTCGAATGTAAAAAAATCATTGCAGGAGCTTCGTTCGTTGTCACGAGCGGGGGTCCACCACCGAAACCGGCACCTCCCTCATTCCCGAACAGTCCTGTTGCCGGAAATGTTCCAGTCGCACCGGTTCAACCGATCACCCTGACTTCATCGATCGGTGAGATCATTTTCTCTCATTAAACCCGAATCGATCAGTGACATTGCGTTTACCAGAGAAAACTTTCATACTTTTATCTTAGTTTCTTTTTTTTCAATTTTAATCGTCACTCGTTTCGATCTTACAAGTATACGACACTCACAATTATCAACATCACACTTGAGGATTTGATCTCCAGTATTTTGCTTCGGTACTCTTCATTTTATCAATCATCGTACGACCGATAATGTTCATCATCCAGAGAAACTCTTTATTTCATAACTATTGTTTCTCTATTTCCAGATTTGCTCGATCTTGCCTTTTCCGAAGGTACACACATATACACTAACTCGCTCTTTTCGCTCCTGATACACAAAATATTGTGCTAAACGCATAACTCGCAAGGGTTGCTTTCTAACGTGTGGCCAATGTTGAAAAATCATTTGTACATAATTCATATTTACATTAAACATTATACATATAACATACATCATAGCCTGATAGGACAAATACTTGTGCAAATTTCGTCTCGCAAATAATTGCGTTTCACAGATAATTGCTGTTATCAGGTGTAGTAAACAAGTATATGCCACTTGCCTCTAATCGCTTGTTGTCGTGATTTTTTAATTACTCACATATATTTTTTTCGATTCTTTTTCCGTTTGGTTTTTATCGGTAGTAGATACCGATCTCTCGCTGCAGAGTTGCGCGCGAGGTCAAGAACGATAGGACATTGTACGCCTCGACTCGTAGACAAATCTTATTTTCAATGCTTTTGAATTGTTTTTTTTTTCGAGACCCTCCCTCCTCTCCCTAACGTTACCCTAAATTGATGCTAAGGAAATTTTTGTTCTCCCCAAATCGTTGAATTTAATAATCAGCTTGCAATCGTTTCACAAATAAAATTATTCATATACGAACGTTGATTAAAAAAACAAGGTTCTCAGCCGATAGCATCGGTAGCTCCGTTAAACACGAATCCCACACCGATTGCTGCGTTCGGTATGGGACATCAGGTATCCGGTTCTGTGCCTGTGATGCAACCTTTCACTGGTGGTGTCATGCCCTCTATAGCCGCAGTCCCTGGAGTCGTTCCATCGATTCCAGCAATCCCTTCCAGTAAGCTGACGTATTAAATTCATACGGGTTCAAAGATTAAATAAACCAAACCTCACGTTAGATAATTCGGTCATAATATAATGTAATCTTAAAAATAAAGATAAAATCTTCGACTGATTGTTCGAATTTTCCTGCATCAGGTAACGGCATAGCATCGATGGGACCTCTCGTAGGTGGAGCACAGCCAGCGCCCACTCAAGCAAATTCGACGAACGGTGGGGTTGCAATAAATACCCCAGTCTCGACGAGTACCCCATTGAGTACAACGGCAAGACCCCCGAGCATAGACCGAGTAGGTTCTCTAGACTCGCAGCATAGTCAGCACTCGGTCGGTTCACCACAGGCGGTAGAATGGGCAGTTCCCCATCAGACGAAACTCAAGTATACTCAACTCTTCAATACCTGGGACAGAACGAGATCGGGCTTTCTGTCCGGGCCTCAAGCTCGAAATATCATGGTACAATCGCAGCTGTCTCAGGCGATTCTCGCACAGATATGGGCTTTAGCGGATATGGACTCGGACGGTCGACTCGGTTGCGAAGAATTCGTTCTTGCGATGCATCTGTGCGATATGGCAAAAGCTGGCGAAACCATATCGCCGGCACTTCCGCCCGATCTCGTACCACCGACTTTTCGTCGACAGCGTCAGAGCAGTATTTCGTCTCAAGGGATGCCCGAGAACGTAGATCCTCTGGCAGGAATGCCACAGACATCTTTCGAGGATAAGCGAAAAGAAAATTTCGAGAAAGGGCAAGCCGAACTCGAGCGACGTCGCAAGGCTCTGCTTGAGATTCAGCGCAAGGAGCAAGATGAGCGGGAGAGGAAAGAACGCGAGGAAGCTGACAAACAGGAAAAAATAAGATTGGAGCAGGAACGACGCAGACAGGCGGAGATTGAAAAACAAATGATGCGACAGAGAGAGTTGGAACAGGAGAAGGAAGAACAGCGAAAAAGAGCTCAAGAGCAGAGAGAAACTGCGAGAAAAGAGATGGAAAGGCAGAGGCAGCTTGAGTGGGAGACGCAAAAGTCACAAGAGCTTCAAGCCCAGAGGCAAAAGGAGCATGAAATACTTCTCAAGTTGAAGGGTAAAAATCAGACTCTGAGCATCGAGCTCAGCAGCCTGAATGACAAGGTGAAAGAACTTTCGCAAAAAATCTGTGACACGAGGGTCGGTGTTTCCAGTGTGAAAACTACGATAGACGGTATGCGATCGACGCGCGACACTCAGCTACAAGATATGGCCGCATTGAAGAACAAACTTCGCGAGCAGAATCAACGGCTGCTCTCGTTGAGTCAAGAAAAAGCGAGGATCGAGGCTAAGAATAAGATCAACGCGGCTCAAGATTCGGTCGGCCAGGAGGCGATGAGAACCGCCTTTGCCAATAAACAGATAACTCTGAAACAAATGAAAGATAAAATTGTCGACTTGGAACAACAGATCAATGACAAAATGGCTGACATTGAGAACAATAATGGTCAGCTCGAGGATGTGAGAAATCGTGTGAAGAATTTGGGAACCGAGTGCAAAGAATTGTACGACTCGTTCGATGATAGAAGACTGAAGGTTTTGGAACTGAGACAAGCAGTGGATAATCGCGCTGTCGATTACACGAATTCGGCCTGGACCGAGAGTGCCTGGGAATCGACCGACGTCCAGGAAACAGCAGTCACTGATACCACCAACTGGCCAGTCGCTGATAGCACGGCGGTTACTTCGAACATCGATGAAGTTGCAACAGGAGTTATGAAATATCGAGCACTTTACGAATTTGTGGCGAGAAACGACGAGGAAATATCGTTCCAGCCTGGTGACATAATTCTGGTAAATTAATAAAGCGATTGGACTAAAAATGTCAGTCTCGACAAGTTTTCTGAGTAACTTCGTTTCAGGTACCACCAGTTCAGAATCAAGAGCCTGGCTGGATGGCAGGTGAGATTCGCGGTCACACGGGCTGGTTTCCCGAGGCTTACGTCGAGCCGGTTGATCCTGATAGTGGAGTCACCAAAACTTTTACCCAACAGGACAGTCTCGAGAAGAGAACTCTCGAGTGAGTTGTTTGCCGAAAATATTTCCTATGAAAGTAACCATATTATGTCATTGACCACGTTATTGTCCTATTTTTCAGAGGAATCGCTGAAGTCCCGGAAAATTTGTCGGACGCTGGTTCTCTGGGTGGTGAAGGTCCAGCGGTCGACGCAGTTGTGCCGACTCTGGGCTTTGGTACAGCTTGCAATTTGCAAGCAACGACCTTGTATCAATATCGGCCGATAAACCCTCAACATCTCACCTTCAACAAGGGAGACATCGTCAACGTTGAGGAACAACAGGTAATGTACACTTTCCTTAAGAAGAATAGACATTAAATCTTACGAGAGACCGAATGTTAAAAAAAAACGTGTCCTTTTAATATCGTTTTAATCGTAATTCTTGTATCAGGAGGATTGGTGGTACGGTCAATCCGCGATCGGTGCAAAGGGTTGGTTCCCAAAATCATACGTGAGAGTAACCGAAACTGAAACTGTACCAGCAATGACAACTCCCACAACGGCGGTGAATGGTCTCGATATAACAGCGACAAACGCCTTAATGCCCGCACAAACGGAAGATTATTACGTAGCTCTCTATCAATACGCGTCTAACGAACCCGATGATCTTAGTTTCAACGAGGGGGATATAATAAACGTTACGAAAAAAGACGGACAATGGTGGACTGGCACGATAGCTGATCGAACTGGGTTTTTCCCGTCTAATTACGTGGAAAAGTGTGACACCTCTGTCAATCAGGTAAACCACTGCACAAAATTGCACTTCTCATTGATTATTACATACGCCTGTGGATAAATTTGAACGACAAATTAATTTTCAAGGCTGAGGAGGCGGCGGCGGCGGCTTTTAACACCGAGGTGCCAAACGCAAACGCTACCACCCCGGTTACATCAGCACAGACTACACCGGTGAGTTAGTTTTGCATTATCAGCGCTCCTCAATCGGCTTTTAAATTTTCATCGTTTTGAGAAATTTTGTTTTTAAAATACCGTCATTAAGATATTTTGAATTTGGTAACGAGGTATTTTTTGCGTGTACTAAAAAGCTAATATCCGACTAACTTGCCCGATTTTGAAGTAGACGAAGCGCCTTGGCTGATTACAAACCTCAATTTTAATCGCAATACTTACAAGATGCGCCCCTAGTATTTGAAAGTAAGCTAGACGCGTATGCCGTGTCTGTCTTGTTTCTTTAGCCGGTGGAAAAAACCGCCGAGCAACTGGAGGATGAACAAGCCGCTGCCGAAGACAGAGCCGAACTGCCAGACTTCGCGGCAATGTCGCAACAGGTAAAGTATTCGATTTTCCCTTTGTCTCCTTTGTATATCTCGTAATTTGAAAATTTCATGTTTTCTCGTACGATTTTACCTCAATCTCGATGTTTGATCGTTTTTGTTGTAACCCCTAATCCAATATTTTGTGACTGCAATTCATCTCCTCGACGATGGTTGTTCACAAGCGAGGAAACCCCATAATGTATTTTTGTATTGTGTGTAAGAGTCCCGGTGTGATCTATTGAAGCGTAGGAAGGTGAGAGGTAAACGAGAGTGGAGAAAGTTCTTTTGAACTTGTGATATTCGTAATTTAGAAAAAAGATCTCGAGATTGTTTTGCATTGTGACGAATTTTAAGAATTTCGTTTTTTTAAATTCTCTATTCTCCATTACAATTCTAAAAATACTATCTCAATGAATAGACAAAGCATTGCCAGTTACAAAACGATCTCGTGGATTTTATAAAAGAAAAAGTGAAAAAGAAAAATCCCCGGTGACTCTAATCGAATGCTGGATGTGTACCGACAATTCCCGGATGCTGCTACTCGACCGATGCCCATCTTCGCTGCTCATATCCCACTGCCCGCTGCCACAGTGTTACAAGGTATCTTTCAATGTCTCCCAAAAAACTGACGATACGCACAATGGTAATCCCCGATAATCACGATTCATATTCATAGCTCGAATCATAATACTTCTCTCTGACTTTTCATCTACGTATTTTCCTTCGTTTAGAATAGAACATTCGACGAGATACACGCATCTACCCCAACCAACTGTATACGAAACATGTTTAGTTTGTGTTTTTGTGGGCGTTTTGTGTTTATTTTTGTGACCAAATTATTGAAACGATTGTTCATAATAAGTCATTTTTCAAACAATGTTCTTTCATCTTCCATCTGTTGACGAAATTTAACTATTTGGTCTTTTGGTACACCAGATATTGTGTACTGGCAAGTCTTCGCGTCGCGAATTCATCGATTGCACGTTTTTTATTGGCTCTATGAGTCGACGATCGAAAAGTTTTTGAGTGAGCTGTTTCAACTAGAATATCACGCTTGTTCCTTGTTTATTTTCAAACAGGCGCGTGGACGAAAACCCGAGATAGTTCAGGTTATCGCACCCTATCAGGCAACTAGTGCCGAACAATTGGATCTTCAGAGGGGTCAATTAATCATGATACGGAAGAAAGCGGAAACTGGCTGGTGGGAGGGCGAATTACAGGTCAGCTCATCGTGTTATTTATTTATTGGATTAATGCTCCTTATACTTAATTATCGATGATAATCATGATTACATTTTTTGACTTTCCATCAGGCAAGAGGAAAGAAAAGGCAAATCGGTTGGTTTCCAGCTTCGTACGTAAAACCATTGACGAGCAGCAGCAATCGTAGTACTCCAATATCTCATCGCTATCAAGACTCGCCTACCGATCCTAACATTGGTGAGTAATTTTTTCCCACAATAGTTTTCTCACAGGACTGAGCGTCTTCGCTAAATAGAAACAGAACACATATTAATTCCCTTTTCATTTTGCAGAACGCGTAATGGCACTGTATCCACATCAGGCGCAAAACGAGGATGAGCTCAGTTTCGAGAAGGGTGACGTGATAACAGTCCTAGCGAGGGAGGAAGAGGCGTGGTGGCGAGGCGAGATGAACGGAATATCCGGAATTTTTCCTAGCAACTACGTGACACCTATGTGTAAGTAAAATTTGATTATTCATTATTTTGCCACAGTCCTCGAATTATTTTGCTCAAACGATATTGCCCATCGTCTACGAGTTTTGCGTTCTGTCTGATCACGATCTCTCTCGAAATTTATCGTGTCTCTGAAAGACCCCTTCGTTTATTACCTAAAGTATACAAATTATATAGGGCATATATATTTTATCCTCTCACGTGTCTGTCGTTTACAACTGTCTATCATATATCTATTTTTGAAGAAACCTGATGCACACCGTGCATTTTTTTCTCGATCAAAATTCTCGCTAGGATTAGAAATTTTCATAATGCACACATTCGCTCTGGAACGAAAAAAAAGCACTGTGTGCCTCGGGGTTTTTAATCGTCTCTCTCTCTGTTTCTCTCTCTCGACTAATCGTATACTTTCGCCTCTGCTTGACACGCAGCATAAGGGTAGCAGCGAATCAACGCATCGCAGAGTTAAAACAAACAAAAAACTTAAAAAAAACAAAAAAGTTTACACTCGTGCTATTGAAAAAAAAAGAAAAAAAAAGAAAAATGAGTGTAAAAGAATCGTCCTCGTTACGAAGGGAGTCCCACAACGACAAGTGTCAACGGCCGAGACTCAGCGTGTGCGTGCGTGTGTATGTGTGCATATCTACGTGTCTACGAATTATAAAATTGATACGAGACAGATCTAGGGAGGGAGAGAACGAGAGAAACGAAATTGAACATCTCGCGTACCTGCAATTTGTCCTCCACTTGACAATTGCGCTGTAGTCGCGTTGATAGGTTTCTATACATATATATATATATATACACATATACGCATATAGGATGCGTTAACTATAAAGGAAGAATTGGGAAATTTCACCCCGAAGGCAAGATCTCAAAAAATCTAAAATGATAAAAATAAGTCGAAAGGAGGAGTAGATCTGTGGTCTTCCCCATACCAGTACCTTATAGTTTAATAAAGTTAAAACAAGTACGTAGTACGATCGAAGCCACACGACTGTCGAATATCACCGTAATTTATTGTTTCTTTTGGTGAGTCGTTTTTTTTTTTTTTTTTTTTTTTTTTCTTACGATATCCTGCTAGTCACGCGAATAAGGCGAAAGATTGAAAAGAAAATACGAATATCTCTCGCGAAGCAGCAGAACTGTCGTTTACCTTGAAATTGTTGATAATGTTATTGAGTAAGTATAATCGTGTGTTTCGCGCTTCGTCGATCTCTCCCTCCCGCTGAAAGAAAAAAAACGTATGAAAAAGTTAAAAAAAAAAAAAATATATATAATGAAGAGTCGACACGCGAGAAAATCTACAACTCGTCTCTATCTTTCGCTCTTTGCGACATTCTCTATCTCTCTCCCTCTCTCTCTCTGGATACGAATGTACGTGCGTGTGTCTTCTGTGTAATACTCGGATATATCCGTCGATTGTGTGGCCTAAAACGAGTTTATATATTTATATACATATATGTACATATATATATGTATGTATGTATATATATATATGGACGTGCATGATGAGAAAAGAAAAAACATGAGCTGCTACGCGTCGTTGGTACACGATAATCGTTAAACGCTAGAGAGAAAAAATTATTTGTTATTGCAAAAGTTATATATGAGACAAACAAAAAATAGGTAATATCATCATGAAAAAGAAGAGAAGGTTCATAACTACCCGTTCGATTTTGAGAATCTCCATCTGTCTGTAACGACTAAGGATATGTAGTATATATTAATATGATAGTATTAAAAAAACACAAAAAGAAACGAAAGAACGGAGCGATATATTGATAGTGCGTTATCAATGGAAAAATCAGTCGTGTTCAACCGATGGAGAATTTTGTAGCGAGAAAAATACTCCGACCGAACCGCTGTAACACCTTGCACGTATTTCTCCAAAAAAAAACACACACACACACATCCCCCGTCTCGCTCATGGTAACGAACAAGAAAAGAATCTATAAATGTTTCGCGGTGCGCACAACGCAATTGATTGATCGAAAAAAAACACGCAACTGATCATTTTTGTTCTCCTTTTTTTCAAGGGTATGTCAAAAAAAAAGTACCAAGTAAATCGTGCTCATAAAATACCCACGACATTATAGCTACATTACGCTTCGAAGTCTACGGTAGAACAGAGTCTATATTGTTCCCCCGCATTATACGCATTAATTATGATGTTATAAAACGGTAATCATGTAGGCGAAAAACAAAAAGTTTGTGTAGACAACACATTTTTTTGTTTGTTTTATCACGTCGTTCTTTTCCTAATATTGTTACAATTGCAAAAAAAAAAACAAAAAGAACTATACGTACGTTTGTCGTTTGTCCTTGTATCGTCAGAATCTCAATAAAAACAAAGCCGCATAAACACAGGTTATTGTGCTGCTGCAAGGATTGCAAAGAAAAAAAAACAGCGAAAATCACAATTTTTGGGACTATGTTCGTCGATAAATGTATGGTGGTACACGAAATTTATATGGCTAGTTCGATGGTGCATGATGAATTCGCAAATCGTTATGAAAATGTTATTCATCCGTTTTTTGACTGTTTCATCGTATATCCGTATAATTGATGATTTATCGAGTAGAAAAATTGTGTCGACAAATTTTTATTCGTATCATTATAAGAATTGCTACGATACATATTTTTTGTTCTCATTTGTATCTTGTGAGCCTCGGCCAAGAATGGCTTTTTGTCCTGTTCTGTCACATTCGCGGTCGCATCAACGGTTTCAACGATAACCGAAGTTCGAGCTACCAAATTATCTTGATTCCCCCGGGTTTGAGGCTATAATATCGGTAAGTGTACGAACATCACGGATATCGAAGTCGTAAAGGAGCATGTGTGTGGGTTTTGTGTACAGCAAGTGAGCTCACGAATGCCTTCATGATGTCGAGGCTGGAGCCGACCGAGAGAAAACGTCAGGAATACATCAAGGAGCTCATAGCTACTGAACAGGCCTATATAGAGGATATGAGACTCGTACATGAGGTATAAACCCTTGGGACCAAAAAATTCCTCCTCTACATTGTAATTTTTGTCTTTCTCGAAGTATCTTGACGCATTAGTATTCTAACTCGAAACTGCATTCTTTCAGGTATTTGAGAAACCGCTCCATCAGAGCCTGGTACTAACTTGCGACGAGGTCGAAAGAATTTTTGTCAACTGGAGAGACATTATAGCCTGCAACGATAATTTTTTGAGGTAATTTACTTGATTGCAGCTGTAACATCGAATTTTGCAGTTTCGAGAAACACAAAAAACACTATTAAAAGTCTCTTATTGTGCTCGTAGAACGTTGAGGATAAGAAGGGACAACAGCGAGGGTGGTATAGTTCGAATGATTGGTGATATTCTTTGTGAAAACGTGAGTTTTGGTAGCAACAATATAGTAATACGAATAATTTATGAATTATTGTTATAATCGTGGTTGTAAACGTGATTTTGTCAGATACCACAAATGTCAGCCTACGTGAGATTCTGCAGTTGCCAGATATCGGCAGCTGTCTATCTCCAACGACTCACGGAAACGTCTCCGGAATTTGTCGCTGTTGCTCAAGCCTGTCAGCAGGATCCTAGGACAAAGGGAATGCCACTTTCTTCATTTTTAATAAAGCCCATGCAACGAATCACCAAATATCCTCTCATAATTACCAAGGTTTGTCTCGTTTATTTTCACTCCATCGAATCGTTCATTCGAGCACGAATGAAAAATATAATTTTACGTAGATATTGGAGCATACACCGGTCGATCATCCGGATAGGCAATACTTGCTCGAAGCATTGGCGAAAGCCGAAGAATTTTGTACTCAAGTTAACGAGGGTGTGAGGGAAAAGGAGAATAGCGATCGCCTTGAATGGCTTCAGAATCACGTGGCCTGTGATGACAGTCTCGAGGAACAATTAGTCTTTAATTCTATCACAAATTCAGCGGGACCTCGTAAATTATTGCACTACGGTGTATTGCACAAGGTATGTTTATATCGTCGATTCGACTCTACGACATTGTATGTATCGAGATTGTATTTATGCTCAACAATTTTTAGGCGAAAAGTGGCAAAGAACTCGTAGCTTTTCTCACAAATGATTTTCTACTGTTCGCACAACCGTTGAAATCACTACCAAGTGGTCAACAATTCTCCTTTGAGAGAAATGAGAGTCAACGCTTCAAAATGTACAGAAAGGTAAGCAAATGCGTTTTTTCTTCGATTTGCTTAAAAGCATGAGAGATAATTTGACGATTTTCCCTTTGTCGCATTAAAAAGCCGATATTCCTGAACGAACTTGCGATACTCGAGATGGATGCGAGTGGAAGTGGCGGTATCAATGGAAACGAGGGAACGGAAAACTCGTCGAGAACTTTAAGACTCAACGACTCGAAAAAGCCTATAATACTCTTGGCACCGTCGACAGGCGAGTGTTCATTGTGGACAAAGAGAATAATCGAAGCGAGGAAACAATTTGCCAAATCCGAGAAGAATCTCTTGCAACGACAGCGTTCAAGTAAGTTTCATCAATGTGTTCGTACGTTCGTCTCGTTTCACGACTTTGCGCATTGTCATGTCGTCATTGTTATTCATTTTGTCATAACGAGGAGACAAAACTACGCTTCATGACAATTTGCCGAATTTTTAATTTATTATTTTATGATTTCAATTGAATTTTTTGGAGGTATGGACATTGTCAACCAAATCGGAAATCTCCAGTTAATTTCGACCACACTTTTGACTCTATTAATTGTTCTCTTACACTCGTCTGTAATTTATGATAAAATAATATCTGGCTATGTATCGGGAAAACAGAACAGGCGCAATTCGGCGCGTGTGGCCGCATCCTCGTTACAGTACTTCAGGGTAACAGTCTGAAAACTACCCCAGCCGTTGGTAAGCTTTTTTACTACAAGGCACGAGGGTGATAATTTTTGTGATTCGAGTTGGTTTATCACTAAGCTTTGCTTGCATATCGCATGTGTGTGTATTTACTATGTAGATATTAAAAAGGTAGGAAAACGTTTCAACTTTTCGTTCGAACAAACTCCTTTTCTATCGAGAAATTTCCATACAGACGTCACCTGATGGTTTACGAAGTAGAAACTAATTCGAGCACGTTGCACGTTCTATTAACAAAATTTATTGCATGATTGTAGTTCGCAGGAGACCCCCGAAGGGCTGTCTCAGACTCGTTGTTGTCGAGGCTGAAGATCTAATCTTTAAAAACAAAATTAACACCTCGGGGACCATGAGCCTCGATCGTCGAACAAATAGCCTACTACGACGTAATTCATCTAACCATGAGCGGGCAGGCTTTGTAGGTAGGCAGTGAAGCGAAAGCAAACTCAATTTGAAAATAGAAATAACGATACAGGCTCTCGACGGTGTATGAAAGTTTTATATACTTTTCTCTCTCTCTTCAAATTGCACTCTATGCATGCTTGCACATTGCGACTAACCGCGATTAACCAAATCATAGGACATTCTGAAAACGCAGTTGATTTTACGCTCACCTGGCTGTTAAATCTCCTAGGTAAGTGCAACGCTTTCTGCAAGGTCTCGATGGGATCGCAGGAGGAAAGAACGGCTGTTGTTTCCGGAACAGATTGTCCTCTTTGGGACGCATCGATGCAATTTCAAGTCAAGGATCTTGTTGAAGATACGCTCTGCATCACGGTTTTTGACAAGGGTTACTACAGTCCTGACGGTGAGTTGCATAATTTTTGTCTTCGTTGAGTTATTTGGACCCAACGAAATTTTTGTCGTCAGATTTTCTCGGTCGTGCCGAAGTTCGCGTTGCCGATATCATGAGAGACAGCCAAGACGCGTGCGGTCCGATCCAGAAGAGATTCAAATTGCGCGAAGTAGAGCAAGGCGAGGTTGTTCTTAAACTCGATCTTCGCTTGTTCGGCAGTAGGTGAAACGATGTTACGCTGTCCACTCCCTTTGTTTTTACCATATTGTGACCCTCGTCTCCACAGCTGGAAAAATATTCCGCCACGGAGATCAATGAAAAAGTAATTTATGCGTCTCGTGCACGCAATCTATTATTTAATGTGTACCACCAAGAGTATTACGTCGCAGTTAAAGAATGAGGTTTCGACGGAGCGAAAGGAGGTTTGGAGACAAAAATCAAGATTGTGTAGATCGTATATAGGATTATATAGATATGGTCACACGGTGCATAGTACATCATTGATTATAAATACAATAATATATATTTTCGACAAAAGACTTTTTTCGCAACAGGAGAAAATACACAAAGACTTGACTTTTTACTCGTACGACTCATCGTCGGCTCATTATCCTCAAGCCGGTTGATAGCTAGTATTTCGAAATACAAATTACATTATACATATAAATATATAGATATATTTAATTTAGTCACTAAAAGATACATTGGTAATAATGAGGAAGCCAGCATTCCATAACACACATTCATACATAAGCGAATACCATGCGGGACAATAAATTACGTAATTCAGAACACTCAGGACAATAATTACGCAATTTATGAGAGTGAGAAAACAGAGCTTTCGCACTGAAACTTCGCTTCGAGTCGTGTCTAGACGGTATCGCGTACGTACAAGTATCTTGGACATTTCCTATCAATAAATATACAACTGCGAATGACGATTCAACGATCTCATAATCGGTCGATTATCCGATTTCGATCAAATTAAAATCGGGGTTTCAATCGTTGTCCACCGTGAAGAACGAGACCAAGAGAGAGAGAGAGAAAGAATATTTTTCGCCCATCGATCATCATTCACTCTTGCCAAACTCCCATTTTATCGTTCGTCCCATTCTTAACAAAATTTTTAACAATCGTCCAAATGTTTCATTTATTTCTCTCTCTTTGTCTCGTTTCGTTTCGACGGTGGAAGCATCGCTTCGTACTCGATTAAATCATATTTCTCGTTTTTCTGTAAGGCAGTCTCAATCTCGATGAGGCGTTCTCAGACGGATTTCGAGCGCGGACGTTCAGCCATCGCGACGGCGCCACCATTCACTTTATCTCCCAATATCGAATCGGTTTCAGTGTTCGATTGAAAGTCCATTATAGGCTGGAAGCCACCGTACAATTGTGGGGTAAAGTTTTCCACGTCGAACTCGCTCTTTTCCGTTTGTTCCTCGATCTCTCCGTGTCCGTTCGTATTAGAGTCCGTCGACTGAGTCTCCTCGTCCTTGCTATCGCTATCCGAATCCATGGTACTCTCCTCCGGTTTATCTTTATCGTTATCGTTCGTATCTTTTTCCTCTTTATCACCAAGATCCGTGTCCTGACGACGTCGATCCATGCTGGTCGGATCGTTGCTCGGTGATTGTCCGATCATAACGACACTCCAGCCATTCTTCGACGGTGCTTCGGCACTTGCACTGGCGACGAAAGGTGCCATGAAGCTCTGAGGCGATGGTGCGGAACTCGACGAGCTCGATGGTTGCTGCGATGGCAATAAAATCGGTCCCCTCTCGAAACTAGCATGAAGGTAAGGATCCTCGTTTCTTCTCAGAGGTGCTCTCGTGGTAGGCGTATAAACATAGGCGATCGGTGTAGAGGAAATGACGACGTTGGACGAACTTCCTCCCAAACGATGCAACGTCGCTGATATAGCACCGGCATTTTCCTTCAGAGTAAACGGTACGTGATCTTGCAAGTATGGAATTACATTGACGCTCGCGTCTCTTTCGATATCGCGAATAACATCTTCGTTATCCTCGTCATTCGTTTTTTCGTCATTTTCCGTATTCTCAGCATCCGGTCGTTGACCATTTTTCTGCTGTTGCTCGCTCGGTACGAGAAGCGGTTTTTCGCGCATTTGGCTCGTGAACATCGAGGGATCGGGTCGCTCGAGCGGATATGGAAAATCGGATGCCAATTGGGGTGCGGAAGAGTCCGTGAATGTCGGTGAAACGTTGACGATACTCGATGGTCGATATACATGTTCACCGATTCCAGTCAGATCGTCAGAGTCGTTGTCCTCCGAGTCTTGTAAAAGCGTGTCCGGTGGAAGCGGACGTTGAGATCCGTAAGTTCCAAGGACGACGCTAGCATCGTCGGTGTCGTCGTTCTCGTGACTAGTCGGACGAATATCCAGGGCTCCCTTCACGGGATATACAACGTATACCGGTGCGTCTGCCGCATCCCCGTAATCAGCTCTCGTCCCCTCGTCCCCCTGTGGCAATTCTTCCGACTTGTCCTCGTCACCTCGACGATTAGCGCTTGGGCGCGAGGGATCCTCGTCGATCGAGTCTACGCTATCGCTGTCGCGTACGTCCTGACGATTGGATGAATTTCTCTCGTTGTTGAATCTGTAAGGTGGTGGCAAGTTGGGCCTTATGGTATCGTCTTCGCGAGCTCCGTGCTGCTGTATCATCTGGAGAGTCGCGATACGGGGTATGCCATCGGGTACTTGTTCGTTCGTAGTGGTGCGTTTGGTGAAGTATGGTGGTCGCGGTGGTTGTTGAGGAGGATCGGCGGAAAATCTTTCGAGACCGTCGTCCTCGAGACGAGACTTTATCTGTTGGGAGATTCCAAATCCACCGGATTGATGATGACGCTCGTCTATAGCTAAAGTAGGTGGTACTCCTACCCCTACTTTGTGCAATCTATTCTGAGCAGCCAATCTCACGTTGTTCTCGCTATTCTGCGACTGGGAATCGTGCTGATTGGCGATACCGAGATTCGGACCCGGAGCGATCAAGGAAGCAGGTGTAGGTAATCTCAGTGATGTTATCGGTGGTGGTGGAGGTGGCAGGGGTGGTGGATTGAGTCTCTGAAGATGCGAAGGTCCGGTTGGACGTCTCGACGTTGGTGGACGATGATGATGAAGATGCGGAGGTGGTCGTCGTATTCTCGTGTTAACGTAGGGTGGCACGGGACCGGCTGGAATCGTTCCTATCGTCTCGCCGCGATTGTGACCATGGGAAGTTTTAGCGTTTGGACGAAATTGTGGCAGGATGTTCGGCAGATTCGATTCTATCGAGGACAAAGGTGGACGTCGCTTGAAACCTGTCGAGGATGGACCAGACGGCGGCGGTAGTCTCTGGGGTCTCTGATCTCGATAGTCGTTCGGTCTTGAATTGGGCGGTGAGTGGGTTTGATGATGATAATAATTGTACGACGAGGGTGGTCGTTGAATACCGGACGGTAATATATTGGGCCTCTCGGCAGGGGGTGTAAGTCTCTCGGACAATTCTGGCAGCAATATCTCATCCGTATTGCCCGACAAACGTTGAGTCGTAGTCTCGTAATGATAACCCGTCGTTGGTATCAACGTCGAACTCGATTGAGATGGCAAATCAAGTCGTATCGTATTACCCGAACCCAAGTCGGACTCGTGAACAACAATAATGTGTTCCTCGATAGGTCTTCGAGTCCCTTGAGAATTCTCGTTAACTCCGGTTGCCCCGTTCGAACCCATCGGATTGCCTTTCTCATCTGGAAAAACTACGTGATAGCCAAATTGCTGTTGATTCGTCGTTGGTTCGTTAGATCCCTGTTGAGCATTTCCATTCCCGGAGCTTGTCGAAGCCCACCACTTCTGTGCCAAACTATCCAAAGAATTTGTCGACGAATCGACATTCTTATTGCCATTGGCTGTTCCACCAGATTCACCTGGATTCACGACATCCACCGTGGGCATACCGACAGCAACAACGGCGTGATCGAACGTATTGCCGCTCGGAGGAGGGCGTTGATGATACGAACCAACCGAATTCGAGCCTACCCCTATCCCTGCGGATACAATCATCTGACCAGAAAAATTGTCGACCGAAGTTCCTGGACGAGAATTGCCTATTTTACCAAAAGAAATTGGCATTCTGTCGGTGATCGTACCACTATGCATCCCATAAAAATCACTGCCAGCGTCGCTCACGCTTCCAACGCTCTGACGATTTCCTAGAACGAAAGAAACCGTATCTTGGCCCGGTGGGACTACGACGTTGCTCGCACTCTTGACGACTATGCCACCGGATGGTAGACCGATCGGTGGTCTCGAGTAGTACGGATCCTTGTTCAATGGTCGACCATGCTGATAAAGTATATTGTTGCTCGAAACTGTCGGTATCGTGTTGTCGATTCCACCGATAATTAGACCATTGTTACCGTAATTCGTATTCGTCGGACGATATTCGTTATTTGTATCGAGTTGCATCGACGTGACGCGTTTCTCCTCGGTGATAGAGGGTCTCGAGGTTGTCGTTGAACTCGTACGATCCTCCTTATTGTCCGGTCTTCGATCGTTGACCGTGGAAATGGTTGTGGTCGGTTTAAAGGTGCTGGTAGTAGTGTCACTCGTGTAAACGGAGCTCGTCGTTAAAGTCGGTGGTAACGTCGATTCGGTTGTGCTCGTTTCCGATTTAACAACTGGTCGTGAGTCTCCCAACAAATCCAGAGTGTACGCATAGTCCGAGTCCGACGAATCATTGCTCTGATTGCTTTGATCCTCCTGAGAAGTTGACTTATCCGCACTTTGATAAATACGATCGTAATCCTCATAACCTTCTTCGTATTCGGCATTTCCATCGTCGACCTGACTCTTGGCGGGAAGTGGCTTCGGTCTGGGCGGTGGCGAAGCGTAACGGGATTTTTCTGTACTAGACGACCACTTTGACGTGGAAATAGCTTGGAGTCGCTCGATGGGTAAAGTACCCTCGTAATCTGTGTACACGCCGTAATTATTCGGCCTGTTCGGTCTTTGCTGCGGTTTCCAGGTCGTAACTTCGGGATATCGAGGATAAGAAGTTTTCATCGTTGAACTAGTTGTGGGGGCTTGTGTAGTCGTGACGATAGGCGTAGCAGTCGTAGTTCTACTCGTTGTCGTTCTTTCCGTCGTAGTCGTAGTGGTCGAGGTGGTCGTGCTCGGCCGAGCAGTGGTCATCTTTGTCGCAGATTGTACGTAAGTTTTTCTCGATGGTTGTACATAGAGAGTCTGAATATCAACGCCCGCTTTAACAGCCTCGTGATACTTTTTGTGATTGTGAGTATTGTAACTGTTCGTGCCACTTTGCACTTTCGTGTTCGCGTAAGAGTTCGAGATCAGCGGATATTTTTCGGAATTATCGTACTTGTCGTAAGTGTAACGAACCGGTAGATTGAGAAAATCGTGGAAACTCGGTGAATAAGGATTGATCTCGTTAGGTCCGAGGGACTCGTCGCGTTGACTCTTTGTCTCGGCGCTGGATGACGCGTCGGTCGTTGTGCTACTGTCATCCTCGAGTTTTTCGTCAACAGATGTTTCGGCATTGTACTCGAGAGCTTTGAGGGGTGGGGCTTTTTCAAAGTCGATCTGTCCAGTTATGGGATCTTTCTCGAGGGAAAATGGTTGTCCACCGTTAAAGGCGTAAGGAGGAACGCGATATCTCGGCGCTAGTCCAGATTCCTCGCCAATCGGTGTTTCACCCTCGGAGCTGCTGGCGATAATGCTCGTGCGACTCGAATCCGAGGAGCTTTTATCCCCGAGAAGATCCAATTCGAGATCAAAATCACGATCGAGATCGTCGAAGCTCGATGTTCTCGACGAGACAACGCTCGTTCTTGCATCGTCGTCGCTACGACGCGTCATAACGGGCGATGCTTGATCTTCCTTGTTGTCTAGATGACCGCCCATCAGGTAATCTCCTCTGGATTCTTGAATCCCGAGGAAAACTATCAGTGCTATAAAGAGAACCATTAGTGATCCGTTGCATCTTGCAAACGGACGAGGTATCGAGCTTCCTCTTCTTCTCGTCATCGCTGCGTCCCTAGATGCAACAGAAGAAACAAATGCATGATTACAATTGATGAAATTGATGATCGCGTATAGGTAAGTAAAATTTTATTCTTTATCGTTCGCTTTGCCTTTGTCGACTTTTAACTCTTTTAAATGCGTCGTGTTGCCGTTTGGCAACACATATATTTTCTGGCTCTACGTTACATGGATTGGACTGGAACGTTGGATATTTTTTACGGATTGTATGCGTCGTAGATTTTCTAATCCGCAAATAAATAATTGTATAATAAAAAATGTTTTCATAAAAATTTGATTTTTTCCCTTATTTTTCCCTTAATATATACTCTTCTTTTAGTAATGTTTGGTAAATAGAAACTGTACACAAAAAATCGCGCATTAAGGGTTAAATCAACTTTGATCTTTTAACCCTTTCGAGCCGATTGGTACTCATATGTATCGCCGTACCGTTCAAAAACATTGGGAAGCTTTCTTTTTGTTTTAAGTCGAAAGTTCGTGAGTCAACCAGTGTCTATACTGGTGTCTGGCACCCGCGAGGCTGAGGCACGTGGCTTCTCGTACGCTCATTTGGCATAGAATGATATATTAACAGCTATGGTGTCCCAGTTGTCAGTTATACCGTATCGACATAGTCTTTATGTCGTCGACTCGGTCAGACCCTCCTATCGCGTAGGTGTGTACACTCACGTATATAAATACTTTTACATGTCCTTATATACCGGTTATATATATCACATGAGGGTATATTGGTATAATGCGTTGGTAGTGTGCTCGACTATTCAAAGTTACCGTTACAATCTCGCGGTTAGCCGGGTTATATTACGTCAGATTGGAATGTCGGACTTCCGAGCGTCAGTGGGTCACGACTCGGAGTTCCAAACGTTCACGATTCACCGGTGAGTCGCACTGCTCTGACCCCTTTCTTTCATCTCTACGCGTTCGGTCGACTTGTACCCGTTTTTACCTTCGTACCATTATCCACCCTTATTTAAACAATTATCTTCCATAGATTCGTCCCATACGTATCCTAGAGCTCATTATATTTCATAATTTGAATGCCACCTCGTGATCGATGTAAGGATCGTTAGTCGAGCTCGACATAATTTATCATTATTTTTATCCAATTAAATCTTTGTGATTAAAATTCATTATGTTTTTCTAAGTACTGTGTACGATATTAAACGCATACGTATAATAACGTAGACTGAGAAAAAAGTGAGTATCAAAGGTGTAAGTAGCCCCGGCAATGAGAATCCCTTTCTCTCGTTTGCTACGGGCCATGTGTGAGTAACTCGGTACATCGTGCGGTCGGTTCTTTCTTCGAGGACGCAGGTAGCTTCTTACATTCTACAGGGTTTTGTCGCGAGCGACGAGAACGACGATTCCCGGAGTTAAGAACGCCCTATTTGGCGCTACAGTTTCGTTACTCGCACTTTCCGCATAGTCGGGTGAGTCTTCAATGAAGGAAATCACACCGAGGCCAACTTTTTCCTCGAACCCTCCTCGTTTCCGGTAACATAACTCTTACAATTTCCACTTATTTTCTCTTTCTTGTTACTACAATTTTGTGTCTGCCTGTATTAGCGATAAAATCAAATCATGAAGACACGGTACGTATGAAAAGAAGGACTTTAACGTAATTAGCCTGCGAGAAGAGTTGTCGACAACATTTTTTGAAAATCCGACTTAACCGGGTCAAGAAATTATGCCGGAAGTACATTTTACGGACAAGCCTTTAAAGACTCGTCCTGCAGTATTTACTGATAATCCAAATAAGCTAACTATTTAACAACTTTTTCGTCTCGATGCATACAATTTCGAGAAAAAGTGTAGAGATCCGTGGCTTTTATCTCGAGAAGACACGCGTGTTTTTCTACCCCGAGTACATTGACCCTGCCTCCCGTCCCATCGTCGAGATCATCTACCAAGCCAGATCCTACCCGACAGTGAGCAACGAGATTGTGCCTATAGGCGTGTAGGTCGTGGTCGTTGCACTACCTTCGCCTCTATCACTTCTCCGACTCTACAATTCCTAGTACCTATCCATTCTGTTAATCATTCTACGTGCCCCACCGACATTGGGTTCTTAGCACGAATTGAGGTCAGACCTAACGCGCCCACTGCCACCTATTTTTTGTTATCCTCTGTAACGCCCATTATTATAATAGTAACGATAAGTGAATTAATGTTAAGCAAATTCATTTACAAATTTATCATTCCATTCAATTATATATATGTGTTTGTTAATAACTTTTTATTTATAGCAAAGTAGAAGGGAAAACACCAATGATATGAAAACTTACCTTAGTGGACGAGCTATCGTCGCCCTTTGCTTTCTCTAAGGATGCTTCTGTCTTCTTGTTCCTCCAAATGAATAATAAACAAACAAATCGCTATCTCCGGAACGCCATATTCTCTTCCTCAAATATTAACGGATGCACAGGTCAAATATCTTCACTATTACTTATATCTTTTTTTTCTTCCTCGTCCTCTATTGTATCGATAAATGAACTTTTATATAAGGAGCTTTCAGCAAGCCGAATGAAACAACCGAGTTCACTGCCACGGACAATTCTCTCTCTTGTTGGATGGCTATCGAAGTTGCTGCCTCGATCGACTGAGGCACCGGAAAATTCTAGCCGCGTTCTCCCTCGTCTTTACCTTCACGTATCGTGGAAGAGGAGAGGATTCTTCGACGAGTTGTTCCTTTCGTACGTACCGGGGAAAGGGGGCAAGAAGAAGACACGGAAGACACACCGGTTCTGTACTTGTCCTCTGTGTGTTTGTTTTACACCATGGGAGAAACGAGGATGGAAGAAAAAGAGAAAGAAAGGAAGATAACCCGAGGTGTACAGGAAGAAGAGGTGGTCAACGGAAAAGAGAGGTGGATCAAGGTAGCATTGAGGGAAGGTAACGCTTTAAGCTTTACTCGTACATACACGTACAATATCGAAGTGATGTTGCACGGTGGAGAGAAGCATCGGAGTTCGTGATGCGGTGAAGGCGAAGGCCAATGGACGAAACGGTACGTGGAACAGTTAGACGACGACCCACATATTGCCTCAAGATCCCCATTGGCCGGGCATCGTGCCAGTTTCTTCGACCTTACCTCCCTGAGTCCGGACGCGAGTCTCTTCGCGCTTCTTGGGTCTTAAACTCGTCGTGAATGGCGGGACAGGAGGGGAGAGGGCACTCTCACATCTCTTTTGCCCCTCACATGTGTTTTCCCTCCATACTCGACGACGATTCAACGTGCCTACGGACCAAGAACATAATCACATGTCTCTGTACTCCTCGTGTGTGCCCCCCTTCTTTAAAGAATCACGCTCTTTGACGATTTGCTGACATTTTCAATCAGCCATGGCTTTCAGCACTCGTCCTTTCCCGATGGCCTTTCAATTTTCAATCTCTTTCTACAGAGGCCGCTTTGCACAGTGTGCGTGAATCGAAGCATTGCTCGAGGCATTCTGATGTACGATATGGCAATCAATAACGTGGCTTTCCTACGAGAATATTTCTTCTCTGTAAGAATTCTCATTTGTCGATAACAAAATACTACCTACTTATATTTATTGGATAATTCATATTGGTTATACAGCGATCTGTAATTTATCGAGTCTCGAAGATTATTGGCACGTGTAATTTATCTCAAGCGTTAGATAGATGACACTAGATTGAAACGCGTTTTCTTTTAGGATAGACATTCACCATGTCCTACATATATGCCAGATCTGTTAGTCATATATAATTAAGCGAATATTATGCGCGTTTAACGGGACACCGATCTATCTCGTGACAGTCGGAGCCTTTTCGAGTTCAATCGTATCTATCATGGGCGTCTCGTTGCCAGTGTGATAAAATGCGTTTTAACGATATGCAGATTGACGCAAATGGCTCAAAGCTGTACACGTAGCGGTATACAGATTTTATAATACTAACGCAATTTGCTACAATCTCCTGGGCCGACTGTAAATGGAGTTGAAACATTGCGAATAACGATTATGATGGATAATATTTATAAAAATCGATAGCGTCGGTGCGAAAGGAAGTCGTCACAGTTATCAGTCGTCCGCTGCATCCGTTCGGCCACGAGATCCGTTAGAAACGAGTTTTCATCGACACCTGCCGTTGGCTCTTCTGCACATATTTATTCTATTTATTGCGTTTCAGGTGATTATACGTATATAAACCGCGAGTGAATACATAGGACGCCAAGAGTACCGAGAACGAATTTCAATATCATGGCTGTGTGGTTTATTCATTAACGCGTCTCTTGGATCGTCTCAGCCATCAATTTCTGAAATCTATACAATTGCTTTAAATCTTCGGTAAGACCAATATTTTGACTTCTCAATATTCAATTCATAATCTTATTGCCTTTTGCCCCCTGATTGTTTATCTACATATTGCGTGATCTCCGATCGAAATAAAAGTGGTTGTGCATTGTTCGAAATCTGTACGGTAAGGACGTATAGCTATATATTTTCAGGCGAATAGACTCTACGATCGTACGCTTCGACGAGTTATTTCAGAAACTTCTGCGACCGTCATTTAGGTTATATCGCGGTAAGTTATTTATAGCGAGAAATTTCAAGGGTGCATTTAAAGCGTACACGGCAAATCTCGACAAGTTATCAACAGCCATCAGACATACGGGATTAATCCTGCTTGTATGAAATGTAAGATAAGTTGCTATAAAATCGTTCAACAGTATATTCGGTGTGTGATGATCCGATATTTTGTATGAACCGTTTAAAATCATCGACGTAGATCTGTTGCACGTAACGAGACGTGAATTTGAGCTGTTTAGATGTTTAACCCGATAATCACGTTTCTGATGTCGCTCACGTATAGAAATCGTCGCTAATCGGCACGTATCGTAGAATACATTGTTATTGTATGCTCGAAAACTGATAGTCCATATTTATCGCCATTCGATTGATACGATGCTAGCGCGACCACCCTGAGGAGCGTTGCTTCGGGAATGAGGAAATATTTAATCAGGGCGATTCATTGCATTCGTACAGTGTCGTACAGTGCGTCACGAAAGCTGTAGTCGATCTATATAACCCCAAAAGCAACTCGTCATTCTCTCGCATTCCCTCGATACGGTCGGCTCGTGTTCCGTGGTTCGAGAGGGAATAGGGAACAAAAGAAATCTCACACAGTTCCACTTTATCGCGATTAAACATAATGTATCTCCGCAGTACGTGCGTTTTGCTCTTGTTCGTGCTTTGCGTGCTCCTGGAGCGTGCGAATAGCTACCAGCAACCGTATGAGGATTTATCCGACGACGAGAAGCGAGCTTGGAACGAATTTCAAGAATTTCGCGAGTGGAAAAGATCGGGAAACGGTCGAAAACGAGATGCTGGTAAGGTAGAAAAGGATTCGTCCAGCGACGAAGATTCCGACGAGCAGAGAATGCAACAAAGAGATGCGATTGTAGATAACGACAATGATTCTACCGGTGAAAATATTATCTCAGTTCATCATCGCCGTGGATCATTGAGAGAACAGCCCAATCGATCTTTAGAACCACCACCAATAGATCAACCAGCTCTTATGGGACGATACATCGTTAATCAAGCTGGTAAGTGTTCGACCATGAATATCATTGTCCCTTTGCGCATGCGTCGATATAACCTTTGCAATAATCACTGACGATCGCAATGCTCGAGAGATAAAAACTCGTTTCCGTATTTCAAAAGTTTCAAATTTCCAAAATGAACAACTATCGACACGTTTCTGGATAACAAATTTAATTTACTACAGATTGGACCTCGGTAGCTACAATTAGCAGTCGCAAGGACATCGCTTCTTTTCCGTTCGTCAATATTATATCCATGAGCGACGGACCATTGGGAAATGGCACTGGAGTTCCCTACATGTTTCTAACCCCGTTAGATTTCACGGCTCAAGATTTGGCTGTGAGTATTTAACACATGTCCGAAATCGCAAATGTGTATATCGCACGCAACAAATTAAATTCATATTTAATATTATCCACTCCGAATGTTAAATATACCTTTAATAGCTCGATCATCGAGCGACCCTCATGATGACCTTGGCACAAACCTCCTACTGCAAAGATAAAGTTATGGATCCTATGGATCCTCGATGTGCTAGAATTGTTATGACCGGGAAAATTAAACAGGTTTGTACATAACCTCGTATAAATAACTTCGTTATTTGTAACACAAAATCTTGAACGTATTTTCTTTGATTTTAGGTCCTGCCCTACAGTTCTGAGTACATCGTAGCGAAAAATGCTGTATTCGCTCGTCATCCCTGGCTCGCTAATATGCCTGCCGGTAAGTATGGCAATGAATATGGAATACTGTTTTATTTTATTTTTATAATAGAATTATGTGGTACTAATAGCTATTTTCATAATTTGTCAGATCACCACTTCTTCTTCGCGAAATTGAAAATTGCTTCGATCGCTGTCTTGGATACTTTCGGAGGACCGAAATACGTTACAGTCAAAGATTATTTCAATCCACCGACGCCGAAAGATCGAAAAACGCTTCGTCACCGTTACAATGCCGAAGACGAAAATTTGAATACCAGAATAGAAGATAGAAGATATGCATACAGAATTTGAACGGATAACAACGGACCCATTATTCAGATCTCAAACTCGTTGAGCTAGGAAAAATTTGTGAATATCGATATACCGATCGCACTCCGTTGTTTGCGTATGAATGAGAGATTTTCTGAGAAATATTGAGACCGTGTGTATAAGCGCAAACCTGCTGCACAAATAATTTTTTTGTCTAAATGGAAATGTAAATAATAAAAATTACCCTATTAAGATACTGAATATCCACATTATCGCAGTAATATTTACACAGATGGATTCATTTGCGTTTCACATCGGCAATTCTCAAGTTTACGTTCTGTCGTTTTTTCTCCCTCTAGACTTTTAAAATCGGCTCTGTAAAACAGCATGCTGTTATTATCTACCGAAACAGATATTACGAATTACGTTCGTATGTTCTGTGAGGTTGACTCTCTTTGTTGTACAGTCTCGATGATCTGATATACTTTCATCACTTCGAATCGTGCAGCTGCCAGAAATTCGGTATCAGCTGGTTTGTGACAAGTATTCGATTCGAGCGCAAGTGGATATTTAATTAGTGATTCTCAAGAATTATTAAGTGAAGGGACTACACTGATATTAACGGTGTCTACCCTTTGAGAGGATAAATAGGAAACAATAAAAAGGGAAATGAAAAAATACATCGCTAGTGTATTTCTCGTTACGTGTATATTATTTTTCACTGGAACCGAGGTTAGTCCTAATGTTTTGGTCGGATTTATTCGTACGTAGGTGGAGCAAATATCGTTACCCACTGTTTTCATCTAATTCGAATAAAATTTTTTCGTTTATCGAACATGGCAGGCACAATCGTATGACGATAAAAGATGCAAATGTATTTGTCCAAGTATATCATCAGTTATAAACACTACACAACCGTCACCAGATCGGCTGAATTTTATCTCGAACGTACCACCTGACAACTGGTAGGATTACTATAATTTAATTTCGAACAGCACATTTATCGACATTGCGGATCGACTTAAATTATTTATAAACACTTTGCAGCAACTGCGAAGGTGTGATTCTACCAAAGATAAAGGGACAGCTCAAGGGACAGGAGAAAATTTTTTGTCCTAGATGCGAATGCAAATATGAAAATCGCAATACAGCTATTATAAAGGTAAATCATCTCTTTGGAAAAAAAATTACTCGAATTTTAAACGTTATACGACTCATGATTTTTGTTCCAGTTTGTTGTAATCATCGTCATCTGGGTAATATCTCTCCTTGTGATCTACATGCTATTTCTTATCTGTCTCGATCCCCTATTAAACAAGAGAGTACACAAAGCTGCCGATAGCGTTGGTTATTTGGAACATACAAATGTGGACGACGATTCGTCTCTGACACCCGGCACATCGCATCCAATGGGAGTGCGTGGAAATGTCTTAAATCGTGTTGGTCATCAGCAGGACAAGTGGAAACGTCAAGTTCGTGAGCAAAGACGCAACATATACGATCGACACACGATGCTCAATTGAACAAAATTGTACAGTAAACATAAATTCATTAATAATATGAGACACGATGAATTATTTAAAAATAAAAGTCTAACAAGGCTCGGCTGATATTTGCGATTTTAACTAAAGGATCAACCAAAGTAACCCGAATTATAGAAAAATAGTCCATCAAAAAGATAAAATAGTGATGATAATTGTTCACCAGCCCGATTTTTTTCTTACAATTTCATGTATATATCTACATGGATGTTTATCTTTCTTCAAATCATTCTTAAAGTAATGGTCGACTAACTCGTTGCTTCCGTTATGTAATCTTTTACCATATCGTAAAAAACTAACACCAGAGCACCCCCAGTGCCACGTAATACATTTGAGAGAGCTCCTTTGAAAAATGCTCCTGAACCTTCGTTGCGCAATGTTTTTATCCAACAATCAAGCGTATTCTTGTACATAATGTCGTCCTTACTTCGTCCCGATTGCATCATCATTCGTCGCCGTACCGTGTCGAAGGGATATGATATTATACCCGCCATTGTCGTTACCGTCTGTTAAATTCGAAACAAGGAAATCACTCGGTGATTGCCGAGGTCGTTATGTGCTGAATAACATTGGTCGTACCTCAGCAATTATGAAATTGATGTACCACGGTGTTTGTTTGGGATCCTTGAGAAGTACCATTCGTCCGGTGTCGTAAAGACCAAAGTAGGATGCCCGATAGATGAAAATTCCCTGAACGCTAACACCGAAGCCCCGATAAAGACCAAATAGTCCGTCAGACTTTAAGACCTTTATGAGACAATCGCCCAAACCTTTAAATTCTCTGGCATCACCTTTACCGACGTCCGCACCTAATCTAAATAGATGTCAGTTTTCATATTTCTTTTTAATTGACTTTTTGATAATTGTCCCAAAGCTTCGATAAATATAAGCGGTAAAGCAGAAAATCTTCCTACTTGGAACAATCTTAACTTTAAAAATATGAAAAAAATCAAACCTAGTACGGGCAAAATCAAGAGGATAGACGAATATTAATGACGTTGCACCGGCAAAGCCGCCTGAAGCTAAATTTCCTGCAAATTGCTTGAGATAATCGTCCTTCGGTACATCCTCGAGAAAGATCTTCTTGAAACGATCTTTAAACGCAAAATTCAACGCCTGTGTTGGAAAGTAACGCACCACGTTGGCGAGATTTCCTCGCCAGAAACTGGATAATCCTGTTTCCCTAGGTATTCTTACGAACGCATCAATCATTCCTGTTTAAACATATTATATTAATTGAAAAAAGCTTTAGATCTTTTATCTTTTTTTTATTTTTCGAAATTTTCTAAATTGTAACGCCTGTAAATTGTAACCTTTGTATTGACGATCTTTCGTAATTTGCTTCGAGGTATGCTGAACCTGAAGTATCAATTTTACACGCTCTATCGGGGCTACGACAGTCTTCGCTACGCCTGCCGATATTCCACCTGATAAAAGATCTATGAGAAACGCTTTTTGGGTATCCATGATTCGTCGTTAATTACAATGCATATCCGTGATAACGACTGTATGAAATGTACGATAAAGATATTTTTTCCAATTATTGCTAAATTTAAGCTATTGACACTGAAGACTTTTCAAATCCAACGGATAATAACCCGCCGTTCAAATGTTTTTTGTCGTACTCTATCTCTTATTGGATACCTGAATTTTATCAAATACGTGTAAGATTGTATGATTTTGTATAAAATATGATTTTTGGTTCATCCGAAGTGTACCATTTTTCTTTTACCTCTTATAACCTCTTTTAACTTTAGTTTATTCTCATACCGAATCCGATTTTCGATGCCGAAATCTGGAATTTTTCATTGATGCGCATAACCAAGGCAATTTAACTTGGATGCTTTTTGCAACCTCTTTTACCATTCTGTAATCTTGATACCAGGTGCAATTTCCGATGCTTAAATGTCATGTATTAGCGCGTGACCAATTACTGATCTCTTCAGTGGCCCATTACAGTATTGCTGCACACTAGTTGGCCACCTTGCTGCGTACTGATTGACCACCCCGCTCATACATGGGATTTGAGCATCGAAAATCGCTCCTGGTATCAGGATTACAGAATCTCGGAAGAGGTTGCAAGAGGTACCGTACTGTGATTGGTCAACCGGGTGATCACGGCTAGCCAATCATTGAGCGGCAAACCCGATATGTTACATGGGATTTGAGCATCGAAAATCGCTCCTGGTATCAGGAGTACAGAGTATAGGAAGAGGTTATAAGAAGTAAAATATTGTTAATTAATTTAAATTATTATTCGGATTGAGCAATCTGTGGATTATGTTTCGGGTGGTTTTTACATGGCTGTTTGGTATGAAGAACAAAATGTCAGAAGAGGAGGTTGCAGGAGGTATTCATGGCACAGCCAAGGAGGTTGCAAGAGGTATTTAAATTGCAAGAAGGTTGGGGTAATGGAAGGCAGTCGAAAACTCACATGGAAGATTGTATGACGTTTTGATATAAAATTTGTTATCATATTTGCGCTGTGTCCAAATTGCAATTAACAATTACTTAAATTTATATACATGTATGACCCATGTAAATACGATGTCAGCGCCCTCAAGTGACTTCCGCCACATATTCCTTCCCATTGTTCATGTTTAAATTACAGAGAGAAACATTCCAATAGTGTTTACTGGAGTGATAATTATTAGCTCAACGGGTTATCAATTGGCAGGAAAATGTCCTCTGATTAGCGACAAGTTCGCCAGTATCTCCATTTGGCGTGTAAACAATGTGTGGGCATCGGTGCATTCATAAATGTTCGAAAAATTGATACAGAAAAAAGGGTGCCGCTTGCACCCCCCGGTGTTAGGTTGCTGCTTCTAGCTCCATTTGATCGATCGTGCTATTCGACTCACAGACGGTTGTTGAACGCTGTTAGATAGAAAATAAAATGAAAAATAAAGAATGTCGACATAACAGATAAGGTACGTCAGGATTAAGTGAACAAAAATATGATCACTATAATAGAATGAACATTTTTGAGCTGTTCCGGGTCAGCAAGTGTTCTTGAAATAGAGAAATGTTCTTTCTAACCTACTCAATGACAGAAAAAGCATGGTGTGTCTTAACTTGAGAAAAATCAATTTGACAGTGAGAGGGTGAATTACCATTGATAACGAGAGAGAATGAGAATCGATTAAACGTTGAAACTCATGTGTCAGGATGGTTTTGCGTGGTGGGATTAATCGTTTTGTGAAGAGCAACGATTGGACGAGAATCAGTAGTTTAAGCAATGGACCCAACGATAACAAGGAAAAATGTTTAATGAGAGTGTACAGTTCTATGCCACGTCTTACGCAGCAGGAGGTGAAGTACTCGAAATAAGCAATATTTGATTTCGGCTTCCTCGTTGAATGGCCAACCTTACTTTGATGGAAATTGAAACTGGCTTCGTTATATTCAAATTTAACACATTCGGTTATCGCAGGTAACAAAAATCCTAAGAGTCAATGAATTTACCAAGGAATTCGATTCCACGAGTTCCGTTAAGTTTTATGAATCCAATCAATTGGCATCCAATAATCCCATGGAGGATACCAGATCGGAAGCAATGTGTCTATTGACAAATGGTGAGTTTATATAAAGATCTTACTTTACTAGGTCAAATTGCCTGTGATTTCATATTTTACGTCTCTGATTCTCTACAGGTCTTCTGTTGGGAGTATTCGATGGTCATGGTGGTAGCGCTTGCGCTCAAGTAGTAGCGAAAAGGCTATTTCACTATATATCGGCATGTCTATTGCCACAAAAATTACTCGCTAAATACATAGATAGCGGTGGTGTCGATGAAAACTTTCAATTGCTAAAACGTTATAACGATAAATTGGAATTTGTCTCCGGTATCAAGGATCTCTATAAAGATAGTTTCGATACATTTCTGAGTGATCTCGTCCACATAAAATCTTCGTCGAATTGTCAAATGGAAACATCGCTTGTTAAAGCTTTTCTGCGACTTGACAACGATCTTTCGAACGAAGCTTTACAAAAATTGCAAACTAAAGATGCAGCAAGAACCCTTTCAGTTGCAATGTCCGGTGCTGTGGCTGTCGTTGCACATATCAATGGACCAGATCTTCACGTTGCAGGTGTCGGCGATTGTCAAGCTGTTCTTGGCTCGTACTCTGGTAGAGTAGACTGGATATTTTTATTAATTCTGTGTAATTTGGAAATACCTCTGAAAACCGTGCTATTAATCAATATTTCTTTCTACAGAAGATGCTGGATGGTCGGCAAAACTAATGACGGTCCAACATAACACGGACAACCGTACTGAGGTTGAAAGAATATTATCAGAACATCCACCAACCGAGAGATCGACGGTCATAAAGATGGAACGTTTGTTGGGACAATTAGCACCTCTGCGTTCGATGGGCGATTTCCGATACAAATGGAGCAGAGAAATCATGAAAAAGGGCGTAGTTCCATATCTCGGCGAAGCTGCTGTACCTCCGAACTATCACACACCGCCGTATCTGACCGCTCGACCTGACATAATGCATCACCGTCTCGTACCAAGTGACAAATTTCTTATAATAGCCAGTGACGGCCTGTGGGATTTACTCTCGCCATTGGAGGCTGTGCGTCTAGTCAGCGAACACATGAGTGGCAAAATGTCTCTCAATCCACTGAAGTTTCCACGATCAAATATGAAATTATCAGAAATTAACGAATTGTTGTTGCAGCGCAAAGAAGGATTGAGAAAAAAACCGTTGGATGGTAATGCGGCGACACATTTGTTGAGAAATGCCCTTGGCGGTACGGATCATGGCATAGATCACAATAAATTGTCGCAATTTCTGACTCTGCCAAGTGATGTCGTTCGCGTATTTCGGGACGATATAACCATTACGGTTGTTTACATGAACTCTGATTTTCTAAGAAATTGTTCATCGTGAATGGAGAATGTTGATTAATCACGATATTATAAATATCTTTGCGTTTTTGCGTTTTCACATCGTTGTGATATATATATTTTTTTAATATTTGCTCGAACTATGAAAGATTTTATCTGCAGGTAAATTTCTGCACTGAAAATATCTCCGAGTATTCCTCGAATGTCTCGTAATTCATATGGAACCACTGTATAGCTAGTGATTTATTTTAGTTTAACCATAAAAACAATTTACATGAGAATAGAGGTGTGTCATAGCTTATCGTTTATAACACATAGTACATGTACATTGCGTCTCGCATTTTATATTTATAATATTTATATATGTATACACATATATATATATATATATATATATATATATATATATATTGATTTTTCTTTGCTGTTCATTCATTCATTTGTATAATCCATATGAAATCGGACACCGCGTCTTCGGTGAAGAGAGGATCAAACTAAAAATAATCATATGTATATATATATATGTATACTATATGTGTATTTCCTTTTGCTAAATCGTTCGGCCGGTAATTCGAAATATCATGTCACCTTCGCTACAGTCTTCACAATTTCAAGATTTTGTTCAACAGCTCGATAGAATGAGCCATAAAGTACATTCGAATCCATGGAGAAAAGACGGAAAGTAAAAATTTCATCAGCGGGTGCATATCGTTACAAATTTGTTAATATGCGTGTGTTAAAATCTCTTTTTAGGTATGTGATGGTCGGAGATCGCGAGAACCGAGAGAGAAACAAAACGCCTGCTCTCATAGTTATGAAACTATAGCTTATGGATGTGGAAGTTAGCATTTGATTTTATTTTTCTTTGCTGTTCATTCATTTGTATGATCCATATGAAATCGAACACCGCGTCTTCGGTGAAGGGAGGATCAAACTAAAAATAATCATAAGAAACAAACGTTACGCGATCGTGCCTGCTTCTCGATAATTGTATTTAACGCGGTATTATAATATTTATAATTGTACGAACACGAAGATTTTTTTGAAGCTTTTTCCGAGAGCGGGCCAGGCAAGGATGGAGCTTAATTTTTGTTTTCATGTTATGTATGAAATATGGAAATTAGGCGAATTGACTTATCAAAAAGGAAATTTATACCTTCCTAATGGTCGGCGAAGGGAGAAATGCGATTGGATCTTTGATGATCTCAACCCTCCTGACCGAAATCTTCTTTGAATTTGTCTAATTTCGCCATATCCTCTTGATTAACGGTTGGACGAGTCGTGGATAATGATTTCATCATGTGTTTCTGTCCGGCGACGAGAAGAAGAAAACAAAATATTAAATTTAAAAAGAGACGAGATTTGAATATTCAGATTTTATAATGTTTAATCACCATTGTAACTGGCGGTTCGTAGAGTTTGTCGCCTTCGACATCCATCCAATTCATTTCCATAGCACCGGCATCACCAGGTGAGCAGGGTGTCAGTAAATCGTCAACGATCACACTTTTGTCCGTTGGCGAGGGTCCACGTATTTTTTTGAAATGCGTCGCGGTCTGTACAAGACGAACCGGTTGCATCAGGGCATCTCGTACTATTATGCTTATATCCGCGCCCGAATAACCCTCCGTATTCGCCGCGAGAGTTCTGAAATCGTCCTCCGTCAACGAGTGTGCTGTACTTCCCAGATGAAGCTTGAACATGGTGACTCTGGCATGTTCCTCGGGTAATCCTATGTAAATCCTTTTCTCAAAACGCCTTCTTATTGCCGAATCGAGAACCCAGGGTATATTTGTGGCACCAAGAACGAGGATACCGTCGTTGTCAGTACCGACACCTGTAATTTATCAAAATGATCTATTAACATCTACTCGACGCAATTGACTCAACGCATTTCGAATATATACATACCCTGCATTTGTACGAGGAATTCAGTTTTAATTCTACGTGCCGATTCGGATTCGTTGTCGGAACGTGATGAACACAGCGAATCAACCTCGTCGATGAATATAATAGCAGGTTTGCGTTGACGTGCGAGTTCGAATAAATTTTTTACGAGTTTCTCAGACTCGCCGAGCCATTTGCTCACTAAATCGGACGACGATACTGACAAGAATTCAGAGTTGTTAGCTTCGGTCGCGACTGCCTTTGCTAGATACGACTTTCCTGTACCAGGAGGCTGAATATCATCGTGTAAATAATTATGAATAAATATTTTTTCAGGTATTAATTAATATAAAATATAAGCAATGATATTTGATCGACTACGCACTCCGAACAAAAGTATTCCTTTCCAGGGTATTCTCTTGCCAGTAAAAAAGTGGGGAAAGCGTATTGGCAATATTACTGCTTCTTTAAGCGCTTCCTTGGCAAGATCGAGGCCAGCCACGTCGCTCCACTTGATATTGGGTCTTTCGATAACAATAGCACCTTCAAGTTTTGTCTGGAGCTTTTTCTTCTCCGGATCACTGTCCGTATCGCTGTCGCCACTGTCGTCCTTTTTGTCCTCGCTTTTTGAATTATCCTCACCATCTTTAACAGGTTTCTTTTTGCCTTTCTTTAAATAAGCCTTTAGCTTTTCAGCCCTGTCTAGGTATTGCAGACACTTTTGCCGTATGCTCTCTTTGGCTCTGTCGCCTTGCGCCTCATCTGTATAAGATGGGAAAATCATTAAACCAAAACAATTATATAGTAAATAGGATAACTGTATAACGGATACAAGTTACAATGAGAAAGCGTGCAAGTTTAAATTTGTATGTTTTTTATTCATTGGCAGAGGCTCGCAGCATTGGGAATGCAGTAAAGGTCAGGTATATGCAAAATAGTAGCCCTGAAAAACCTTACATTTGATGGAATGCAGAAAATATTCGACCGCATGTTCATAAAGTTTCAAAGCCTCTTCATAATTTTTGTTTCTATCCTCTTCTGTCGCCTTGGTCACCAGATCAATGGCTTTCTATTAAAAATCAACAGAAGGATAAACGAAACTGCAGTATGAACATCAAGAATTCTTCAAAGCCTTCGAAAAACCTAATTTCACAGTTCTTGTATTATGATTATCTTACTTGTAATATCGTGCCAGTTGCCATCTTAAAACGTTAAATGACTTATATCGTATCCTCCTCTCTCCAACTGCGAACTATGGAAACGTCTTTTGCGTGATTAAAGGTGCAAAAACGAAATGGCAATTTGTATTGAGTTGATACGCGAGGACGTCGGGATTATCCAGACTCGTTTCACGAATAATCTCGGGTACGAGCCGAATCACTGGTAACGATTGTTCCGATGTTTGTTTCGAGTATAAACTGGGTGATGTACTGTCAAACGGTAACCTTCAAACTGCTGCAAATGAAGAATCCTGACGTCATCCGATGACGCTCTATGTCTTGGCATGTGTGTACGCATGAGCTCTCTGAAGTTGAAGCGATACGGTAGAAGCAGATGAGTCAAGAGATGGTAGGTCGAATGAACCTCTTTCAACCTCCTTCGATATTATGTTATCGTGATAGAAAGTGCGAATGCGATGTCCAAATGAAGACAAGATTTTTATTTAAATCTTATCTCAAACCGGTCCAAAGACGCCCCAAAACCACCTCAAACCCGTTTCAAAAACTCGCCCAAATACACCTCAAAACCAACCCAAGATATAACCTAAAATTACCTCAAACACACTCCAAAGATCAACTAAACATACGTTCTGAGTCAGTCATTTTTAGTTTCACCTCTTATAACTTTTCAGCATTACGTTATCCTGATATTAGGAGCGATTTTCGATCTCCAGGTCGAGAATTGTTTACTGACCCGCATTGTCCTGACTTTTTAAATTGAATACCTCTTGCAATCTCTTCGGAACTTCTGTCATCCTTATACCAGGCGCGATTTTCGATATCCAAATCCTATGGAGCTCGCGGGGTGCATTTGGAAAAGTTTAAGGTTATGCTTGTAACTGTGTCATGTCTCTGGTGTGTTTAGAGAGTGTGGAATGTGTAGACTGGCGAGGACTATGCGCAATGTATTTCTAAAAAGTTGTGCCAAACAATAGTCATGGTGGACCGATCGATTTCTACAGATGTACGTTCGAAGTAAAGTAGTAAATGCGTTTTAATATTGTTGTACTTGCCACGAGGGTGCAGAAAATGTTTATTGTCTTGTGTGAATAAAATTTACATTGTAGACCCTTTATACACCCCACGTCTTCACGCATTCGACAAATTCTTCACAGTCCGGATATTCCGCATACTCAACAGTGTTGATACAATTTTAAAAAGCTGAAAATTGTTAGCTATGTTCGCGGAGGTCGCTATGTTCGTATGCTTGCGCGTATCGATTTCCTCATTTTTGTTCGCCATATTGATCACAAGTCTGGGGGAGGCAATCAGGGCCGAGAACAGTTCGGGGCCCCGTGTACAATTATTTATAGCCAGATAGTAACTACTATTTTACCAGAATTCTTAATATTATTCATTTTGTTCACTCTCGTTTCTGCAACGAGACAAGTACAAATTTTCGAGTAACTGGCGACACTAAAATATTGCGTAAAGCGCAATAAGATGGTCTCATCATTGTACGTGGCAATCATTATGAGAACGGCCCTGTGACGCGTGGCCAAGCCTTCACTTCACGGCGAAGGAAGGACGAGAGTTCTGGTCTGCCATTGCTAGGGAGTTAGCTTCGGTACTAGGCTAGGCAGACAGCTATCACGAGAATCGAGAAACGCGGGATATTTTGTGATTTCACCCTTGTTCCGTGTTACGACGATGTGAAGAAAAAAAACTATTTGGTTATTTAGTTTTACGGTTTTGGGACATTTTGCGAGAATAACTGGTACGAGAAATAGGCGCCGAAAAATCATGGATCAGAAACTTACGGACAGTTTGATAAGGACTAATCAAACTATTCTATGCGGTGCAATGTACGAGGGACCACGGCTAACACCGACCGGTAAAATAAGCCACGCCAAGACACGCGTTTACACGCAACGTTATCGCAAAGAGTGGGAACAAATGCCCGATTTCAAAGGTAAACAAATGCTGAAATATTTAGGAAAAATGTTCATTTGAAAGGACAATATAATTCGGCAAATTTAATTTAGTGCTTATCAAGGTGCTCACCGAAGAACATATGGCACTTAAATCAGCCGTAGTTATGCTTGTTACTCTTCTGATTCTTCAGGCATGTAACAAGCCGGCAAGATGCCTTGGTCATATTCGTAGGAAAAGCACGCGCGCACGCTACTGGATATGTTACTAAACTGTTATGCATATGCTGTAAAATTCAATGACGTGTTCTACAATATTAAATCCCCTAAATTATCGTTAGAACTAATATATCGCATAAAACATAACCTATGGTAACGTCTTATGTAGGCAAATAATGAACTAACGTACTTACGGATAAGAAAAATAAACTTTTCAATTTGGCTTTTAGTAACGATTAGTAGAATAGTGTGTCAAAACAATAACCTTTGTTAATTTTTGAGGAAAATTCTCCGACTTTTTTGATTGAAAAGCGTTTGCCGTGCCACCATCTTCAATTATTCTTTGACCTCACAATATTGCATAAGTGGCGTTCGTAGCGGCAAAGTTTCGAATTGAGAAAGAGTTGAAAAAAATTCTTTTTCCAAATCGCGATATTCGTTTCTTGCGCATAGTTTTGCGACATTTTTGTTTATCAGGATGGCTTACTTCGGTTCCCAATCAGGCGACAAGGGCTTTCTGCACTTTTTGCAAGAAAAATCTTCACGCTCATCGCCTCTCATTACTGAAACACACGTGTACGATGAAGCATCAGAGAGCAGCTCTTATGCATCAGAACGAGATAAATGCAAAACAAGAAACGGCCGTAAAGGTCGACGAGATCGAGGCCGGATATGAAGAGGAAGTTGACCCTGAAGAGGTAGCCTATTGTTCTTGCGACTTCCCCATTCTTCTTTTAGACAAATATTTTTCTGTCGTACGTATACATCTATTCTGGCTATGCAGGTAATTCAAAAAGAAAGTAGCCACGACGGTGAGGATGATAACGAAGATTTTGAGTACGTGGTTGAAACATTAGAAATGGAAGACGACGAGCTTGAGGATTCAGGATGTAAAATGCAGGAACTCGGAGATGGTGGGGAGGCCGAGGACGACGACGAGGAAGGCAATGCGCAGGGTTCCATGGATGAGGATGATCCATTGCCTATAAACAGAAAAATAAAAATAGAAAGAGAGGTGAGAAATCAGATTAGTCAAATGTACTTCCGCACAAAACTAAAACAAAATAGTAAATACGTAGATTGTTCTAAATTGGGATTGACGCAATAAAGTACGAGTGAATCTTTTGTATTAACTGTTTGCCAGGACGACGATTGTCGCGACACACTCGCAGAAGCGATGGCACATGTACATGGCGAATATCTAGATGGTACAGATGACCAGGTAAACGTCGAATTAGAAATGGTCGTGGGCGAAGACGAAATAATTCACAGTGCCGAGCATGACGCTTCCATGAATTCGGTCGAGGAAGATGGCAGCGAGACACATAATAATGAAAACGACGACATCAGACGATGTGTTATCAGCGGTGAAAAATCATCGGCTGTAAGTCAACTCACAACTATAGCAAATGAATCCCCGAAGTTTTTCAATAACTCATTCATTGTTGTTCGTCTTAACAGAAAATTCTTTATACAAAAAATATTTTCAAGTTTCTAATGTCAGAGTACTTAACTGTTTTTTATTGCTGGTGTCTGATTTCCAGCAGGAAGGAGATTCAAGCGAGATGGGCAGCGAATCAGAGATTTTACCGGATCGGCGTTTGCACGAGATTGGAAAATCTTACAAGAGTTTAAGTACCGTGTTGAATGATTCGAAGATGGTTACAGGCTTGCAATCACCTTTCGGTACACCTATCGCTATGCCATCTGGACAGACAAAAACCTTCAAGTTTAATACGGGCAAAAGCGTGACTCTCAGAGCTGGAACGCAATATGTCTTGAGTAATGTAAAGGGTAGCAACATACAGGGTCTTTTGATGGCCGATCGAAAATCCGTAATTCAGGACGATTTGTCAGCAAACTCGGAACACTCAACCAACAGTGGGACAACGCATAAAATGAATTCTTATACGGCAGTTCCTGGTACGAGCCAACAACCAGGCCAGGCAAGATAACTTTTGTTTACTTTTCAGAACTTTTTCATATTCTTGCTTAGAATGTTTTCGTTATTGTATAATTTTCTTTACTTAAATAGAAGTCTTCGAGAAGCGGGAATACAAAAAAACCTTGTATATCTACTCACGTATTGGACACGAGCAAAGGACTTCCGATCGGTGGTTTGCAAGTCAGCCTGTACAAACTTATGGATGGTAGATGGACATTCCTTAATGAAAGGTAAGAATGATTTTATATATTCATAATATATATATTTTAATGTGGAATCTGTTATGATTTTGACTTCCCGATATTTCAGCAATACATTGCCAAACGGTAGATGCAACGATCTCGTGGACAGCAGCAAATGCAATTTTACCGCGGGCCGCTACAAAATACACTTCGACGTAGACAAATATTTTACCCTCCGTCGCATAGAAACGATGTATCCATTTATTGAGATAGTTTTCGACGTGAAAAATCCAACGGGTAATTATCACATACCCGTTCTTCTTAGTCCATTCGGTTACACAACGTACCGTGGCTCGGACAGATGAGTGTTTTTTTTTAATTGTAAACAGTTGTAACACTCGAGGGGGATCTGTTTTTTTAGAATGAAAATTAAATTCTATTTTTTATTTTCGACCTTTAAATACTCGATCGTATAATATTGTACGAAGAGTAAAGTTTTCACGGGATCGAGTCATGTTTTTTTCTCTTATGCAGAGAGCATGTGTAAAAAAATTATGGGGTAAGCGTTAAAAAAATGTATTTAAATATATACGTAAAATTAATCTAACTATCGCATCGATCGGTGCAGTGTGATGTAAACATTTAAACAAAGATTAATAGATGAATACAAATATTTTTGTCAAATGAATTATTGCATTAAAATATCTCCAATAAAGATTCCCGACCAAAGACACGATTAAATTATCCGTTTATTCATTTTACAAGATAAAAAGTATCACAAGAGCAATATCGAAGCAAGGTTTTTCTTTCACGTTGCGTCACTCGGCGGATATCGCGCGAAAGCGTTGCTGAAAGCTGGGATCGCGAAAGTACAGGGGAACAGCAATAAATCTGCTCAGTGACCTTTGAGATTGTACTCTTTGCTGCGTCAGTATCTTTACACGCGCCGTTCATCTTGGTTCGATGAATTGAATGTCTGCCTAATGCAGACGTCGCGTCACGTATAGTCAGAAATCGACAGTGTAAAACCAGGTATAGATAATTGTTTATTTAAGTATTCGTCCGTGCGATAAATGGTATAAAATATTTGATAATCTAGTAATTATGATTCGGCACAGAAAAATCATCAAATATGGCAAAACCACCACTTTCTACTCATATTCTCGATACTACAAAGGGGCTTCCAGTTGCCAGGGTCCCTGTGAGTCTTTACAAGTTCGTCGATGACAAATGGACTTTTATTAATGCCAGGCAAGTTTTATTGATAAATTTAATATCTGTATGATATGAATGTACTTACCAACAGTTTTGTACTTGGAAATATTAGCGAGACGAACACGGATGGTCGTTGTGAAAATATTCTCGAAAACGGAAGTCCTCATTTCACGGTAGGACGGTACAAAATACGTTTCGAAGTTGAGAATTATTTTGTTACCACGAATACACCAGCCTTGTATCCAATTGTTGAGATCGTGTTCGACATAAAGAATTCTCTGGAGCGATATCATCTACCGTTGCTATTGAATCCATTTGGCTACAGTACTTATCGAGGCTCCTGAAGAACACGAGCTTGTGTGGCATTATATAAATATTTTCTTCAATGCCAAGAATGATGCATTGGGGCTTTACGGCATGCTGTCGATTGTGTGTCAGTGTGTAAATACCTCGAGCGAGCAACACACAACATCGCGACATATACTTATCTCGATGACATCCGTTAATGGAAAATATATACTCCGTTCACAATGCACGGGCATACGCATATGGGATCGATGAAAAAGCCCCAGACGATCGTTTCTTTTGTAAATAAAAAATTTATCGACAGACAATTATGTTCAATTTGACCTATTTTAAAGCACTATGCGAATCGTTTACTAACTTCTGCGGCATTTTATGCCTGTTTATGTATATATAAAACATTAATCGGTGAGATATTCAAGGTATCTTAGATTTTCTTTTAATTCCCAACTTTTTCGCTCCTCTCCTTCGCATCGGCGTCAACATGGAGCGTCCGCTGTTTCTTTTTTTTTAGAGCGTACGAGAGTCGTTATGTTCACTTGGCAGTATACTTTCGAGATCGAAGATACGATATAAATATGTGATATATAATGTATTGATTATATCGATAAGTCGGTGGGATGGTTGTCTTTAATTCGGGGGAAGATAGCTTCTGTCAACTTTCGTAGTAGGTGGTAAGTATGTGCTAGCTCCACCTTGACCGCTGGAACCACCTCCACTGCCACTAGGACCTCCTGGACCATTTGGACGAGCGCCGGCAGTTCCTCCTTTGCCTAGAGACGTCGATCCTGGCCCACCAGGTGTAAGAGGCGGCTTTTTTCCTCCACCGGACGATTGCGAGCCACCGCCTGACTTCCCAGTCCCAAATGTAAAACTCGCTCTGTTGCCATTCTCATCAGCGACGTATCTTCAAGAATGAGTGACCGTAAGTGACATTATTAGAGATTTAAAATAAAAATCGGCTGTACTCACTTAACAGCGATGGGAAGGCCTTCGGGACTGTCATAAGCAAAACTGCCCTTGACGACACGCACAAGTTGTCCATCGACTTCCTTCAATTCCTCGGTTTCTTCGCGAACAACTCCATCGACCTGAGGCAAACCGGACGATGAAGGTGCCACAGGTGGTGCGGGATTGGTCTGACCTCGCCTATGTCCAACATCAGCTGCTCCTGCACCCGGATAAGGGGCTTTGAGTGCTAAACCACCCGACCCTTTGGCGAAAGGCGGAGCTTTCTGATCGGGGGTTAATTTCTCAGCTAAACAGCTCAATCCATCGAGAAGAACGATCAAGACCACCTAAAGGGTATTTATACATACAGGTGTATACGAAATACTGTGTTTGTATTATGTATGAGTATATAACGTGTCGGAGTCCCGCTTGTTCCGCAATCCAGTGCGAATATCGCGCGAGCATTCACTCTATGCGAGACCATCGACAGAAAGATTCCTCCAGCAATGGGGTTTCACATACGAGTTCAAGAATGAGCCATCGAACACTTTCACCGATGACTTTAGCGATAATTTCGAATAAATCAAATCCCTCGGGGCCTTTGAATCTCGTGTGTAATATACATATAATATTCCTCCCCCTTGTGACTGTCATTACGCATAAAATATTTATAATCGCATAGACGCAAATTTTAACGGCTTTTGTTCAATTTATGCAATTCCCTTATTGCGTTGCAGAGATATTTTAAAACTGACAGATCAATGAACCGAAACGTGCAGTAATCGTCGTATCATCTTGATCTTCATTCGTGTCTTTTCAATCCTCGTCTTTCATTGAATTCCGATAAAACGCGATATTTCCGATACGAGCATAACCTTACCTCCAGGATTGATGTGCATAAATGGGTATGTGATAGTACATATATGAATTCATTTTATTGTATGCTGCTCGACGTTGGTGTTCCGACTTTCGGAAAAAGTGCACTTTTTTTAATGCAATATAATCCATCAGAATGCTTTCTTCACGCGTCTTTGCTCCGTTCTATTTATAGTAAAACCTTGAAGCGAGGGTTCGCAACTTTTGCAACTTCCTCCGACATTATGTTCTCCTTCCACAACGCAGCTGTATCGCTGAACGACCCCAAACATTGCTCAAAACACCTCGAACACCTTTCAAAAACCAACCCAAACACACCGCACACCATTTTGACCATAACGGAGAAACTCCCCAAAGGCACTTCAAAAATTGCTCCGAACACTCCACGGATTACTCGGACCGAAACAGTAATTACAAATTTGTATGTTACCTCTTCTGATATTAGGTTCTCCTGGTACCAGGAGCGATTTTCGATATTGGAATCGATACATTTTTATTAAGCCCCATCATCCGCATTATCACAACTTTTTAATTGATACATCTGTTGTAACCGCTTCCGAGATTCGATAATTCTGGTACCAGGAGTAATTTTCGATGCCCAAATCCCATGTTGACTCATTGGAAGTGCTGTTCACTGATTGGTTCGACGTGCCCACAGTTACCCAATCACAGTACGATACCTCTTGCAACCTTTTACAAAATTCTGTAATCCTGATACCAGGAGCGATTTTCGATCCCCAAATCCCGCGTTAATTCATTGCGAGTGCCGCCGGCGCATGGCCGTCGGTGATTGGCTAGACGTGACTACCCCATTAGCCAATCACAGTACGATCTCTATTGCAACCTCTTATGAGATTCTGTAATCCTGATACCAGGAGCAATTTTTGAAGCCCAAAACCATCGCGAGTGCCGTCGACGCTTGACCGTCGGTGATTGGCTGGACGTGACCACGCCGTTAGCCAATCACAGTACGATCCCTCTTGCAACCTCTTCCGAGATTCTGTAATCCTGATACCAGGAGCGATTTTTGGTGCCCAAATCCTATGTATTAAGGCGGTAAATCACTGTAGCAAGGTGGATAACGACTACGCAGCCACTCAATTATTAACTCTCCGCTAATGCAGAGCTTCTGGACACCAACAAAAGTTACAAGAGGTATGACAATTAAATTAAGTACTGAAATGTAGTATTTGGATTTGAGTAATCTTTAGAGTGCGTTCGGGGTAGTTGTCGGTTACGTTTGGGAGAATTGTGACAAGTATCATATATACCTTTCGTGCGCATTTCCGGTAAGTTACAGGTGTGTTTAAAGTGTATTTTATTTGTTAAAGCGTTGCACACGTACCCCAGAATCCTCCCAAGACACAACCATAAAGTTACCAACAACTTGGATCAACGATAATCAAGGTTATGTCAGCATGTTTATGTGTAACACGTACCAGCGTACTTGCCGTTCTTCCGCGACGTTCCATTATGGACCAAGAGGTGAAACACTTTCGGCAATATCACACTTTGTTTTCTTCTTACTCGGATTTTCACTACGATGAAAATTGCATGCCGGAGTATGGATAAACGTTTTTTTCGTCGATTACGAAGAGCAGCGCGGTGCTCGTCTCACGGAATCCTTAGCGGTAGTCTCTGCCTTCGGCAATTCATCGGTCTTTTTATATAGCGTGTACGACTGCGAGCGCACAAGAGTCAGGATGGCACAACGTGTTTGTGGAATCATCGTCAACCGTTCCCCGCTTGATGCACATGAATATGTGCATCTAAAAGTACATACTCTTGCAGCGAATAAGAAGGGATGTGAGTGTTGTTTTCATACAAGGATCGTGTACGGTATTGGTTATCCCCCATCGTGCTTGTGAATTTAAAATCCGTCTCCTCTCTCTCCCCCGCATTAAAATACACAGGTTGTTTATATCAGCTTCCAGAGACCTCGAGAAAGGGCTCGCATATACGCGGGATGATCTTCGGGGATTGCGAGAAGTTTAACGCGTATGTTCGTTGCCGTTCTCTTTTGGCGGCGGCTCGAAAAAAACCCGACAAAAAGCCCCCGTGAACTTTTCGTCAAGCGAAGAAGAAGAAGCAGCAGCGGATCTGATCTCAGCATCATCACAGTCAGATGTCTCAATTATCTCCGAGACTTTGCGACGTGAATTATAGACAAGTTAGGAATTTTCGTCTGAATAATTGATATTACATGTAGCAATTCGAATAAAGCGTATATTTTTCTTGTTCCAGTTGCACACGGAAGAAATCCGATGGGGAACCGATGATTAGTTACTTGAGAGATCCGATAAGGTCATCGGAGAACTTGGTACGAGTAAAGAAGCTCAATCCGGATTGCGAGGATAAAAAAAACATTCCTAATCCTTCCCGGTCTCTCAGTGAGGGAGAGCACTCTCTCGACTCGGTCATCCGAGGAGCATCTCGAGGTCTTGGCGATCCGGATTATCCGGGTGAACGAAAGACGATCGATAGCCTGTAAAGACGATCGTTTTCCCATGTCCGATGGTCCGTTAGATTTTTAATGTCGTATCGCGCGATTCGCAACCTTAGCGAATAATCTTGATTCGTATCGAACCACTCGAGATGTTTATTCAATTTACCATCTCTCGGGTGGGTGAGATAATTGATCCGGCGATGGAGATAGAGAGCGCGCGGCACTTTGGGCACGTTAAGATTCCCAGAGTACTTTTTTAATGACCGACGATCGATAGTATGCGCTAATGTCGAAGTGTGGATCGATCGAAGAAAGAGGTTGACGAGATCGTGCGAGATGGGGAAAAAAGGAAAGGATAAATCGGCACACGGTGCCCTCTATCTCGAAATATCCCCCTCACTGTCAAGTTTCGTCCCCTTACAAGGATTCAATTATTTATATACATCGGGAATAACGTCGGAGAGATTTGCGGAAAATTTATTGTCTCCCTCGTAAGCGCGATATGATACACGTATAGGCGAGGCAAAGGCCAACGTCGTCACGAGTGATCGGATCGGATCCCGTTTGAGGGCACACACCACACACGGTATCCTCGCGAAATATATATGATCTCTGAACCTTTTAATAGGATGCGTTTGCCCATTTTCTTTCGAACCCCCCATTCGTGTGCCACCGATTGAAAACCGAGAGAAGATTGCGAGAGGGAGAGAGAGAGAGAGAGAGACGAATGATCGTCTTTCTCCTACCGCGACGTTGACATTTCCACCATATGTGCTCTTGTGCCAGTCGTAATACGTGCGCGGGCATCATTTAACGTATACCTTCGTCTCGAGCAGAAGACTTACTCTCCAACGTTCGAACACCGAACCCACATTCCTTTTCGTACGGTAGCCAGCCAAAGGATTTTTGCCATTGATCGTTCCATTGTGAATCCTCGATAATCGTTCTTCTCTCTCCCTTATTTTCTTAGCTTGCGTAATATTGCAGGTGACGGAGAAATCTTGAACCGTCAATTAATCCGGATATGACGTCATTTCTCTTTATTGCGTTATATGTTAAATTTAATTAATTATTCGGTCAGCCAAGCATCTTTAGAATCGCGTAGGAAGAATCCGCGTTTTCTGGGATTCCAACGATTGGTGTGAAAGGACGAGCGTCTAATTGACAACATTGTAATTTAAACGAATAGCGGAGAGACGAAAAAGCAAATAAAAGAATGAAAATTCCATTACGATGTTTGCCTGACGATAGTGTTGTTTCGCGAATGACCTGTCTGTCGCACCTTCGATCGTACTGCAACTCTACTGGTGTCGTCGATTACTTCGTATTTTGTATTTTAATTCAATAGTCATAGGCAAATCTTCGGTGTAATAATAGCAACGATAAATAAAAGGTTGTCGTACGGCACGCCTATGCGCAATGTGCGATCCCGTCACGATTATAATTGTATATACGTATAACAGCCATATATTATTTTACCTCAATCACACAGAAGCGCTATAATCCGGTGATTAACTTATAACTTTAATTACGGGTAAATCCGCATAGGTGTGGATAAAGCAATGCAGAGACACAATTAAATATATACATATATAACTCTTTGAGAACTTGTGCATGTGTATACTTCACGAGATTCCGATTGTTCGATAGATTATACAAACGATAGATTATAATGGGATTGTGAGCATAGCCGGTAAAATCGAGGGTGCAAGGTGGGCTCTGTGCCTTTGTTGTCGAGCAACATTTCACGATCCTCGAAGGAGTTCGAGGCTGCTACGACGTAGTAATACTCTAGGATGATTCTACTGCCGGATTCGTGCTTTGGCATTTAAATAGATCTCTTCACTTTTTCACAATCCTTTAGGGCAAATATTCGTACGAATGGAAACGAAAAGATTTCTCTATCCATACAAGAAGCGCATTCAAATAATAATATTCCAGTTTTTTTGTTTTCGTCTCGATCGTTATCCACCACAAAGCACAACCGTCTGGCAAACCTTTGTTAAACCACTGTGTAGCTTGTGATTTATTTAGTTAATAATAAAAACAATTTACATGAGAATATAGAGGTGGTATCCTGATTTATCGTTACAACACATAGTTCACCCACATCGCGTCTCGTATTTAATTGTAATTTCTATTTATATATTTATTCTGTATCGAGTTCATCTTTCGCTTTTTATTTTCTTCTTTTAAATTTTTGCTCAAATGTTAATGAGCGAGATAAAGAGTCGAGAATATCGAGCGACTCGTTCAGGAGAGTTTGTCCGGGAAATCATAATCGATTTGCTCGTGCAAATGAAAAAGTCTTCCGTTACGAAAAAAAGGATCACCCGTAATAATTGATAATAGCATGAACATATCCATGAACGCTTGATAAGAAACTATTGGGTTCGTTATCGGAGTCCTCTAGACAATACGATCACAGCCTGCTTCGTCTACCGATCGAACTTTATGTCTTTTTCTATCCTCATTTTCATTCGTCTTAATTAATTTACAACGCAAAAGTATTAAAAATCGAAAACACAATTTAAAAAACGGGTTTCTTCGAAGGTTTCGAGCAAGTAAACCTTCAGAATTTCAATGTCGTGCGTTTACACGATAAAAAGTTTATTTGCCATCGTTATGTTACCCCTCGTCACATAACTCGCCTCACCGAAGGGAAGATCGATTTTCCTCATCGGACAAAGTAAAACATTTTTCGGAACGATTAAAAAAGAAAACGTACCGTACAATAATATATTTATACATATATTCATTTATATATATTTTCAAGGTATGTAATTAATTCGCGGATACGGAACTTGCATATAAAATAAAATAAAAAACAGATTTCACCCGCGCTTTCTTCGTATCTGGGAAAAGCCACAGAATCGATGAATCACAAAGTACAGCGACGATCGACAATTAAACAAGATAAAAATAAATATTACATCGTTTATGTATAATAACAACTGTAAAATGTGTAAGCAGCAAGAACCTGCGACACTTTTTATAAATTTTAAAACGCACGGACGATATAACTAGGATAAATCGAAATACGAAGAAAACGAAAACATTATAAAGTTCGATCGCTACACGAGCCGAGTTGCGACCGTGTTATCTAGAGGACTCGTTAGAAGGTCTCTTTGAATTTTACAGTTTTGATGATTGAGAATATTCGCAGAATCGAGAAGGAAGCTGTCGATGAGGATTTGCATTTCTTTTTTTAACTTCTCGCTAAAGTAGAGATAAGCGCGTGAGTGTGTCGAGTTTGATTATCATCGAGATTTCGATTTTCCCAATTGACGGCCCTGGCAGCTTCCTTCTTCTTCTTCTTTTTCTTCTCCTTCTCCTACTTTTTCTTTCGTCTCTTCCTTTAATCTTTCTTCGCGGACGCATTGACGGACAACCGAATCGCCGCTGGCAGGAGTCTCGTAGTGTTGCGACGACGCATGAAATTCAGTTATTTCTCATTCACGCGTCACACGTTCAACGCACATATGGTTTATATATATATATATATATATATATATATATATATATATATATATATATATATTCTTTTATATATATATATATATAATCTCGCGTTACTGTAATACGCAACACTTGCACTTGGGCTTCTTTTTCAATGTAATGTGCTCGACCTGCGATGCGTCACCCGGGCCCTGTGCCGTTACTCTACCGACTTCGACGGTCGCGGTGTTCGTCGCTTGTCCCACCTGTACGACGGAGAAACAAGAAAGAAGAACAAGAAATTATGATAATGACAAAATATCTTTTTCTATTTTTTAAATCGTTATCGCGGAAAGAAAAATTGTGTATCGTTTTGCATGCTCGGTTCAATCGGTCGCAAAAGGAAAAGCAACTCAATCGTCATACGTGCAATGTTCACAATTTTTATGAAAAAAATTAATATAACGAAAAATCAAGTACGTGTGTACTACGTGCGATTTTTTTTCGAACGAGCATCGACCTTGACTTTTTGGTATAATTGAAACCGGAATATTATCTCAACATTGTGTTTACGTTAGTAATTATGAAAAATGACGTTGGCTGTGCGTGTCTCTTTTCTCCTCAGGATACAAAAATTACCGTGTATGATTCGAGGGTAGAACTGGACAAAATATTCAACGATAGTAAATATTATCGATTTAACGAGAATGAAATAAATAATTAATTCATAATCGAAACGGCAAAGTTTCGTTTTATTTTATTCTACAAAAACAATTTTATCCAGCTTCCTCCCTAAAACAGAGAGAGAGAGAGAGAGAGATGGGAAAAACTAGCAGTTTCCATGCTCGAAAATATTGTAACTACGAGAGAAACGAATAAATAAAAATATTTTCTTGCCGATCTAAAAAACGGCTGATGCGATTAACACGTTTCATTTCTTTCTGTTTCTTTTTCTCTCTCTTTCGAAAAAATTTGTTCTCGTTTCCCATAGCCAAGAAAAAAACAAAGTGCCATATTTCAGTTATTTTGTTTCGTTGACGTGCACCTTTTTGGGAGCAGGATGTGTTTTTTTCTCGTATTAGATATTCACACGGGTCGTTTCGTTAGCGGATAATGGAAATGACGTTGGGTCACCTTCTCGTTGACGGGCTGCTGTTGCTTGCTCGACGAATTCACGTTTCCTCCCTTTCCCGGTGTAACGTGAGCATTTCCATTTTCCTGATTGAGACGCGTCGCCTCGCTACCAGGCTGACGTACCGTCGTATTCGAGGTCGCGTTCAGCAACGGTCTCGTACTCGAATCGAGATTATCGGTATCGTTGATTTTACCCGTTTGCTCGCAGCCGGGCAATGCCGGCGCGTTTTGTCCCGGTGTCGGTGTTATGGGCTTGCCGCCCTTTATCAACTCGACGATCTCGTCCGCTTCGCGTGACAGATCGCCGTCCGGCCTGAACGGATTGTCCCATCCGCTGTCCGTGCTGTAATCACATCGTATAAACAATAATCAATCGATTATTTAGGGATATATCCTATTTCTCTTAATAATTATACGACGATCGTCTTCTGAAAGATTATTTTAATTAATGAGAAAAAAAATCGTTTTTTTACGAATTTTGGCTTTTTTTCTTCTCGTTCAATCGTCATAATTTATATTCAGGAAATGAGTGTGTTATTCACATTGTGTAAACAATAATCAAACGATTATTTAGGGATATATCCTTTTTCTCTTAATAATTATACGACGATCGTCTTCTGAAAGATTATTTTAATTAATGAGAAAAAAAATCGTTTTTTTAGAATTTTGGCTTTTTTGCTTCTCGTTCAAGCATCATAATTTATATTCAGGAAACGAGCGTGTCATTCACATCGTATAAACAATAACCAAATGATTATGTAGGGATATATCCTTTTTCTGTTAATAATTATACGACGATCGTCTTCTGAAAGATTATTTTAATTAATGAGAAATAAAATCGTTTTTTACGAATTTTGGCTTTTTTTCTTCTCGTACAATCGTCATAATTTATATTCAGGAAACGAGCGTGTCATTCACATCGTATAAACAATAACCAAATGATTATGTATCGATATATCCTTTTTCTCTTAATAATTATACGACGATCGTCTTCTAAAAGATTGTTTTAATTAATGAGAAAAAAATCGTTTTTCCGAATTTTCGCTTTTTTCTTCTCGTTCAATCATCATAATTTATATCCAGGAAATGAGCGTGCCATTTAATCGTGGGTGCGACGCTGTAACCGAGCGTCTATTATTACAATATATATGTATGTATGTATGTATGGGTGTAATTATATATATATATATTTACGTGTGTAAGTATATATACGATATAAAGTTACGTGAGAAGACCACTCTGGCAAACACGCGGTCGCTCCCTAACGACCGTGACATTACCTCCCTCTCCCCTGCCCCCCCGGCATTGAATCGAGAGAGTCTAATTGTGTGATACACAGCCCACGAGAAGGAACGCTCGAATATCTGCGTACACAGAAAATTTACGTACCGGTCATCGATACAACTCGATCTTGGATTATTATTAACTCCAGGCCATAAAAATACGTTTTTTTTTGTATAATTCAAGTGATTTAAAAAAATATCATCCTGAGTCATTTATATTTTTGGCTGTGTGTAAAGTTTGACAAATTTGGGCAAATAAAATTGATTGGAACGAGATAGAATTCGTTTTATTGAAAATAATCGCTTGTCTTTTTTTTTGTTGCCTTTTTAGGATTTTGGAAGAATGTACAACGTCTTTACTCGAGCTACCCTTCGAGCTTGGATTTATTCAACGTCGAATCTGCCGCTCCCTGTTCGATGCCGCATTGACTGATTTTTTTTACTCTCTATTCTTCGCACGTATCTTTCCTGGCAGGTGGAATCGTGGAAACGCTACGAAACGAAACTATAGTGAGGTAAGACTCTGGCATCTGTACTATTTATTTATCGATTCACTGCGCACCGATCGTATACCGGAAAGTTGCGGTGGATGAGAAGTGGCAGTGTCCTGGAAACGAATGGATGAAAGGTAAAAAGTGGTTACGAACGTTGAAAGAAGAAGAAGAAGAAGAAGAAGAAGAAGAAGAAGAAAAAAAAACGAATTATAGGCGATCGCGACTTCCGATACAATTCAGGGCTTTTTTCCTGTCGGATCGGAAAAACGACCGTGTCATGAAAGCATCGGAGATAGGCCGGCTGGAACGAAGACGAAGCCAGGGGACAAAAACGAGAGACGAGTAGGTCGAAAAAAATGAAGAAAATAAATTGGATTAAAAAAAAATCTCGATTCTCTTTTAGCTAGACGTTTTGTTTTTAAACTATTCATAATCCTGATACGAAAATATTGCAATTTATAGACTCAGAGAGAGAGAGAGAGAGAAGGGTAAAAGAAAAATAAGATGAAGCAGAAAATGATGGAACAGTGAAATTGAGAAGCTTGGCAATTTGCCAGCTGGACTAATAACTTCGCTGGCCGATATTGCGAAATTTCGGACGACGCACTCGCGGCGATATTCGAGCGAAAATTGCATTTAATTCCGTTTATCAAAAGTGAAAGAACGAGAATCCTGGCTCTCGGGACATTAGTAAAAAAAACATTGTATCGTTATAGGAAAGTAAATCTCGATATTCGTCAATGGGGTTAACGAGCTCTTCGTGACGAGGCATCGTCGTACGATGAACAGAACACAAAGGTATTATAGTGGTAGGCATTATAGTGCGGAAGCTGTGTCAGCGAACAAAACAAGAACCAGGGTATAACAACCCCGGTTCGAGAGTTCATTCACGAAGTCTTCAAACTTTAACCAAGCTGAGATGGCGAATATCCGCCACTCGGGGTAAAAAAAAAACGTAAAAAGAAAAAAAAATCAACAGCCAGAGAGAGAGACAGGCTTTGATTTCATCTCAGGAAAATAATGCTGACGTTGGACGTTTTTTTTTTATGTATTCTTTATGGGAAAAAGCGCGAAATGTACAAAATGTACATTACTTCATTTTTTTTTTTTTTTTAAGTCGTAAGAGTAAAAAACCAATTCAGCCAATTTATCCATGGTACAATTTTCTTTCTCGTTTGATCGAACCTAAGGTTAATGACGTAGTAAATCTGATCCAATTTCGAAAGATGTGGTGCAACGTGATCATTAAAGCGTAACGACTGCAGAGGAGGGAGGTGGAGGGGGGGGGGGGATGAAAGGCTAAGGCTGATGCCTGAAAATTTCTATCTATTTTTGTCTCGTCATCATTATTTCGAACTCTCTTTCGCCGTATCGAAACTCTTTGGCGGGCCTTCAAAAGTCCCGCTAAACTCGTCAAAGGTAAAAACGGCTTCCAGGCGATTAATAGATAATTATTGATAAATAAATGTCGAAAGTAAAACAAAAAATAATATAAAAACAAATTCATTCGATTTTAAAACAATTAAAAATTTCCAAGATTTTTTGAACTGTGCGACAGATGTACAGAGAAAGATATAAAAATGAAAAAAGTCTTTCCTTTGTCGCACCGACTAGGGGGTACTTCATTCTAGTGTCGCAATTAACAAATCCAATTAAAACGCACGAGAGTCTAGACGATAAGAACTTAAATGAAACTTTCACCGGCATCTTTCGAACGCTCTTGGCAACATTTTTCTATCATAAACATATCTCACTGTCGTATAATTTTGTTGTAAATCCAACTGTACCCATTTTTCACACGAAAATAAATAATTAAAAATTAATTTCACAGATATATAGATTTTTTTTATTTTTTTTAAAACTGACTATTATCCTTTACCTTTCTCCACCTTCGTTGTCTTTCGGCACCTTGATCACGTAATAAACGTGACCACCGTGAGTCGTGCTCATTTTTCGTTCGCTCTTCGATTGAATTTTCGACAAAATTCACGAAAAAATTCAAGACTCCTGACGATTATTCATCATTCACAAATTCTCAGGGCTATCTAAGTATAAACGTTAAACTTTTCACTCGTGAAATAATCATTGTCATTGACATTTCTCACTGCCGTTTATCCCACGTTTCTTTCACCGTGAATCGACGCTTCGATTCCACGCCGATAATTCACCACCGAAATTCTCTCACGCGCGTCTTCGATTCTTTTTTTTTTGTTTAAATTAATGTAAAAATAAAACATTTATTTTCGAATACTCCAGACACGCAATGTGCTCGTGGTAGCCGGATATACGAAGCTTTCGCGGAGTTATTTTAGTCCAGATTTATTTTCGTTATTGCACGAGGGAGGGTTCTCCGGTATCGAGAACTAGAATTCAACTTTGCTGTTACACATTTGTGATAAACTTTTACATTAATTTTCATTACATTTCCATCATTACATTCTCGGTTGACTCGAAACGATAACACCGAATGAGATCGCGCACTCGACCAATTTTCGAAATCTACCGAAATTAATTACATCGATTTCTCATAACTTTTTTTTATTTTACACAAATTAAATATAATCAAGCGTTCTCCGCCGAATACAAAAAAAAATTGTAATTATTCGTTAACGGAAGAGGAACGTCCAACACGCGCGCGGTCTAGTAGTCGACTGCTCGTCAGTTCCGAACTAGCCGACAGTTTCTCGAGTTTCTATTTCCGTCTGATAGATATATAAGCGTAGAGACGTTCGACGAATAATGGAAGAATTCGAAACGAAAACGATCCGTTCTTCATTCTCTCGGTAATACGAGATTAATAAGTCTCATAAATTAAAAAAAAACAAAAGTCTTTACGATAATTAGATATTCGCTCGAATTATCACGAATCAAAAACACTCGGACAAAAATCGATGCGTTTGATAGAATTTTATTAAAAAGAAGAAAAAAGAAACACGATTATAATCGAATTAGCGTATCGCGCGAAGCTGCAATATTTTGCGTCGTAGATAATATGTTCACAGGGATGGATATATATATATATATATAAGCGAACAACGATTCACCCTACTTTCGCGTCTATGAGGACATAGCCCTGACCCATTTACCGCAGAGAGTCACCCTCTCTCGTCGCTGGAAAGCTCTCTCCCTCGCCGTTACGTACCCTCATGCAGCGATTCTGTATCGTTGAATCTGTAAACTTTGATCGAGTCTCGAACATAAGGGAGAGGCTTTTTTTTTTTAATGTCGCGACGAAGTTTATCTTTTATTTTTATTATTATCTCGAGTTTCGTTACTTTATTTATTTTTCTAATTTTCACCTCGTTACGCATCAGAGGCAGCGAATAACCAGTCGAGAAATCCAGTAGAAATATTCTATCGATTCGCGTTTCTTTATTTCTCATTCCTCTCTCTCTCTTACACACACACCGATACGGCTTCGCATCGGCTCGTTGCTCGGTTATTTTTATTTCATTCCCATCTCCATAATGAGCGCTGCGCATTTCGCATTGATTCTCGTTCGAGAGTTCGCGACCGCGTATTTTTCATCGCGGACTTTCCTATTTATTTCCATCGAGTTTTCTGCCTATGACTCATCGTGTCTCGAGACTCTTGCCAGTGTTCGATCGAAACTCGAAGTATTCGGCGGACGAGTCGACGAGACCTCGACTCTTCGCCGAATTAATCGATGCTAATTCTCGCTAAACGAGACCACGAGGAATCCTCGCGCGTTAAACAAGAAATTTTCCTCGTTTACATCGACGAAACATCGCGATCTTCATCTAATTTCGTATTAAATTTGTTCTCTTGAGAAGATCCTATTTTTTTTAAAACAACGAGCGACAAAAAAGCAAAATAATTACGCGAGTCGCAAGGTCGATTCACCATAGATGTTTTTTTTTGTACTCTGGTTTTCCCATACGCGACGTGGAATGTGGGCCAGGGGAGCAAAATCCAACGAGCGAGAGAACGACCGGTGACACCGTTATCACTCGCTCTCTTGTCGCTTGTATAGACTCGTGAAAAAACACGCGATGGAATGAACGCGTAGGGTAGGTAGAGGAGTGGGGGGAGGGGGGGGGCATGCGCGTGCCAGTGCGTAATACGAAAGCTTTTGCTGCGAGTATACTCGACATTGTTATGGCACGCGATATATACATATATATATATATATATATATATATATATATATATGTGTGTTTAAGCACTTTCGTAACGGACGAGATTGGAGCTGTGTGTTTTGAGAATGGATTAATCCCAATGGAACAATCCAGTCGTAAAGATAACACACCCGCGAAATAAAATATTCAACGAGTCTTCTTCATTATGCGCGGTATGTTAAAATAATCGTTATTCTTTCTTTCTAATTAATTCTGAAACAATGAATTTGATTGAATATACGAGAATTAATATATTTTATTTTTATTTTTATTTTTATTATTATTATTCGTTTTTCCTGGTAATTGTGAGATGATTTATCTTTGTTGTTGTTGTTGTTTTTTTCTCGCGTTGCGCTCGATGTTAATTTTGTTTAAATGAGGTCACGGTGCGTAAATCGTGCGGTAGAGTAGAAGGATGAGAATTTGCAGGAGAGTTGAAACGAGCTGTGACGTTTGCGGAAGTCGCTGTAATGAAGAAAAGAAAAAAGGTATGTGCACGAGTCTACCGACACTTTGAGGCAGGTCACGGTCTCTAAGTCCGATGATTCCTTTTCGTTTCCTCCCTCTCCCTCTCTCTCTCTCTCTCTCTCTCTCTCTCTCTCTCTCTCTCTCTCTCGACTATCTTTGGCACAAGGTTCGATGTACAAACGAGAGTGCGAGTCTCGAGTGCGTTTAACTCGTCGTGTCATTGGCTTTAAGTTTGTTTCGTTTTTTTTTAAATTAAAAATAAATTAGAATTATTAATTCGCAGGTTTTTCGAGAGTAACGACGATCGTTACTCGATTAAATATATCGAGAGTTTTATAAAATATTTTTGAGTTAGTATTTTTAGGAATAAAATTAATTATGAAAATTATACGAATTAATGAACGTGAACGAGACACGCGAATATATCGAGCGGACGTCGAGGTGAAAAAAAAACAAAAAAAAAACAAAAAAAACATGACCGAGTCAATGGTGGATAATATGTATACCAGTGGGTCGAGTCCAGGGTTAGGTTGGACCGACCCATTCAGCCTCGGGACTACGCAGCAGGGTTTAGATCACCGGTTGAATTATTATCAACATTTTTCTCCGAGAAACCGAAAACTCTACGCATTAACTAATCGCCATTAAAAAACAAAAAACAATTCTAATTTTCTCGATAAAAAAAAAAAAAAAGAAACGATGAAACGAACGGTGATAAACAAACGTAACGTTTAATTTCACTTCGTGTTTCACTCCCGCCCATTTCCACGGACGGTTCACCTTGAAATTACCGCCCAATTAATTCATCCAATTGCACATTTTTCCCATCGTTAAAACGAAAATTCTCTTCATCTTCGCTTCAACAATAAACAAAGAAAGAATATTCAAACAAAGATATAATAAGTAAATATAAATTAATTCGTATCGTCACTTCTAAGCGTTAATTGTCAAATTTCATAAATCGTAAAAAAACAAGGAGAAAAAAAAAACATATTGAAAAAGTGCAATTGCAGTCGATGCAGCTCCTCGCATTGGAGTCGTTGCAGCCGACGTCGCGCGACTGACGGCTGGTTCGCTCGCAGCGCCTCTGCACATCCCACCCACACGCTATATCGATCCTCCATCCTATCCTCGGTTCTCACTGGCACATTTGCCATCTCCCTTCCTCCTTTCTATAAAGGTATTCTCTTCGTACTATTTTTTCTAGCTTGGAGAACGTATCGTCGTCGTCGTCGTCGTCGTTGTTGTCATTCGTCGTATAGAGAGGACACCATCGGTTGCACCTGCTATGCATACGTCGGTAACGTACTACGGTTCGAGCATCGCGACATTATCACACTCGACGGTCGATGTTATCAGTCAAAATCGATGCAAGAAAAACACTCTACCGATTTAGCTATTTTTTTATCATAAAAAATGTAGCGATTTCATCAATTTTTTTATGTTAATTCGAAGCATCTCTTTGAAATGCTTCGAAAGTCTTTGCAAAATTGTAATTCTATCGGTCGAAAGTCTTTGTAAAAACGTAATTCTATCGTTGGAAAGTCTTTGTAAAATCATAATTCTATCGTTCGAAAGTCTTTGCAAAATTGTAATTCTATCGGTGGAAAGTCTTTGAAGTGAGTTCTACCTAGTCGAAAGTTAATTACGGATTGGCAAACGTCGTTGTTGTTCCACGTCGTCGCTCGTTCGGTCGTAAAGTTTTGGTGATAAGAGGCTATATCTTGGCTCGAACTAGACGTTCGAACAGCCTCGAGGTCGTTCGATCGTTAACGACGATTTTTCACGGCATGAATTGAAAAATTGAAATGTGTTTCGATCGAGCTGGAATCATCCAAGTCGTCTCGTCTCGTGAAAGATGAACGACGAATATTCGCGTTGCGATAGCTCCGGGTCGTTGCGAAGAGGGTCACTTCGAACTTCCGGTCGTCCCATTAAGGTCGAAGCGGAGGGAGTCGGCGCGCGAATGGACGATTAATTATTATTCCGCGTGGTGGAGGGTTGGATCGTCGTGAATCGACGACAGGCTCTCCTCTCTCCTCGATAATCACCGACGTTCAATATTAATAAGTATATTATTTCGTAACGATTTTTTTTCTCATTCGTAAAATAAAGAAAATTATACGATTTAAATATTTGATAAAAAAAATTGAAAACGAGAGAGAGAAGAGAATAAAAAAAATTGACGTACCTTATCTGAGCATGATACGCTGGTGACGTGTGCTCGGTGTGAGTGGTGAGTAATTCCGCGGGACTGGCCGACATTCCGTCTATTAGGTGACCCGAATTGGGCAAAAGTGGCTCAAGAAGGAGAACGCCCGGGGTCGCGGGCGACGGGGTAGGTCCCAAAAACGCTACTCGCACTTTTTCCCTGCCTTCACTGAAAGCAAACAACAATAACAGAAAAATATAATTAATCCATCGTCCCAGGATCGAAAGAGAAAAATCTTGTATATTCGACGCTGATAAACGCGAGCTGGACAATATGAAAAAAAGAAGAAAAAAAAAGAAAAGAAAAAAAAAACCAGGAAAATAACGAACGTGGAAAATGGGATGTGTTTCTATGGCATCGGAGCGAGTCCGATGTGTCGAAGGAGGAAAAGGTAGGTCGCGGTGAACAAACGAGGTGCATCGATCTGGCCAGACTGGCGCCCAGCAGCTTCGCACACATACACACAACCATTTTTCTCCCACGACCGTTCTATACACCTCTCTTTCCACGTTTGTAACATTTCCTCGGGAAAAACTGATGGACGCAATATTCTCTTTGTTTATTTCTATTACGATTAATTTTTCCAGTCGTCAAATTTTCTCGATTTTTTAATTATTTTTTTACAACGATGATCGGTCGAAATCGAACGATATTAATAAAACTTACGAGTCGATAATTCAGAGTGACACGTACGAAGTTTCGTCGTAAGTTCGAAGCAGCCTGTCTCGTTACACGCAATCTTCTCTTTGTTTATTTCTATTCCGATCAATTTTTCCAGTCGTCAAATTTTTTCAATTTTTTAATTATTTTTTTAAAAAGATGATCGGTCGAAATCGAACGATCTTAATAAATCTTACGAGTCGATAATTCAGAGTTACACGTACGAAGTTTCGTCGTAAGTTCGAAGCAGCCTGTCTCGTTGGACGCAATCTTCTCTTTGTTTATTTCTATTCCGATCAATTTTTCCAGTCGTCAAATTTTCTCGATTTTTTAATTATTTTTTTACAACGATAATTCAGAGTGACACGTACAAAGTTTCATCGTAAATTCAAAGCAGCCTGTCTCGTTACACGCAATCTTCTCTTTGTTTATTTCTATTTCGATCAATTTTTCCAGTCGTCAAATTTTCTCGATTTTTTAAATTATTTTTTTAAAAAGATGATCAGTCGAAATCGAACGATATTAATAAAACTTACGAGTCGATAATTCAGAGTGACACGTACGAAGTTTCGTCGTAAGTTCGAAGCAGCCTGTCTCGTTACATGGATCGGTGAACGATCGTTGCATTCGAAACGAGCGAACGTACGAACGATCGATCCGCTCGAGCTTCGGGTCACGTGGGCAACTCGCAACGTGCGAGAAGGCAACTATGGGATAAATAGCGGTACCACGGTACGAAACGTCGGCAGTCTAATCGTCCGAGAGAAGCTGCGTACGCTGCCCACGCAACGATGCAAATCATCGTCACAGAGGCGTTAATAATCGTCGCGACGCACGCACGGTACGTGCTTATCAATGAGAACAAATATTCATTACCGCTTCAGAAAGAAAGACAAAAATAATAATAATAATAATAATAATGAAATGAAATAATTACCATCGATACAATTTGAATGAAACGATAAATCAATCGGTTAATCGTTCGAGTTTGCGCGACCTCGCTCAGTCTTTCTTCTTGTCTCATCGTGGCTTTATTAGACCGTAGCTATTTCGCACGCTGTAATTTACATTACGACAATTTTATTATCCTCGACTCTCGGTACTCGAATATTCTCTCTCTGTCTTTCTCTCTTTCTATGTACTCGCGTACTTCTTGTTATATTCGTGAGACTCCCGCGACGACGAACTCCACTCAAGACTTCTCGTCGTTCTATTAAATATATATATATATATATATGCATAGCGTGGGCAAGTCACGCAGCGGTATATCGCGAGTTGGAGAACTCGTTGAGTCCGACAATAATCTTCGTGGACGATGAGAAACACTGTCGTACGAACAGAATTCGTGAGAATTAAGAACACGAGCTTCCTGGCATTTAATTTTATACTTCTCAAACGAATCATTACGAAGTTTTATTCTTTTTTCTCAACCGGCTTTATTCTTTGCCCTCGTTCGTCAAAATCTTCTCGTTCACGACGAGACAGTCCCGAACTCGCTCGATTACGTGCAAATTGGACGAAATCTCAAGACGCGATTACTCATTTCGTTCGATTATTTTTATTTGACGATTATCATTTTTTTTTGTTTTTTTTTTTTCATCGCGTTATTCGTCTCGCCGTGATAAAACTCTGATAACGATCGTATCAATCTCGCTCGCTCCTCGAAGGTTTTTTACCGCGACGATAAAACCGTCTCGTTTTCCCTTTGGTCGTGTAAACAACAGATTCTTGTTTTTTTTTTCTGTTTTTTTTTGCTCGACGTAATTTAACAGCGCTCGTATTATTTTTCACTCACGTGTTGCGTCGCGAATCGTCGGGATGGCACATCGCCAATTCTTCCGAGGGATAAAATAGACGGAACGCGAGCCAGTGTTCCTTTGTTTTCGTCGGACATTTTTTTTTTTTTTTACGTTATTCGAGAAATCGTTCGCGAATTATCTTCGAGAAATTTGTTACTTCTTAATTATTGACTCGATTAGGCAAATTGAGCGATAATTTTTTTTAATCGATTCATTAATCGAGTTCAATTTGTTGTTCGGTCGAATTGTTTTTTCTGTCACCGAGGTACGTGCGCAAAATTGCATAATATATAGTTCACGTAGGAGAAACGTGAGCCTCGTGACGAATTCGTTTATTCGACTCACGCGGCGAACGACGAATACAGCTGGGCCCGTTACGCGGTAAGAGCGAAGACTCGCTGCTCGCGTGTAGTTTGTGCAACGGGTCGTGAAATTTTATTTTATTTTTGTTTTTTTTAGTTCCTTCTTTGCACACCCCTCGTGGAATACGAATGAGACTCTCTTTCTCGGCATATTGCGTGCATTATCTCGCATGTGCATTCCCTGATGCAACTCCGCGCTCATGAATCTCCTCGTTAATCTCAATCGTCTCTAACCTCGGGATAAATCTAATCCGTCGATGATTAATTCCACAAATTCATTGAGACAATTTTTTTGAAAATTACAAATTTCTAAGAACTCGGCACAAATTCAGTACTGAAAAATTATCGAGGGATAATAAATACGATTAGAAATGATTTTTAATCGGTAATAATTATTGATAGACGTTTATTATTTAAATAAAACAAAATAAATAAAAATCGAAGTATTATTGGGGTCGATAACCTTGAATTCTTCATCTTGGGTAAATCTAATTCGTCGATGATTAATTTCACGAATTCATTGAGACAATTTTTCTCAAAATTACAAATTCAGTACTGAAAGATTATCGAGGGATAATAAATACGATTAGAAATGATTTTTAATCGATAATAATTATTGATAGACGTTTATTATTTAAATAAAACAAAATAAATAAAAATCGAAGTATTATTGGGGTCGATAACCTTGAATTCTTCATCTTGGGTAAATCTAATCCATCGATGATTAATTTCACGAATTCATCGAGACAATTTTTCTCAAAATTACAAATTTCTAAGAACTCGGCACAAATTCAGTATCGAAAAATTATCGAGGGATAATAAATACGATTAGAAATGATCTTCCATCAATAATAATTATCGATAAACGATGTTTATTATTTAAAAAAAAAACAAAATAAATAAAAATCGAACTATTATCGTGATCGACGAATGATTTTTAATTTTTCTCAATTCAAAAAAAAAACGTCACGGTCGAAAGAGCAGCGTAATAATTCTGTTTACGTATTCCAAGAGCTGTTGCTGGGGGGCTGCCCGGCACGAGCATCGGCGCAGAAGTGACATCGCGCAAAAAAGAATTTTTTTTCTTCCTTTTATTATTATTTTTTTTCCAAGCGGTAACTCGCGACTCCCACTTGCGGCTTCGTGCCATAAATACCGTAAACTATAATTCATTACTCGTCCGTTTCGTGTATACGTATACGTATTATATGTGTTTTTTTATATTTTGATGTCATGACGTCACCCCCTCCTCCCTTCTACTGCTCCTCCCCCAGCACTCGACTGCAATACGCGCGAGCTCTCTCGAATGTACCTCCGGCTAGGGACCTTGAGGCAGACACCGAATATGACATCATCTCTCTCAACTATATACCAGGAGCTCGTTCGAAGATTCTCATCTGGCTGTAGGTGTTATCGAAACATTTCGAGCCTGACTCGTCATCAACGCTCACCGATCCAGAAGATCTCGAGCGACGACTTTTAACCATTTTAAATATCAGGCTCGCACAACGTATTCTCAAAAGACGAATATCTTTTTTGTATCTTTTGGTAGGAAATTATAAAAAAGAAAAAGAAAAAGGAATAAATGAAAAATGTTTTAGGTGGTTTTATGAGTCTTCTTTTGTCTTTCGTTGAAATATTCGTGCACGTGTGGCTTGAATTTTATTACCAGTCGGTCAATTAGCGACATTCTGGCCCACTTGGCTCGAGGGATTCATCAAACCCTCTTCCGGAACAACTCGAGCTTTTCTCCTCTCGTTCCCACAGCGCGTAAACAAAATCTCCCTCTCGCAGGCAACGGAGAGTTTTACCCTCGGTGCTATAATGTACAAGTTGCCTTGGACGCACCACGGGAGTACATGTATAATGGAGGGCTCGAGAGGGCGTGTGTCGGAGAGCTCGGTGATATTTGCGAACAATGACATCGATCACCCTCGCTTCGAGTCTCCTTTTACCACACACACATGTACGAGAGAGAAAGAGAGACACACACAGAGACGCGAGAAACGTTCAACGGCGCCGTTGCGTCTACCGTCAAGCTTGAACGTCCGTGGTGGTCGAGGGGATAAGAGACAGAGAGAGTGGAGAGAGAGAGAGAGAGAGAGAGAGAAAAAAGAGAGAGAGAGTGGAGAGATAGGTGACCCTTTGTTTCCACAGCAGCGTGACCGAATGGTCGTACTCACAAAAGGACACCTACGACTCTTTTTTCTTCTTCAAGTGATCCAGCGAATCAAATTCTCCTATAAATGTGCATCGAGGATCAAGAAATTATAATTTTTTTCCCATTGAATCACAGATTTGATGAATTATAAAAGAAATTAAAATCACGAACATTGTAAATAAATGTGTATTTTTGCTGTTATTTTTTATTATGAAAATTTACAAGAGAGTGGTAAAGTTACAGTCGCTCACGTCCCACATATTTGGATTGGGATATTGATTGGTCGATGAAGAATTCACGTCGTTACTCACAGGTTGCGTCTGATCGAGAAGTTCAATCGGTTTTATATCGTGTTTGTCAGTCTGGGAGCTCGAGGGCGACGGGGCCAATGGATCGTCGATTGGACTCGAGTTTTTCGAAGCTGCGGCCTTCTTAGCGCGTTTCAATATTTCCCGAGGCGTTCCTTTACGCTTATTGTAACAGGTTTTGTTTATGTGATCGACGTAGGCGTCGATGTCGACCTCGTTACCGACCCAATTGCTCGCCCAATCTGATTTCATTCGAGGCGAAAACAATGTACGAGTCAATTTCATCGTTTCGATGGCACCAGTGAAAAAAAAAAAAAAACAATGTACTCACAGTGAATAGCTCGAAATAATCTGTGATCGATCGCTGGACGGGAACCCGATTTCGAGCCTTTTGCCGAATGATCGGCTAATTTTTTTCCATAAATCTCGACGAGCGCTAAACGAACCAAAAGTGGCCAATGACGAATCCGCTCTCCCGTCGATTTGTCAGTCACGTGCGACTTGGATTCTATCGCAGCTTTGACGCCGTCGTAAAAATAAAAGTTCATCCCTTCCCAAAGGGGAACCTGTAAAAAAAATGCATCTCAAGCAGTTGTCACGAAGAAAAGTTATCGGGGAGAAAATCCAATTTACCTTTCCTCTTCCAGGGGTTGTATACATTTCTGGGATCTGTGTGACGAATATATATAATTTTTTTTATAACGAAGGAACAGTTAAAAGCAAAAGCAACTTATGAATTTAATTTAATATGATTTAATATAATTAAATTTAATACCTTATAAGGTATTTGCAAATCTCCGTCGGGATTTGTTATACCCAGTTTCGACGCTTTCATGACGTTCACCAAAGTCTCCAAAAATTGAATATTTTCCTCGGTTACTACGAGTAATAATAATAACAACGTCGGAATAATCGTAACACAGAGAAAGTGTGAAAAATCTATGTTCTCGAACCTTGAGAAGCCAATTGCTTCATGGCGTCCATAAATCTTTGTCTACTACTTTCCGAGTCGTCGATGGTGTCTACCATGGTGTCGTCGACAGTGTCGTCGTTCTCCTCGTCCTCCGATTTATCCGTCTCGTCGTTACTAGTACCTGTTTTTCTCGTCTGTTGCAAATCGTTTCTTTTGTAACGAACGTCACTGCCGAAAAGTTTGCCGCTCGAATCAGCCGCGATTCCCGTTATTCCCTCGGACATTCTTAAAAGCTCCTCGACGTTGTCTGAAAATAAAAACATCACGCGATTATGCATAATTTTTTATCCCTGTTTTAAAAAAAATGTTTTCTTTCTTGTTTTTCTTGTTTTTTTTTCTTTCTTTCTTTCCACTCGAATCACAAGGCTTCGATGAAAATTTCATTTTTAAAAAGATGATCAAGGCTATTTCCAAAACTTACCGCTTATCTTGACGACCGTTCCTTTTTTCATCGAAGTTTTTCGCTTTTTCTTGTCCATACACCTGAGAGTCGGGGCCGCACCTTCTTTACGAAACTTCCGCGGTATCGTCGACAACTTGAGAACGTCGCACGTCGTTCTAGTATCACCGTTCTTTTCATCTTCTGCGGTACGTCCCCACAAAACAAGAGCATGTACCATGCCTTTGGGTTTCGCCATCTCGAGAGAGCTTTTATCTTTTTTTTCGTTTGTAACTTTTTGTGATTCTTTTTTTGTTTTTTTCCCTTCGCGGCCAAATCTAGCGCGTCTCTTCCGTTTAACGGATATGGAAAAAAAGCACACACGTTGTTTTCTGTTAGGACCGTGGCCGTGAAATTCGCAGGGTTTATTCTTATTGTAAGAAAAAAAAAAAGAAAAAAAAAAGAAAACAAAATAGTTGGGTCGTAATTTCAATCGGGCTAGTTGAGGGGAGGGAATAGATTTTGTTTTCTTCAGGACCGAGAGCGTAAAAAATTGTTCGAGCGTTATTTCAAAATTTGTAACGATATCAGAAATAATAATCGATCAACCAAAAAACCCTTCATGCCAATACCCTGATTTCGTTTTGGACGAACACATTTCTGTGCAAATAAACGTTAAACGATAGCAGAAATAATCAATTATCGTCATCGACGCGACGATAATTTGTAAAACTATTTCAAGTATGAGCAAACACATTCCTCTACGCATTCGATACGATAACCATACGTTCGTGCTACGGGCAGGTTGACACTAATATCACGTATAATATATACACGTGTCGGTTTAACATTCCGTTAATTCATGCATGAAAGTTCATTTTCACTCGAAGGTGGAAACAGACGTTTACTCAAGGCCACAAGTGCCATTATAGCCCACGTTAAAGTTTGCATTAGCATCGAGGAATAGTAAACGGGTTGTTGGGAAAGACGCGAGTGACTGTTTTTTTTTCTTCTCTTTCATTCTCTCTTTTTTTTTTATATTTTTATTTTTATTTCAACGTACGAGAGAAAAATAAATAAAAGTAGGCGTGTGACCGAGCAATCGCAACGTCGTACCAATTGCATTTATTTCTTTACGACTAATTGAATCGAGCTTAATTTTCAACGTCGTCGTATTTGGGTGTAATCGAGGTTTTTTTCTTTTTTTTCTTTTCTTTTTTTCGAGCACATGCATTTATAAGATTGAGATTCATCCAAATATGGGATTTCGATACCATAGACGGCTGGAAAATGTCCAGAGGCAGAGATCTCGTCGCCTCGTCACGCGACTGGAACGTCGAATATCTCGTTTCTTCCCTCGAGTATTTTTTTTTTTTTTTTTAATGCTGCGAGGCTTTTACCCCGATATATAGGGTCGGAGCTAATGGCGAATGTTTTCATCGCTAGCAAGAGTGATCGATCGTTCGTGACCACGAAATTTATCGATTTATCGATAACGGATTATCGAGAGAGAGAGAGAGAGAGACAAAGGCGAAGCATGGAATGTCGTTTTGGCATTTGTATCGCGGTTCTGGATATTTTTATTCAATCGAAACCCCAGGGTAATATTTTTCTTTTTGTTTCGTTAAGAGGAGTTGCCAATACAAAAAATAAGATTGACGGTCGTCGATGAAAAAACAAAATTTGTTTCGTTACAATTATAAATTCAATAAAAACAATGGGATTTAAATGAAATTCGAAGCATTCGGTAGGTAGATGGATTTATTGCAAAATATTACGATTAATTCCTTTTCCTATGATTCGGTTCGAACGATGATTTTGTTTGTGAATTTAAAAAAGAATTTTGTTTTTTTATTTTTACTTTAACGAAGAATTTTTTAAAAGTTTATTTCGATATTATATTATCAACGACCGTATTTGATTGATAGACGGGTTGCCAGACGAGGTTTCATTGCCGGAAACCCGATAGACCCGAAGATCCTGAAAACGGGGAGGATGCTCGAGAAATAACGTATGTCAAGATTCAAGATGGCGGATAACCATGGCAACCGCGGGAGAAACTAGGATAGCGGTACAAAGCCCGCAACGGGCTTTTCATCCCTCGAGCGTATTTCGCTGAATCTGCCTGACTTTATTCTTTTCTACCGTAGCTCTCTCCCGCGATGAGGCTATCGAGCCAGTCTAACATGCCAAGAGAACGAGAGAGGAGCGATAATAAAAAAAAAAAAAAAAGAAAAACAAATTTAAGTGGGTAATAAAAAGCCAGGTATATAGAAATAATATTGTTAAATCCGAATTATCTCTCGAAAAAATATAAATTTCTTTGGTTAATGTCAAATTCGAGAAAACCTCGCTTTGTTACAAATGGTGGACGCAACGAATCTCTAATTACGTTCACAAAGGACACTATTGTCCGGCCGCGTCATGTCTATTTGTGACAAAACATTTAAATGGGATTCTTTTCGGCCGAGCCATTAAACTTTCTCTCCTTTTCATGGGTATTCTTTGATGTGTTATATATATATATATATATATATTGATACCAACACCTGTGAAATATTCGCGAAGAAAAATGTATAATCTTAGTTTTCACGGTGAAACGAAATTTATTGCGTATCGTTGATTCGGTGAAACTGCGAGGGCAATTATAAAGAGAGATTAGCGAAGAAAAAAAAAAGATGGAGTAATCGACGAGTCTCCCACGAAGAAAAGGAATTATTTTACGCTACAAAAAAGCTGGCACACTGGGTATGTATATAGATATGTATGTATGTGTGTGTGTGTGTGTTGCGTGTAAAAAGAGAGAAAGAGAAAAAGTGGCGTTCGCTACCATTCGCTCGCGAACACTTTAACTTCGTTGTTGTCTTTTTTCTCTCTTCTCTCTCTTTCGTCGTTGCCCTTTTTATATATTTTTTGCTCTACCAGACGAGGATGGACGACGAGGACGCTCGCAAGGAAAAGGTTATATACTACAGTGCTCTTTTAGTTCAGGTATAGTACTGTATGTAGAATACATATAGATATTTCGACCGTTACGACTATGGGTTTATGGAATGGCCACGATGGGATGAAAAAGAAGAAATTTTCGTGAGAAACGAACGAGAAATGACAAAGGAACGTAAGAGTTTCATTCCGAAAGGGTGAATTTTTCATCGAACTCAAAATCGTTGTGCAGCCTCGATGCACTTTCGACTTCGCGCCGTCCCCGAATGTTCTCTCGCGTTCTTGACGTTTCTCGTATCGTTGAAATGTAAATTAAGTGTATTCAATATTTCGAGGTTATTTACCTAATGACGCAGTCTCGGCAGCTATTGTTTTCGTTTGTCGTTGATATTCTCGTTGTCCTTTTGTTTTGACGTGTTTCGTTTTTTGTTTTAACCCACTTGCGACGCGTCCCAATCCTCGAATTTCACTCTTCCTTTCACTGACGCGTTGGCTACATGCGCGCGAACACTCGGCACACTCGATTCTTACGGGAATTCACGAGACATGGGAAAACGAGATTTTGAACACCGGGATATAACGACGCGTCGACTATGGCTATCGACAAGGCACTGCCGCGCGAGAATCATAAGCTCGGAGGTTTCGTTATTTCTCTCGTCTTTTTTTTTGACGACTGCTCGGTGAACTACATGCATCGACGCGTTATTCCAGAAGTGGGGGAGCGTCAAATTCTATCCTCTTTTACCGCTCTCTCTCCCTCCCTCTCTCTCTCTCCCAATTGTTGCTTGGATATCGAACACTGGAGACGCGCTGGAGTGAAAACTTCAGCGTTGTAGAAAAATACAAAGTTGTAAAAGGTCGTGAAATAAAAGGAACGAACCCGATTGACTTTTAAAGTTACAAGAAGATGAGAGACACCAGTGTCAGGCCGAACGCGCTCATACGACTAGACTAAAATCACTCGCAAAGTTTTACGTTCTTTTACAGACATTCTCGCACCACGCCTGCGTTCGTCTATCTATCTCGTAGTATATACCTACGCTCGCCGGCCGATAACCACCGAACACGAACGAACGCTCAGAAGCTTCTGCCCCTCGGTCCGCGCCAAGCCCGAACAAGAAGGTGCTGCCCCCGCCGTTCGTCAAGAGCAACTAAACCGGTGCATGCGTAACTCGGCGCATCGGCCGAGACTGATTCGCACGCCACTATCGGCGATTTCGGCAAGTTCGTTGAATTGTCAACCTAATTTACCTACCGACGTTATTATTCCTATGTAATTCTATGACAATATTAAAGATATTTTCTCACACATTGCTTTAACCTTAAAAAATATAGTAAAATAAACAAGCAAAAAGAAAATATCTGTTTCTTTTCCCCAAAGAACCGTTATAAACGTCAGTTATCTACTATCAAAATTATCTATAAAGAACTGATTAGAAGTCCATGCCTAATTTTTCATTTTTTTACCAACTCAATTAAAACTTTTATAACGAAATCCACGCAATGGTTTTCTTGTGATCCTCATCTTCGTTTTGTTTCGCTAACAATTTCTGCAATTTTCGAATAAAAGTATTATAGGTCGAATATACCCCGGGATTGATGCGATGATGTTTTTAGCAGCGGTGACAAGACGGCTAAATGAAAACGAGAGCTGTATATGCGTAGAACGGGAGTAGGACGAGCGTATCGTACACCAAACGAGTGTGGTGGGCAATAAACGTTTCTCGTTCAGGAAAGAATAACTAAACGAACGTGTGTTAGGCACGGCGTAGTACGATTGCTCTCTCTCTCTCTCTCTCTCTCTCTGTCTCACGTGTACTCGACTGTTTCGATACCAAAATCTAATTATAGTTGTTGCAACACAGCGATACGACGGATCGGTTGCTCTTGCCACGTGAATTGGCTTACTGACGCGAGTTATACTCGGAGATACATGTAACAAAGTTTATTTTTCGTGAGATACGAAACGAGACAAAAAAGAACGTTTGAGCACAAACGAGCCATAGAGGGAGACGTAAAGGTTTGAAAAGAATTTGCCAGTCGATCGAATTGGAAATAGAATCGATTTTTTCATGGCGAATGATGATTTATTTTCTTACTAACTACAATTGTTTATATAGAACTTTTAAAATAACTGAATAAATAAAAAAATAATTCATATCCGAACTCTGGTTTTGTCATCGTTAATGTGTGTTTTTTTTTTATCAGTTACCATTTAATAGGCCAAGGTCGAAGTCTTGACAATAATCGAAGATAGTTACGAAGTCTGTCGGTTACCCGAGTATCCGAGTAGTTAATGGAGTCACAGCGGGGGCGTTGAGCCAAGTTGCTATCACGAGAGGGATTTTCTTGGATCTCGGGCGAGAGAGGCTTCGTGTTGACTCGAAGTAATCACCCCGGTAATCTTATCGGCTCGCCTCGTTTCATCGATAATATTGATGAAATAGAGAAGATGTAGAGAAGCGAAGGGGCCAAGTGCAAGTCACGAGTAAATCCCCTCATAGTCAAGACTCTACTCAGCAAAAGTCCGAAGTACTTTACGCTTTTTGCTCATAATACCACCGGAAAAACTTGTGAAATACATAGAAAAAATAATGCTGAAAAAACTATCGCATTTAGAAATGAAATTCGATAATTGGCCTTCGAAGTCTCTAAAAGCTTCGAACACACGTCCTTTTTGCCCTTCGTAGAATGGTTTGCAGACACGCTTTTTCCGTCTCTCGTCGAAAACACACAAACGGGGCTCTCGCGTTGTTATTTCGGTACTAGGTGTGCCGAATGACGTCAGGAAAAAGCAGGAGAGAACACTCCTCCTAGGCGTCTTCGACGCGCTATGGGCAAAATACTCTCCCCGTTTTGTTTTTCCTCACTGCCGCGTGTAACGATGGACGCACGCGCACGTGTGTGGGCGATGATCGCATGTAACGAATGCCGCGCGAGGGAATTCGTCGCGTTCGGAATTTTACGTCTTAAGAGGCAGCGGTACAGGCGACGTGCACTTCGAGAATTGAATCAGCAATCATAGGAGCACTAAACAACCGATCCGGTTAAAAATTGGCAGGTACACAGAGAATTATGGCAAAAAGAGGCTGTTGGTATTTTTTGTCCGAAATTTTGAAAATAGTGTTGCAGGTTACGAGCGATTCAAAATACCATCCGTACTTTCTCCGGCACTGACCGTTGAAGTTTTGAGGGTATCTAGAGAATTGTGACAACAATTTTTGAAAAACAATACCAAGAGCCACTTTTTGCCATAATTCTCTGTCCACCTCCCAATTTTGAACCTGATCGGTAGTTTAATGTTCGTATGATTGCTGATCAAATTTTCGAAGTGCAAGTCGCTTGTATCACTACCTCTTAAAAAACGTAAAAACTTTATCATCGCTCTCTACGATAACTCGGCAATATGAGACTTATTTGAACTACGGTACATCATAAAGGAGCGAAATAATTTTCAGAATATATTTTCAACGAAAAAACACCCTTTAATGAAAATAATAATAATAATAGGGTACTCACTCGGTATCTGGCACGGGTATCATAGGCGCAGGTAGCCGTCCATTGTGGTCCATAAAATGATTGATTTCAGGCTCCTCCTGGACGGGAGTTTCGTATACGAGTGTCTCTACCATGGATCCCTTACTGGAGCCAAAGGAGACCCTGGACATAAAATATACAGTCTGTTAATACCGTTCCGAAATACAAGAATTTTTCTCATATTTATTTTATTTCCCTCCATTTCTCGATACATTTTCGTACCGTTCTGCTCAAGAACGAAAAAAAACATCGCACTACGCGCCCCTAGCGGATAGCCGCAAAACTTCTACGCAATGTTTAACCTCAATTTTTTCATCTCATGATCGATTCCCGCTCGTTGAATATTATCGAAGCCGCAAACTGTAAACGACGAGTTTAATAACGATAATAATAATATCTAAAATCTCTAAATTCCCAGTTCACTTCCGAATAATCTTGACAACGCGAAGATCCTCTCCTAACCCGTATACCCACATCTCGTCGAGTCAACAATTAAAAACCGACTTATCGTTTCATTACCCGCGTGTAATTTGATCCAGGGAATAACAGGTGTATCGAATTGCATCTTGACCCGAGTATATTACAAATACTCGTGAGTAAATTACGTTTGATCGAGCGTAAGATTGTTCAGGAAACTAGTGCGGCGTAATAGATATCGCTCGACGCTTTTTCATCTAGTCGGTAAAGAAGATTTGACAAAGACTCGTACGAATTCGAGCTGTTGTACCATCGGGTAACAGTTTTAGCGACGGATGAAGGATTCTACTTACCGAGCTTTCTCGATCAACGTGTAGCTCGGCTGGGAAACAAAACTGGGTAGGTGCTGCCATCTCGCGGCGGACGAAAGAAATAGAACCCTCTTCCACCATACATGTATATATATATTTTCATATGTTAAATGAAGCATATATATATATACACGTAAGAGCAAAAGAACACGTTCGAAATCCTTGTTGTGGTACATGGGATGTGTCATAGTTTCCGAGGTCTCTCTGACGTAACATTCGCGCCAGTCAGCTCGTCTCTTTCACACGCACTCCCACGTACTTTACGTTTACTTCTCGCTCGTTCGCATAAAATCATTCGCACTCCTTGTAACCGTGAGCTTCGTATCGCTCGTTTCTTTTTTCTTTTTTCAACAGAGTTCTTTTTTTCGACGATAAATCATCTCATTGCCATTGGAGAGTGCAATTTGTTGCCTTTCTCTCGTTTTATCGACTCTTTTATGCAAACTTGGAAGGTTTTGTTTATTCATTTATCGATGCGTGTAGAATTTATGAATCGAGGTATATATCGAAGGCTCTTGTATGTAGACGTATGTATCTACGTGTAAAGAGTCAGAGAACCGGGGAGAAACGTAGATAAGGTTTACCACGCATGGAGAATATATATAAATTGAGTAAATTGTTGTAAGCGAAAGATCGAAACGTGGGATATCGCGTGTTAGATCGTAAATTGTCGTTGTAGTCGAGAAAAGAGAGAGAGAGGGGGAAATAACAGAAGGGATCATTGACGGAGATTGGAGAGAGATTCACGTATAGTTACACCGCGCACGAGGTTGTTCTACGAGCTTTGAAATTCGAGACTTGGAATATACCGAATAACAAATTTAAATACCCGAGAAAAGTTGGACGTTTCGTATTTCGCTCGAAATATAACTCGCACCCGGATTAATAAACGTAACGATTATTATTTTTTTTTACGTATTTTTGGATCGAGAGATGAAAATTTTGTATCAAAGTATATTAACTGCGAATTTAATTGGCCTCGGCTCGATTAATCGCGTCGCGATCGATAAACGGATAAGATCGTTATCCGTTATCAGCTTCGACGACACTTCGTTCGAGAAAGATCGGAGGGTTGGATAGAGCTGTAAGTAAATGGTACGGTTGAGTCACCAACGGTGAACAGGGAGGTTGGTGTGTGCAGTCTGAGAGTGTCATATGGTGGAGGCGCGCAGTGTCGATAAATCAGAGAGAAGGCTAAGCGCGGACTGACCAGACCAGAGATAATTTAGTAATGGCACAGAAGCCGGTTGACTGTGGTAATTATATCGAGACTATACTTTACGGTCGTTGACTGCTTCGCACGGCCATTCGACGATAAAAACAAAATCAACCATATTGGTCGTTTTCATCGAATTTAATCGGCTCCATTCGATTATTTAATTGAATTATTCGATCGAGTCGGAACGAGACGATAAAATAAATGAAAAAACATAAAATAATAATCGATGCGAACTTAATTTAATTCGAGCGACGATAACGTTCGCTGTATACTTGGATAAATCGTGGGGGGATCGTTATCACGTTGGTATTGCGGTCGAGATTAGACGGACCACTTAATTAATCAATTAACCAACTGTCTCTCGGGTCTCTAACATAGTCTCTCGTAATGTCGCGGTTCGCCGAATATGGTTTCCCGGTACGTCGACCAGAGAGAGATTAGTTCATAATTAGTGACCGCTGAAGCTTGATTCGAGGATTCCATTCAACGTTCGTTCAATCCTTGTTTCGTTTTCGATTATTTATTTATTCGACCGATATAACTCGAGTATTTTGGAATCTGGATCAATTTGTCCCGACGTCGGTTTTCAAAGTGTCGTCGGACAAATAGGGCGAACTAGTTTGGTCCAGGCGAGGACAGGTTGGAAGGATAATTAATCAATTCGCTAAGTGACCACTTCTGCATCGCGGTGAACTTGGAAACGAGTCTTAAAGTCCGACAACTCGTTCGATCGTATATTCTCGCGCTATATAACTCTACAGTCGAGATATTTCAGTCGCGAAGTAGACGACAAGGTCTTTATCGGTGGATCTTGTCGGGTTGTAGTTAGTCAATCTGGTTGATTGGCCAGTAATTAATCAATTTATCAATTACTTCGGTACGAATCTTCCCTCGAACGATCAACGAGAGATCGAGTTTAATAAAATAATATGTTATTATTAACAAAAAATAATAATAAATATTAATTGTATAAACAAAAAAAGACGAATTTCAAATTATCGTTCATTGTCCCAAATAGAAATAATTTGTTTGGAGTTTGAAGGATGACCATTCGTATTGAAAAGTCGTAGAATTTGCTGGAGAAAACACTCCAACGCTCTCTGGGTCCTCGAGGGGCGCGCGCGCGCGCGCGTGGCCGACTCTCGTCTCAAGGTGAGACCCTCGGGACTTACACAGACCTTCTTCTCCTACATCGTATTCGAAGAGACGAAAGGCTCTCGTACAGGAATTTACCAACACTCGTACAAGAGCCGAGAAGAAGAAGAAGAAGAAGAAGAAGAAGGAGAAGAAGAAGAAGAGCGTGTCTCGCCAGACGTTTGAGATTACGAACTACGAGAGCCTTTAAGGACTTATTTTTGTTCTCTAGTACCTCGTCGAGGCTTCGATCGATATTTTCTTAGTGGGAATTCGAAAAAAAAAAAAACATTATTTAACGAACTCGTTGAGAATAAAATCGGGACGAAACAGAAACAAAAATTATTAATCCGAGTCAGAGAATTCGATTAAAGATACGTTGTTTTCGTTTCACGTTGAGAAATTAAAAATCGACGTTTTATCGAAGGATGTAAAAAAGAAAAAGAAAAAAAGAAATGGCAATATCCGAGTCGACCTCGTATCGGAGACCCAGAAGTCGATTCCGGCTGTTGCCTGGACCAGCGGAAAGGAGGAGAGGTCAAAACGGGGAGGACGAGATATATATATGTATATCGTCGAGGGAGGAACTCCCAGTCGTCTAAGGACACGGACGAGAGATAGGAGGGAGAGACGCTCGAGGTGAGAGAGGGTGAACGATGTCGTGACTGGTGGTTTTGGGGGGTTTGGGGTAGGTCGAGAATCGAGACCGTCTGTGGACGCGAACTACCAGACTCTTTTTTTTCCTCTCTCTCTCTCTCTCTCTCTCTCCCTGCCCTATCGATCCTCTCCTCTCTCTCGCTCATGCAACTCTTATCTGCCTCGAGGCCGGTCGTCACTTTGCCAGCGCGTTCACGTTCGCCATAAACCCTCTAGCGCTCGACCGCGAGACGAAAAGAAAAATATTAAATTCTCCCGTAAACCGGATAAATAAATACAAATTTCAAAAATATTGTGATAATATACAACTTTGTAAAGTATATTTCGATATTTTAGGGGTAAGCTTGGCCGATGGCTGACGAGAACGTACGATATTTCTCAGCGAAGATAGGCGTCGCGGTCGCGAATTTTGGCAGACAGGACACTCGTGGGTATTTCGCGCGTCTTACGTTCTTCACGAGTCTCGATATCGTACGAGCATCACTCCGTGCTTCGTTTACTCTCGATCGCGAGATGCAAGAGCGGATTCTCGTAAAAATAAATAATAATAATAATAAAACGTAAGAATAAAAAAATACGAATGTCGTTGAGATCGTTAAAGTTTTAAATGTCGTTGTAAATTTCCGCGGGCGTCAAAGACGACCGAGCACTCTCGTAACCCGACGCCGGACGACCCTGACCCAACAACCGAGCAAACGTCGTAAAAGGATATACGCGTACACGTGTTGTTTTGTTTTTTTCCCCCTTTTTTGTATGTATCGCGCCTCTAGGTACGCGAGCGGTGAAACAACGTGTTCTTTACGGGGAAACTCGAGCCACCCACGCATTCACCGGTCCGTCGCGATTCTCGCCAGAGTAACGAGAATGCATTTCGCGCGAATCGTTAAATACAATTTTTTCTCGAGAATTAATGAAATTTTGAAAACGAAAAAACAAAAAAATTGGTCCCGTCGTCGTCGTTCTTTTTGTTTTGTTTTGTTTTTTGTTTTTTTTTCGTCACGACGATTCGAATTTATTTTCGGATAAAAAACAAGAGAATAAAATTAAAATAACGATGAGAGAGCGATATATCGCGAGTGCTATTTTCGTTGACTTGTCATTGCGCGCGATGTGTCCTGCTTACAGTATTTTTCTTCGGTTCATGAGCTCGATGCGACCCGGGGCTACGAAATTTATGAAGGAATTTTCTCGAATACGTTTTGGCACAAAGAAACTTTTTTTCTCGTCCTCGCTTCGTCCACCTTCTCCACCCCCTGAGTAAATCTTGGCACGTTATTATCGATTGTAACGAGGTTTTTAGTCCACCGGTCCGAAAGAGAACGCGGACAACGGGTTTAAATAGCCCGTTAACGAATTTTAATTTGAAAATCAATTATTATTTTTTTCCCAAACATTTTCTCTTTTCTTCTTTTTTTGTTTGTTTTTTTCATTAAATAAATATCGAAATTCTTAACCACGCGGATAACGTCATTAGCCTCGCGACGTTCTCAAGGTCGCGAGGAACCGCTTCCGAAATTCCGACGAGACGCGCATGACGTAATAACGTCAGCGATCTCGCGGATGACTCACTCGCCTCGTGTCATAAATAACGTCGGTACGCGTAACTAAAAGTCGAGAAATTTATTGAATTAAATTGACCGTGCCGTAATTCATCGTTCCATGGAAAAATGGACGCGTAAGAAAAGTGTCGCTCCATCGTCTCGTCGAACGGCCTCATCGTGCGCGAGTAGTGACGCAACGAATTCTTTTTATTACTAATCGCGAGTATTTCGAGGCGGATGCAAAATTTCACGACAAATTGCAACGAGAAAAAAAGAAAGAGAGAGAGGGAGAATGAGACGATGATGCGATGAATGAGAAGAAAGTCAAAGAGAGAGAGAGAGAGAGAGTGAGAGAGAGATAGGGGAGGAAGTTCAGCGCGCCAGGAATTCGAAGCAACGTTGATTTATAAAGTCCACGATACTATTTTGAGTATCGCGCTCTCGCGAGTCGCCAATTCGCGAATGTATTCACGCTACATCAATGTTCTCCTATATGTACGCGCGTGTGTACCACCTTGACAGTGAACGCGAGGAGCGCGTTCCAATAAACACGATCCGCGCGATCTCCGCATAGTCGCACGCACTCTTGAAACGATTAAAAAAAGAAAAAAGAAAAAAAAACCACAGAATTGTACGAGAGAACGTAACAGAAGGGAACAAAAACTTGATGGGTTAGAAAGGTTGGTCGTTTACACGCGGCCGTTACTCCTCCTTCTCCCCCCCCCCCTACTGTCCACCAACCGGCCGCGTGAACTTTCGATTCGACGCGACACTCGGTGACAGTTTAATGCCAATTACACTTAATAAACTACGGAAATATCGTATCAACGTCACGTTTTTTTTTCTCGTTTTGAATTAAAATAATAAAAAATTGAATATATTTTTTGAAAATAAAATTACGGTGGGAATAAATAGAAAATTGTTTACGCTTACCTCTTGAGACTCGCGTGTTTCGCTCCGTTGATTATTTTACTTTTCCTGTCGCTACCAACGGTACTGGCCTCGCTGTCGATACTGTGAAGACTATCGTCCTTGATGACCCTCGAGGATGTGTGAAGGGTCGACTTTCTCGTCGTGGCGTTAGTCGCCGCGTTGCTCGTCGTCGTCGTCGTCGTCGTCGTCGTCGTCGCCGTCGTGTTAACGCCGATAATCGTACCGTTGCCGTTCTGATGTTTCGGACTGTCGAGGCCGATGTCGTTGGTTCGATAACGATTCTCGACAATCTCGTTCTCTATTATCGACGCCGGACTCGTCGTACCGAATGTCATCGAGTTATGTGTCGTCATCGTCGTTGTCGTCGTCGTCGTCGTCGTTGCGTTATTTCGTGAATTTGGTAAAATCGCGTCAACGACGTTACGCCTCGCTGTCGAATTTCGTCCAATCGATTGTTGATGATGTTCGTTCCGATTCGTATGTTTCGCACGATTGCAATTCTGGGCTTGTTCGCCCGGTGGCGGTTTGTTTCCCGTTGGTAACATGTACGACAACATCTTCTTTATTATTATTTTCTGCGAACAATACGAAACGCAAGAAAAATTATGTTAATTATGATTTTATCTATTATTGAAAATTTCATTAATCATTTTAACAAAGTATCGAGGAATACAACTTTCTTAAATCTCTTCTCGGCCCAAAAGTCGAAACGATCACGAGAATTCGTTACAGCCGCGATTACAATGGACGAAGGGCTAACGGGTTTTAATAATCGATCTGTAATGTACCGCGTATACGGTACAGCCTATGTGTGCCCATGGTGAACATCTGCTTGATATATATATATATATATTCGAGCGTAAATAAATATATATAAATGAATCACGCGGCTTTCTGGAGTCGAGTCGTAACTATAACGATATAGCACGTTAATTAAAATCTCTCGGTGGTCTCGATCCAGAGGCGTCTCTACACTTTACTGTATATATATATATATACTATTATACCGTAGGAATCGAGAAATAAAGAGAGAGAGAGAGAGAGAGAGAGAGAGACGGGAGGTTACGGGGTAAGCGTATTTCCTCGCGGGAGCAACGATGCTGGAAGTCGAGCCTATTATTAGCGTCGTAAAGTCAGCTGTCTTCCGTCAAACGGCCCCGCTGGTGACTGACTGTCGTGCCAACCCTATTATGTCCTGGACACGATTTACCGCACAAATCCGCCGGTGGTTACATTTTTTCGCGCGACTCCACTTCCCTCATTTATCTTCCTAACTCTCGAAATATCAAAATTCTTTTCATCGATTCTTTTTTTTAATCGAATTATACGAAAGATTGATATTTATTTTTTTATTTCGTCGATCGACCAGTCGGTTTCAGATAGCATGCGATTCGATAAATGTATTGCAACGTGTGTCTAACTAATAACAGCGAGATATAATACAGTGGTAACAGTTAACGTCCGGCGATTCGATCGACGCGTGATCACGCGATTGTTCGTAACGATAGATCCAGCGGGGATCCGTGGAGAGGTTGCCTATGCGGATTTTAGACGAGTGAAAGAGAGAGAGAGAGGTAGAGCTCGTTGGAGCGTGATGGACGATTTGAATTGTATCGAGAAAGATTCTTATCGAGACTATCACATCTGGACTATGTACTATATATATATATATATGTATAGTGTAAATCGAATGCGGTCGATATCGAAGAGAACGAAGCTGTAAAATTTAATGGTCAAGCAACCTCATCGCTCTGCAGTAATAAATATATATATATACACATTTCTTCTCAATACTTCGAACGTGATCGAAACTAGCCAACTCACCGAACGAAATTCAAAGGGGAGTAATTATAATCCGATATTCAAGTTCATCCTCGACGTAATTTCACTGTTCGTCGAACTATTTCACAGTAATAAATAATTATTAAAATTGTTCACGTCAGAAACGACGTTTTTTTTGGGTTTTTAATCGTTACGATTATGTCGTTCGATCGATTTTGTTAACGATCTATCGAATTTTCGAGAGACAATAATCGTTGGTCGAACACGAGGATGAATTATTTATTGTTTATTCGACACGTGGAAGAGTTTATCGAGAATATCGAAGACGCGCCGCTGATCGAGTGCACTACCGTGCGACGGTTCGACGTCGCCGCGAGAGTGCGCGCATAAAAGCGCGAGAGAAGAACGTTCGCCAGGAGAACGTCGGGAGGCGACTGTGGCGGCGCGACTCGCGTGGTAGGAGCGCGCGCGTCGTCGTTCGACCGACCACGACGCAAAATCGTCTCAAAGGTTATACCGCGGCCGGCTCGAAGCGTCTGGCCGTAGCTCTATCTCCTTCACTAATACATATATAACACCGACACATGGCCGAATTGTCTTTGCGATTTTTTTGAAGTTTTTTTTTGTAATTAAAATTGTAATTTTTAATATTTTTAATATTTATTGACGATAATAATTATAATGGATAGAAATAATTATCGACTCACCTATCACCGAGGCCGGAATATTTTGACAACAGTACGTCCGGTCGACGTCCCGGTAATCCAGCATTGGGCTCATCTGCAAAATGTCAGAAAACAAAAAAAAGGAACTCGTGAGACGAACGATAGGAGAGACTTATCATCGAGCACGAAATCAGGTCAGAAGTACGACGAACTCGGCGACGAATTTTTCATGAAATTCTTCTTTCTTTTGAAAAAAAAAAAAAGAAAAAAACGAGGGAAGGTAGTTTTTAGTGAAAGAAGGAAGCGATGGAGTCAAAATGAGACCTGTCGTGTTCTGCCTAATCCATCATCGGAGCGAAAAAAAGAGAGCCGGAAGAGCCGGTCTGGAACTAGACTGGCCTACGTACGGTGGAGGAGGCATAGAGAAAAAAAAAAAAAAAGAGAGAGAGAGAGAGAGAGACAGTTTTGAAAAAGTCCATTACTCGAGCGAACGAGCTACCACGTTCTTGTGTACACGTCTGGCCCTCGGGCAACGATTCTTTTTTTTTTCTCCTTCATTTTGTCGAAAAAGAAAGAAAAAAAAAAAAAGATAGCGAGGAAAAGATCCAAGAACATCCCGTATAAGAACACGGTACACACATCGCGCAACGCGCGTACACTCCTACTACACGCGCGTTATAGGCCAAGAGTCGAGGCAGAAGCACGAAGAGTGATGTCACTTTTGTCGTTGAATGGCCACCTGGATTTTTTTTTCGTCATTTTTTTTTTCGTTCTTCTTTCTTTCTTCAGGCACGTGTTTACACGCAGCTATGCAAACGAATCGTGAGAAACTGTGAACGCGAAGATGGCGAAAGGTGACTGACTCCTTACTTAAAAAAAACACACACATATTTTTCCAAATATTTGAACTCTCGTGACACGACCTTTATATTTTTCATTTGAAAAACTAGCTGGGAAGTTACATTTAACAATAAATGTTAATTATGTAATTAGTCGAATAACATTTAAAAAAAATTAATCGTTCTTAGTCAACTTCATTAACGTTCACCTATATATATATATTTATATAATAGGCGTTTCGCCGACGATGCAACTCGAATCGAGGCCTCCTTCTCCTCTCTCGAGTGGGTCGCTAGAGCTAAATTGATAAATTTGCATGAACCCTAAACGTCCTCGGTCGGCTCGACGACGAATAACGTCACGACGACGAAGCGTCCTGCTGCGCGTCGATTTTACTCTCGAGGCAAGAGAGAGAGAAAGAGAGAGGGCGTCGATGCATTTCGTTTTGAACTCTCTTACAATGTTTTGCGTTCACCAGATGCAACACTCTATATATATATAAATTACTATTACCGTTCGTTTACGACACACATATATATATCTATATATAAAAATAAACAAACGTTAATTTAGCCATCGACTCGTATATGCGTTCGGTGAAAATAATCGCTGATTGGAATAAATCAATGAGGCCAACGTACGTTACGCATAATAAAAAAAAAAGTGAAGAAAAAAAACAAGAAAAGATTCCAAGTCGTAGCTCGAGCGAGTAGCGTAGGGCTCGGGGAGTATCCGGTAGTGAGCGAGAGCACGACTTCCGACTCGTGACTTCCTGCTAATAAAAGACCCCGTCGTCGATCTATGCCACGGAAGAAAATCATCGTCGTATGTATAGACATATTTATAACCTCGCGACCCATATATAGAGAGAACAATAATAATATTCGATGTTGTTATAGGACCAGCGACAAAGTCTGGGGAAATTGAGTACCGAGTGTCGTCGAAAGGGTTTCAGGTGTCCGATGATCAAACGTCCAGAAAGATCGAACAGGAAATTTCGGACTTCCTCTTAGCGCTGTGATATTCCTGGACGAATATTTTTACGAGTTTTATTTTATTATTATTATTATTATCGTTATTATTCGTATTATAATTATTATTGCGTTGGAACAAAGTAAATTTGGTATTATTTAAAAATAGAGAGGACGATACTTTGTTAAATTGGACGGTGATTCGTTTCTGTCCAACGGGAAAGAGAAACGTCACGTGAAACGATTTCTCCGCGGATGGAATATAGAAGCGCCGAAGGAACGTGGGCAGGAGAGAGAGAGTGTACTTTGAGATTCAAGAGTTTTGCACACACATCAAAATGCCAATCACTCTATCTCTCTCTTACTCTCTTACTCTCTCCCACTCTCTATTTCGTGCGCTCGCAAAACGATATATAGCGCAAACGATTTATTTATAACTCGGGTTTAAAACCTCGAGCTATTCCATCATATCTATGGGCTGCTGCTGGCTATGGGAAAGGTCGCGAGAGCGTATAACGATCTTTATGCGAGAGAGAGAGAGAGAGAGAGAGAGAGAGAGAGAGAGAGAGAGTCCTATCGTCCCGAAACTCGCGTGGGAGATCGCTGTGGGACTACGTCGTAATGAATAAATTACATCGACCGTTTGTTCGTTCTTCGACTTTATTTTCTTCTTCTTCTTCTTCTCTCTTTTCGCTATTCGATCATCTCTCGTTAATGTTTGATCATTGGATAAACGATTTATTGAATATTTTTTTATATATTTTATTACAATTTTTTAAAAATAAATTCACCGAAGAATGGAAACGTTGAGTCATTCGAACGTAATAAGCGACTTTCCGGTCATCCAGACGACTTTGACTGTGTATATATATATATATAGATGTACATACGTTAACTATCTCATGTGGATGGTTTAGCTCGCGTATCCCGTCGTTTCGTTCCCTCGTTCCACATCTCGTGGATTCGTGTGGTTAACCGCGAAACAACGGTGTTAACCGAGCAACATCCTCCGTTGTGCCGAGAGCAACGGCGAATTCATCTTTTCTCTCGACGGGACTAAAGACGGCACGACGAATCGTGATGAGAGACAGAAGGAGAGAGAAAGAGAGAGAGAGAGAGAGAGAGAGCGTGCTGTTACTCTCATCAGCGAATAATGAGATTCGATGCTCTCATTATTCGCTTCTTCTCTCTCTCTCTCTCTCTCTCTCTCTCTCTCTCTCTCTCTCTCTCTCGTCATTATCGTTATCCGGTCAACCGGAAATGATTGGCCTCTCTCCATATTCGACGATATTACCATAAAATTCTTAAATAATAAAATATTATATTCGCGAATTAATAAATAATAAAATATTGATTAAAAATGAATGGATTAATCCGTTGAGAGCGACAGGAAGTGTCAGTCCGGTTTAGTAATAAGGACGAATAAAAATCCTGATGCGCTCTAGTCGCAGTGTGTCCTGGGCATTAAGGTAACTGTATATCGTACAGTATATTGCAAGCCGCGAGAACGGTAACGCGACTCTTCTGGGCCGCGCGCGCCACACACACGCTAGGCGTAAGCGGGCTAGCGCGCTACCCGGATTACTAGGATCGGGGAACAGCTAAAGAAAGAAGAGAATAAAAACGAAGAAGAAGCAGAAGAAGAAGAAGAAGAAGAAGAAGAAGAAAAGAAAAGGAACGGGTGTAACATCCGAGCTGTGAGAGTCGACACACCCTGGGCACTTATCGCTGTATATATATATATATATACCACCTATAATAATATTTTCAAACATTGAACAAATTTCTAAACATTTTTTTTAAATTATTACCAGCACTTTTCTAGAGTCGACAACAAAAATTGTTAAATATTAAAATAAAGATTGAAAAACTTGAGAATGGAGGGCATGAGAGACAAAAAGAGAGAGACAGGGAGAGAGAGAAAGAAAGAGAGAAAGGAGTCGTGTGCTGCGGGACATCAACGATAGCGATGAAAATCGTGAATGGCAAAGCACTCACATTGCAAGAAGAGAGAGAGAGAGAGAGAGAGAGAAAGGGAGAGAGAGAGACATGCACGAGGGATGCATCTCGCGTTTATTCTCCTATCGTACCAACGTATATATAGCGAAGCACTCACGAGGTCGTCTCGCTCTTTGCTCGAGTCGATAACGAGAGAGGGCACTGCGAGTCTGTGGCGGCGCACAAAGTGCCTCCGGAGTGAGCCGCGAGCAGTAGGCGAGCACCACGTGTGGACCGATCGCCGGTGCACCGCCGAACGATCGCGCGGTTTTATACGTTAACATATATATATATATATGTATTTCACTCTGCAATGCGATAAGATAACACGATCGAAGTCTGTAAAATGACATTACAAATATATATATATATAACATATATATACGTAGATATATAACATAGATAATGAGTACTTGCAGAGTCTATATACGCTGCAAGTACTCATTATCTCGAGGATTGGCGATAAAAAGTAATTTAGAAAGTGGAATAAAATAGAATAACGATTTTTGTTTTTCATCGAACTATCATTATTTTTCGTTTATCGAGAGAAGCTCGTGTGAATTTATATATTAAAAAAAGAAGAAGAAAAAAGAAAGCTCGATAGGTCATAAAAAACACGAAGGAAAGAGACGTTTTTGTTTGCTTTTGTTTTTTCACGTCGCGTGAAATTACGGATGAGCAAACGGATAATTTCTATCCTACGTAACCGGTAATTCAGGGTACACGCCGTTACACAGCCGCCATAACTAATCACTAATTATCTTTACCGCTCCATTAATCGCGAGCCCGCGATGCCTCTCCTTTCGTTCCGTAACGAAAGATTCAATTTCGTACGAACAAGCGCTGCGTGGCGCTCGAAGCGCTCAAAACTCGTCCGCGGACGCAACGACGTTAACCCTGATTTTCCGTTACGCTTCTATGCTCACTGATACAACCGACTCTGTCCTCTATATTTATATTTAAAACGATGCGATAAAATCGATGGAAAATGGGCGTGGTGTTGAACGCACGCTGAAAATTTATCCGCCGATATAACTCTATAATTTTCGAAGATTTATCCAACGCGCGATCGAATTTTTTCATTCTTTCTACCGCGTTAATTTTTCTTTTTTAGATATTCTAGTTTGAAAACAAATTGCAAGACGATAATTGGTAAAAAGGTTTCTCCGATCGAATTAAAACACGTAACAAGGGTGAATAAATTAACTCGTCGTTTCGCCCTTAAAATTTATTCACCGTCTAGTGTGAGTTTAAGTAGAAAAAAAAGAAGAAGAAAAAAAAAACGAGAGAAAGAAATTATAAACTCGAGTATTGGATCGCGTTACTAAAACCAGGCTTGAGGATTATGCATACTATGGTAATGCACAGAATGCAGTTGGAGTGCATAATAAAAGCGACCAAGATTGAGCACATTGGGCTATGAGAAAGATAGAACGGGGGTGGAAAAGACAAAGGGAAAGAGAGAATAAGAGAGAATAAGAGAAAGAGAGAATAAGAGAGAATAAGAGAGAGAGAGAGAGAGAGAGAGAGAAGAAAGATTGTTCGATTGAGAAGACAGTGGCAGTGGGGATTAAGTACGTAAGTGTGTGTGTGTGTGTGTGTGAGACGACGTAGAGGAACCTGTAGGGATTCTGGCAACGACTGGACGAGTGCCAGTGTGTTAGAAAACGAGTCTATGTGGGCCGACGCTGTCTCTTGGCATTATGACCCGGAAGAAGAGCGAGCAAGGGAATCACCACGAAGTTCTATACACATACGAGCGCATTACCCTCATGCATATTTAGTCACGAACACGTGAGTTTCGTTTCGTGTGAGTTCATCGCTTCTTATTCTCCTCGTAGGTCCTCCGTGCGGAAAATTGATTTATTCGATTTGAATTGATTCGATAAGAATAGAATGTACAAAAAAAAATGACGATAGAAATTATGTAATAATGGTAATAGGGGAGAATTGGAGCCACGTGAGGAAAAGTTGAAAAAAAAGTAATTTATTGTAATAATTATATATCGTTTTCACTATTAATCAGACTTTTGGTCGATAAACTTTCATTTTTATTAAATAGAAACTTGCTGATAATTGTTTAAGGTAGTTAAAAATTAAATTTATAAAAATGTGTCTTTGGCTCTCATTACCCGACAGGACGGGTTAATGGGAGCCATTATTTTAAACTTGACAAGTTTAATAACTCTTTAGATCAATATTAGTAATAGTAAATATGAACTGTTTAATATGAATACGTTTAACACATGATAAACTAACGAACATACAATCGACCCAAATATAGCTTTTTTTAACGCGTAAATTTTCTTTGTTTTCTTTATTGTCTCGCCTCTTCTTCTTTTTCCTTCAAAAACATCTTTCATGGGAATACCGATCGGGATTTCTGAATGTTGTTTAGTTTTGGTGGTCTTTGTGGGCTTCTTGATTAATGGCCGTGGACTCGATACAAGGGGAATCCATCTGGCTCCCATTAGCCCCGAAGAGAAGCATTTTGAATTAAACACAATAATATAAACAAATTATGTAGTAACCTATTTTTATACTTCTAGACCAAAATACACGAACTAAGCTACCGAATGAACTCGAAAAACAATTAAATAAGAAAACTTTAGATACTTACATTAATTATGAGAAAAATATTTTTCTTAGAACGAGTGGAGGCAAAATATGTTTGTGATCGTCGACGCTATACTTTTGGCACTGAAGCGGCCATCGGCAGTCGCATGACACGATCGAAGTTTAAAGAAGGCATTTGGGTTGTTTCGAAACACGTCGAGCGTTTCTAAGTACTTTTTTGACGCTAGGTCCCATTACCCGCTAGCTTCCATTGCCCTTCTCCCCCCTAATAATAATCGGTACGATTAATAATAAAAAAAAATTGTATTAAAAATAAAATCAGAAGAAAAAAAATGGAAAATAGCGAGCAAGGACAAATTCCCCGTGTCGATTTAATTTCCGTACCGCTTCAGGGTCATCGGATATACGTCGAGAAGTCGAGGTAACGAGTTGCATGAATAATTTTTTTTTCCTAACCGGAAGTGGGAGAAGGATCGAGCCGCGTGCAGTCGAGCTTTCCGGCAATAAACTCGTCGAGGAGTTTACAACCCTTGCCCTTAGCCCATTCAGTCCTCTCACGCCAAAATGGGGTGGCTGTGTGTACGTACACGCGGGAGTCACGCGACTCGACCGAACATCGCGAAATAAAAACGTGAGCGAGCTCGCGACACGCGAGACATTTTTATCGTCGAAAAACCTCTCTGTGTGAAAAGAGAAATATTTCCCAAGTGCGCAACGAGTGCATTTCCGTTCGACGACCCTCTTCTCGCGCCCAAAGGGTGGTCGATCCACCATGCGACGTCTCCGACGTATTGCGATGCGATTACCGACGAGAGAGAGAGAGAGAGAGAGATGGAAACAAAACAAAACAAAACAAAAAAACAAAAAGAAAAGGAAAAGAACAATGCCTGTTCTATTTTATTGCCAACAGCGCCAAACCCAAGCGACCGTTTCCCTTCCGAGCCGACTGTGAGTCACGCGTGGAACTTACGATCGCACGCCTTATCGATTAAACACGCCACGGCATTACGATTTACAAAAAATTCGTACCGGCAAATTATGAAATATCTTCATTAATCTATTTTTCGATAATAATAATAATAATAATAATATTAATTGTATTATAAATATTATTGTTATTTTATACAATTTTATAAGATGATTTTTATTTGGTTGAAAAATTTTTCGAGCGAGATTTCGATTTTACGAGATTAATCACGTTTTGGGCTAGTTCGGTCACGTTTAAGAATGCAGACGAGGCATTGGAACGTGGTATGGGATATTAATAACGAGGATAGGCGCGAAAGAGAACCGGCATACAGTCATAGCGGAAGACTCTTCGGGGTTATATGTGGGACTGTGCGAGGAGCAGCTGTGAACCTCGATCTTATGGCGGAATTCGGAATGCGGATACGACTTTGTGGCGCTGCTATATACATGCACAAATATATATATATATATATATATATATATATACAGAGAGACTTATAATACAAAACACAATTTTCTAAGCACGTGGGTGGATTTCGGAGAGTTCAATTGGCGTGAATTAGAAGGGTTAAGTGCAACTGCGTTTAGACGCGAGCGTCGAACGACTCTTCGTTAATTCGATCAAGACGTACTTCGTGCACAAAATACAAAAATATCCAACGTTAAGTAAAAAATAAAAACAATAGTTTTTTTTTCAAAATTAATAAATTATGAAAAAAATTGATAAACTTATTTTTAATCATCGGCTGAGAAAATTCCCGTACGAAATTCCAACGATGAGAAAAGTGACGATTTTCTTACGGATGAAAATAAATTGTGCCCTCGAGTTTTCATTCTTCGAGAGGATCCCGCGGACCGGGATGAATTTTTATCTCGAGGTACGATGCCCAAGGGGGCGCGCGGAGAGTTTCTCTCGCCGGAATTGAATTTACGACGATGGAAATATGACGAGAAGAAAGAACGATAAAAAAAACGAAGAAATTAAAAAAATGAACAATGATTCATCGGGATATTTTGCGATAGTGTGTATACGGGATATTAAAAAGTTATTGCGCTAATAGCGAGGCTCGCTAGAGGGAACGAACGAGCTGTTTACGTTGGACCGCGCACATCGCAATTTTCGCGAATGTTTCGATCGCGTCAGCCACGCTTATAAATCCTTTCGTACGTTCTACATGCGCCTACACACGTGCGAACACCTAAACACCTACACACGGAAGAGGCGGTTTAAAGACGTTGGGAAGACCTACGGCCAGTGGGTTAGGTCAGTTGCTTGAATTAGAACGCGCTCTCTGTTTGCCCGTAGAACTGTTCGTGGCCGCTGATGCTGCTGCTCGCTCTCCGTGATACGACTATGAACTATGAGATACATATATATCTCGCGATATATTCGTATCGAGAAAGAAAGTACCCTCGAACTTTCTCAAATTTCCTGAAAAATTAATTTTAATAAAAAAAATAAAATAAATAAAACGTTAAGTAAAAAAAAGAATTCAATTTTTTTACGTAACGTTGCGAACGAGAAAAATAAATTAATAAACGCTCGTTCGGACCTCGTATCCACGATGTCTCCGTGATACAACTATGAACTATGAGATACATATATATCTCGCGATATATTCGTATCGAGAAAGAAAGCACCCTCGAACTTTCTCAAATTTCCTGAAAAATTAATTTTAATAAAAAAAATAAAATAAATAAAACGTTAAGTAAAAAAAAGAATTCAATTTTTTTACGTAACGTTGCGAACGAGAAAAATAAATTAATAAACGCTCGTTCGGACCTCGTATCCACGATGTCTCCGTGATACGACTATGAACTATGAGATACATATATATATCTCGCGATATATTCATATCGAGAAAGAAAGCACCCTCGAACTTTCTCAAATTTCCTGAAAAATTAATTTTTATAAAAAAAATAAAATAAATAAAACGTTAAGTAAAAAAAAGAATTCAATTTTTTTACGTAACGTTGCGAACGAGAAAAATAAATTAACAAACGCTCGTTCGGACCTCGTATCCCTGATGTTCAATATTTCATCGGGAATCGTTCGCACCTCTCGTCGATTTAAATTCCTCGAGTTTGAAAAAATCGCGACAAAAAATTCGAAAGAAATATTATCGCTTGGTACGTCGAGATGGTTAATAGCCGATGAGGCAAGTGAATTATATATCTCGCGTGTGTATATATTCGTCAACGCCATCTGCCTTTTTCCCTCGTATATATATCAGTCGGTTTCTCGAACACATGTGCCGGTTATATTTCAGTACGGACAGAGCACCACCCCCTCCCTCTCCTGTTCGATCAGACCACGAAGCAGCGACTCGAAAATTTTATATTCGAATTTCTGTTCTTTTTTTTTTCATTTCGACCATTTTCGATTCGTCACTCGATCGACCAGGACGAAACGTCCCTCCGAGAACAGCGAAGACCTATCGACTTATTTTCATGAACGTATATTTGTGCGGCCGCAGGGGAGGGGGTAGAGTAGAGGAGAGAGGAGGTGCGCTATTCTCTCGAGAGCTTCTCTCGCGCCGCAGTGCAATTACGAGAGACAAACGTCCGCCTGTGTCCCACCTCGAGAGAGAGAGAGAGAGAGCGAGAGAGAGAGAGAGAGAGAGAGAGAGAGAGAGAGAGAGAGAGAGAGAGAGAGCTTCCTCATTCTCCCGACGTTTTCATCTGCCGAGCCTCGCTCTCGTATTTCGATCGTCGACGAGACTCCCGGAGGACACGTCCTCAAACTCCTTCGACCATAAACAATGTTATTTCCTATATATATCTATATTTATTTATATGTATTATATTTCATTGAAAGAAATATAGATATAAAAAGCATTATTACCTCGTCGATAATAATAAAATGCAACACGTACCTAGTACAGTCTGAAAAAAGAAGTATCTTTGTCGAAGGAACGAGAGAAGAATGAAGAAATTACGTGATTTATATTATTTCGAGTTTTCCAACTCTCGTTGTTTCGAGTTTCTGACTGGTGAGCGAGTCCAGTTGGCATTATTGAGGATAATGCTCGAGACAGGATGGGCCAGGTCGCATTGAATTTCATTCATGGAGCACTTACTACCAATACTGAAAGGGGAGATCAAAAAAACAGCATTTATACTAACTTACGTATATATATGGGTGTAAGTGTGAGTGCAAAGTGCCTACCTGCATAGAATTTTGTATACGAGTGTAAAGTTGAAAGTGTGCGGTATGAGCACAATATTGTGGACGGGGGGTCGAGGCACGAAGAAGGGTGCGGGATCGACTCTCGTCTGGCTTTTGGCATTGTCGATTGCTCGCTGGCCCGTGATGACGCGAGAGTATCGGCTTACCCCATCCTCGATACGATTCGTTGATCGATCAACGTGATTCGCGTTCATTGTCATTGTTACGTTTGATATACGATTTAACTTTTTTTTTTGTGTTCACACGAGAAATTTAAATGTAGACGAGGACGCAGGTGACACTCCTTTCGTAATTCGTCGTGCAACGGTGGTTTTTTTTTCGATTGAAATAAATAAATCGGGGCTAAATTATTATTTTATATATGTTTAACACTTCGTCTGTAAACGGGGGTATTTCATGTCCGAGCCAAAAGGATTGTATGGGAGTTATATTAGAAATTCGAGATTCGAAATTTCTAGGTGCGTTTCCAGAGTTTTAGTGAGCAGAATTTCAGAGAGGACACGAACGACCCCCGTTTACAGACGAAGTATACTCATAACGTAGGTCAGTGAATTTTTTTTCTTTTGACGTGTTTTTCGTGTCAGTCAAAGGGAAGTATGAATAGAGAAAATTAATTTTGGAGAAATCTATATTTTTTCTTAATTCGACCCAAAATGGAGCAGCGGGCGCGCCTGAAGAGCTGACGCCATGAAGAGGAAATTGTTTATTTCGGAGATGAAGACAGCGAGTAACAGTGCAGATAATAGTTTTAAGTTTGCAAAATAGAAGAAAGAAAAATATATATTTTTCATAATAAAATGCATAGCACATGATTTATTGCCTTTTTACCCGTGCAAACTTAAGCATCTAATTTTAAACAAATTAAACGACGTACTTTTTCCCTCATAGTTGCATTATTAGCCTTCAATTTGCCGGTTTTTAAATTACATTATCTTTATTTTTTATGAAGTTATGATTTTTCAACTGAAACACTGCTTTCCTGCCGAGTCGCTTTGTTTATTTAACAAACAATATATCAATACATTGTTTTTCTTATAATTTTATGATTGATATCTCGAGTTGAAGGTTTCGAACAACAGCATGAATTTTTTCAAAATTGTTCAAGCGTATTAAGGGGGTGAAAAAAGCAGCAGGTCTCGAAATACCCCCGTTTACAGACGGAATGTGTCAAAAAAAAAACGTTTACGGACGAAGTGTTAAAACGATTAAACGATTATTTATACGTTTAATAAATAATCGTTTTTTTTTCTTTTCTTTTTCAAGAATCCTCGTTTCACGTGGCTAGACGCCATATTTCCTTCAACGTATAGTAGTCCCGCACTCGGGGAAAATAGCTGCTTGCAAGGTCGATTGATCGGTGTGCAGGGAAGCACGCTGGTTCTCGTATACAGGCGAGCAGGAAAATCTCGAGGGGAAGTTGTGTCCCGTATAACTGTGTGTTCGCAAGGGTTGACCAAGCACGAGGGTGTGTAAGAGGGTGCGAGAAGAGCCACCGAGGGAAAGACAAAAGAAAAACGTGATAACGAGAGAGAGAGAAAAGCTTGGGGCCTGATGTATCAACGACGCCGAGAGAAGGATGGGGGTGAAAAAAAAATGCAAGAAACATTGTTGCGAACAACACCCTCGTTAACGTGGTCGATCATCGAGATAAAAAAAACAAAATAAAACGTATCGTCGACAAATTTTTTCCTACGAATAGAAATTCCGCGAACGAATTTAATTCACGATGACAAACTTGTCGACGATCTCGATTCGATATCAATTGACTTATTCACAATTGAGATAAGAGAACAAAAGAAAAATTCACCAAGAAGCGTTAATTTGGATTTTTTTTTGTTTAACGGGCCAAACCGACGTCGTGGTCTTTCGACGCGGCGTAGGCTCGGCCAGAGGCCAGGCGAAGGCGATTCTGGTGCTCCTGGCTATGGATCGAGGGGGTGGGTTTCGTTTCAACGGTGTATCCATCGTGCAACCCCCGACGCGGAAAATCGATACGACGCATGCGCAAAGGGAAACTGCCAGAGGAGAGTCAGAGAGAGAGAGAGAGAGAGAACGAGGGGAGAGGGGTGTGAGCGGAGGGGTGGAGGGGGTTGAAAATGAGGGAATGGGAAATTCCACAGAGTTCTAGCTGGTACGTCGACGTTGAAGAAGAGAATCTGGCCTGGGTAGACTCGACCCTCGTCAGGGAGCCGACCCTCTTTCTATACCCGCTGTGTATACATCGATTTCTCGGAGTCAAAGAGGCGTAACTCAGCTTACCATCGACGGTTCGAGCCGTCGAGAAGCACGCCCTTACGACATTTTTGTAGGTCGTTGTATGAAGTTACGCCATAACTGACTATATAGTGGTTGGTTTCGCCTTTTTTTCTACGAGACCGAGGCATCTCGTACGATTCGGGGGTGTGCTCGAGGGGAAGGAGGCAACCCCATTTCGTACTGTGACTTATGCCGTTATTGGAACGCATTCTCGGGATCGCACGAGAATTCATCGAGAGTGTAAAGGGAAAGAAAAGAGGAAAAGCCTCGTACGGGAAGATCTTACAAAATTCGTAAATAGCTTTTTCGGTCTCGATCGACGTTGTTTTTTTTTATCTCTCTTTTTTTTTTATTATAAAAAAAAAACATAGGGAAAAATTGACAATTATTTTCTCGTATTTTTGAGGAACTACTTTCGTCCCTCTTGTGTCGATAACGTTTATCGACTCGACGTTTCTCAACTTTTTCATTATCTTTCTTTTTTTGCTTTCATCTCGTCTTCATTATTACGTCATTTCTGTTTAACTCAATCATTTTCCCATCTTGGCCGCGATGGTGAGAGAACGTCGTTGCAATCTCTGCTCGGCCTCTCTCTCTCTCTCTCTCTCTCTCTCTCTCTCCCACGTGTATTACTGTTACTCGTAGACGGGAATTTCTAGGCCTCCGTGAATTTCGGTAATGCGTCTAGACGTCCGTGAGTTCTCCCTTCCGCTTCGGTTACTCGACTGTGGAACACGATTAAAATGCAATGGTCTATCGTACACGTACGAGACCCTCGTCTATTTTATTATACAACGAATACATTGAATAAAGTCGTCGGTATTTGGAAATTTTAACGTTAATTTTTGAAAATAATATTTCGAAAATAATAATTTATGTTAGACGAATAAATCGAGCACGACTATCGATCACAATTCTCTGAAATGTTAAAACCAAAGTGGATTAATCTCGTTCAACCCTTATATCTTCCGATCCTCCCCTATTTCCTTTTCTTTTTTTTTTTTTAATAAAGTTGATTGTGCTCGATTATCTAACACCCACGAAAGTTTCGTCCGGTCGTATATTTTTTCGACGTGACGCTTCTCCCCCTTTCGAAATGAAATGCATTCGACAGGGTTGAAATGTCAAGGTTTTTGGGGCTGTTTCGAAAAGAATTTTAATGCGAAATTTCTACGTCAATAAATAAATTGAAAAAAATAAATAAACGATAATAATAATAATAATAATAATAATAATAATAAGAACGACCATAAATATAATTCAAGAAGAAACAGTCGATTTAGGGCGAAATTATTGTCACAGAAGGGATGCTTTCAGGCAGTTCAGTAGGGGTGGAGAAGAACGAAGGGGGAAGACACGTTTGATGAACGCAACAGTCAAAGGTCGTCCCTGGGGAGGGCTCGTCGACGGGCAACGCACAAAACCGTCGGAGAGACGAGGGTGGCCCGTTGACGTTGCATTATCCGTCCTTTATCTTTACAGCCTATAGCCTATCTATATATCTATATCTATCGCGAATATAATCCCGAAGTAAACGAGAGAGTTTCGGTCTCGAGAAGTGAGAGGTGGGGCAAGAGAGAGGGAGAGAGGGAAACGAGCCGAGAATTCTGGGAATTCGTCGAAAATTGGAAGGGTCTTTGAGATTCGCTCATCGACGAGAAAAGACGAGTTTTCACGAGAAACTCGCGAACAAAGGAGAACGTTAGGCGCGCCCGTTAATCTTTTTCTTCGAAATAAAAAAAAAAAAAAAAAAAATTAAAATTTGTTTTAATACGTTTGTTAATATTTCGATATTTATAAAATAAACAATAAATTAAGAATATTTGAAGAAAAAAAAAGAAATTCGTTTCGTAGCATCGTAGATGGCAATTGGGCTGCTGAGAAAAACACGAGACGCAATTCCCGTCGCACAATCGACTTGACGATGCACCCTCGTTCATACTCCCCCCCCCCCCCTCTCTCTCTCTGTTTCTGCGCAATGAGCAAACAAATTTCATACTACAGAGTTTCTCCCTCCACACGATGGATAAAGAGCTCGCTATTGAAACACACAGACACATACAAACCCACACATACTTACATATTATATCATTTGGCTCGTCGAGGAGGAAAAGCCTCGAGGAGGGTAAATTTGCTCGCGTGACTAGCGCAACACCCATGATACGTCGGTGCCGCTTGCAATACGGATACAATAACAATTGTCACCGTCATTAAACATATAAAGAGATCACGACACAAGTGCGTCATACGTGGAAAATACGAACTTGAAAATCTATCGAAACGCGGTTCGAACAAAAATCTCATAAAAAATAAATTTCAAATAGAATTTCGAAATTTCCTGTAAATTCTTTATCATCGAATTCGTGAAAGATTCTTATTTATATTGGATGTTCTTTGACTCGATCGTTTTCAATTAGTGTATCGAGTCGATTATGCTAATTGGACGAGTGTTTCGAGATTTTTGGAATTAAATTGACCAAACGCCTATATAACTATATATATATATATATATATATATATATATAGATATATAGATATATGAGTAAACCTCGAAAATAGGTCTACTCACGCGATCCGTAGCAGTGGCACAGTGACACGAATACGATTTACCGTATTACCGTGAATTACATCCTTTTGTCCTTTGTCGTTCCTTCCACCTAAACAATTTTTTTTCCTTCTCTTTGCCCAGTTTGTGAATTTTACAAACGATAGGCAGCACGCTCGAGCGGTCCGAGTAATTATCCGCACGATAGAGGCGCGTTTGCTCGAAAAAAAAAAAAAAAAAAAAAATTTGTACACGCGACCCCTGTCGGGGGAATAAATGATTCGCACGTGGCCAACAGAATCCTTCTCTCTCCCTCGTCTCTTCGCGTTGACTCTACCCCGGATTCGTTCGCCAAATGACCAATCGCGACTCGTTCTACGGAAAATCGCATTTGAAAGAATTAGAACGGTTTAAACCAACCTCGACAAAAAAAAGAAGAACGAGTACGTTTGCTAAACAGATTACAAAAAAAAAAATAGGAAAATAAAAGAGAGAAGTATTCGCGTTCTTGCGCCCGGTTCGAGAGTCGTCGGATATTCGTCGATCTGGAAATACAGTTTGTATACGTTCGTTTGTTCAAGAATGATTGTAAAAAAATATGATTTTTGATATAATTGTGAAAGAAATAGATAAAAGGTCATCATGAAGGGCCTTCGTGTCAACTAATGTGTAACGTAGTACAAAGTTGCGCCGCGTGAGTCACCACTGGTCTACTCCGTGAGTTATACGTGAATGAATGTTATCTACGGATATATATATATACACACACATACACACGAATATATATATGTATATCCATGTCCTCTCTCTCTCTCTCTCTCTCTATATATATATATATCCGTGTCCGTGTCCATATATATATATATATATATATGGATGTGTGGAGGACACGGATAATTTCGTCGACAGTGAAACTAAAGTGACGATGATTGGCCGTTATATAACCATCGCATAACCGATATATAGAAGACGGGTGCGAAAAAAATTCTACGACCGGAAGCTTAACGAAATTATCCGTGTACAAGCTCCCCTTCCTCTTGGTCTCATTCAGTGTGATCTCTTGGCCAGTGAGCAAGCTGTCATGCTCAATTCAGACATCTCGTAAAATCCCTCGACCCTTATTTATTACCTCGACACATTTTCTTTTTATCTCTTCGATTATTAACGTTGGTGAAAAAAAAATTATTTTTTATCCTCGAGAGATTTTTCTGAGAATGGTTATATGTTTTTTTCGTGCTTGAGATGGAAAATATTGCATAACCAGGTGAAATTGCTCACGGGGATTGGAGCTCGGACGTGTGTTTATAGGGAAGATATATCGCATTATCGTTAAATCGACGCTCGAAAGAGAGAGAGAGAGAGAGAGAGAGAGAGAGAGAGAGAGAGAGAGAGAGAGAGAGGCGTTCCTATAACGTGTACGAGCTATTAAAGTTATCCCGGCTAGTAATTCACCTACTCGATGTCTCGTTTTGAAACGAGAAAATTTTCCACTTAAAAATATCACAGCTCGATCATTACTATGTGGAACTAGAGCGTCGTACCGTTATCGTCGCGAATAATTTCCTCGACTTCCGGTCGCGCGAGTCGCGAGAGATTCGAGTCGACACGATATAAAAATCGTGTCAATCGGGAAAAATGTTAATGTCGATGAGAGCGACGAAGAAAAGCGAGAGTCTTTTTTTCGCGTCTACGAAGCTACGATAACCAAGAGTTATAAATAGAACGTGCGAATGTCTGAATAAACGCGCGAATAATGTGCTGCAACAGTGTTTTTCCGCGAGAGCGTCCTTGGTTCGCTGATTTAAGAGACATTTACGAGAAATTCCGCGCGGTAATTTCGAAGAATTTTTTATTGTGAATTTTCTCTTATGTATTGATGGATGTTTGTAAAATTGTACGAGTGAAATAGCACGTTGGTGATGAAACGTTACACGACGGACGATTGAAATTATCGAGATGCAAGCAGAATTGATAATCGGTTGACATTTGGGAGAGAAAAAGAATTCGGTCGTAAAGAAAACGACTCGATTGATGGAGCGATAAAAGAAAGTGGAAATGATTGAATTAATTAAAACGGTATTATTCAATGAGAGCCCATTGAAGCAATGGACAACGGTTATCTCGTTCACTAGCGTTAATTATAGCGCCGATTCATGATGAAGAAATATTGTTTCCATCAAAATTAATCGTTATTAATAATAATTGAAGAAACAACGAATTTATTATCAACGGTAATAATAATAATTACTGTGATAACTCGTTGCGCGCAATGGACAGAACGAATTAACAGCGAGAGAGAGAAAAAACGATTTACCTGGAAAAGTCCAAGTGCGTCGAATGCGCCGCGTCCGTTTCTCGAATGGTTTCTCGTGACGTTGAACAGCTGATCGGCGAGCACGCACAACACCGCCGCTGTTGTTCTCGGTCGTTGAGAAAAAAAGAGAAAAAAAAAACAAAAAATAGAATCTCCGGACCGAGGGAGGCAGGAGGGAAGTCTCAGGTGGATTCTCTCGTCCCTTTTCGCATCACCACCGCGCGAGAAGCAACTTCATCGAATCACGATTAATCATCGCCGTTGCTCGACTTCACTCGATAATCTCGTTTGTGTCGAAAATGTTCTCACTCAATGCATCACCGTGTGTGCCGGTCGATACAATTGCACTCGATGCTCTGCACCTTTCGCGAGGTCACGGTGACGAGAAATAATAAAAACAAAAAAAATATTATTTCATCGTGTTATCTACAAAGCTGAATCCTGCTCAGTGAACTTTCCAGCTTCTTGGCGCACGTTAGACCGAAAAATTAATGACCCGACCCATTTCCGAGCACGTCCGATCTCGCCCCTTTGTCGCGGGAATATATCTATATTTTTTTAAGTAGGTTATGTTCATTTTTTGTCCTAGCGCGTCGCATTTGTTTTTCCACTGGCAATACCGAGCTGTTATTAAAGGATACAAGTTTGGTTAATCGTTCTCTTTAGCTTGCGTCCATTTCGACGTTACACTCGAAGAGATCAACGTCGTTAATGCACTTGTTATATTTGTATGCGCACGTACGATATCACATCTCCGTGTCCAACTGAACTAATGCACTGGACCCATTTCTAGTCGCGTACCGAAATGCAACTGTATGGCCTCTTCTTTTTTCCTCTAGAGGAGCGAACGATAGAGTTACGTTGCCGCTGCCGCCGACCACGTTATTATGACCGGGAGCAAAAACGCGCATAGCCACGCTCGAGAAGCCCGGAAACTCTGCAGCGAAACGCGGTTACTAAATCCGCGCACACGTTCACCGACAAGACCAAGGAGCGACTGTGGGAGCAACTAAACACTGTTCTTGTTCGTGTTGGTGTCGACCGCCTTCGCCTTCGTTCCTCCAAGCACCCTAGGTGAGGTTAACGAAAAAAGTTCTATGTCGTAATGTCTTTTCGTCCGTTGTACACGACACGAACGCGCAAACGTTGCGTCGAATTGCTCATTTCGTTTTTCTTTATTCCCTCTTTTATGCGTAATTCGAGCGATAATCGTCGATATAATGTCCCGCCATTGTTAGCAAATCGTTGACATTACTATTTACACAGAGCACAAAAAGTTCAACGCGCACCTTTCGCTGATGCCTTCTTACTTATTCTCGTGATTGTATTATTTACCTTTTCGAGCACGAAGGCTGACACTCCGGGGATTGCGATGCATTGATACATGAAAAGTACCTTCGTCGTCTTTTTCTCACCGCCAAAAATCAACCACACCACACGAACGTGAACACGATACTGCCGCTCGGCCAGCGAATCGTACAGCATACGTATGGTAAAAAGAGCGACATGCGCAGACTCGGTGCGCGGAGCGAGGGGTGTCCTCGCTTACCACTACTACCGTATACGCGTAGGTAATATTATTACTTTTTTAATTACTTTTATCTTTCAGAATACAGCTTGATTCATAAATGTATGGTTGCGAGTGAAGGCAGAATGAATTTTTAAATCGATAATGCTCAAACCCTTTAAGAATAAAGCTTAAAACGATGCGAAAAGTTGATGGGAAAAACTAAAACGTTGACAGTTTTTTTTGTTGCGGCAACGACTTTTTTCGCCATGATTGTTGCTCCTCGTTCAGTTACGATGGGTCCTTCGGTATCCCAAGACGTTCTTCTTTTCGCAGTGGTGATCCTCTCGCAATGGAACGTGAGTTAATTGTTTTAATTGCAAATACGTTCGGCAAATTGATTTTATGGACCGCGTAGGCGGCAGACGCACATACCAAGTCCCTGAACGAGAGTAATATGTCGATGCTATCAAATCGAACGCGTAAAATATCTCGGTCGAAACCTTTTTACTCTTCAAAACACAGTGAGATTCGCACTTTGCAACTCGATTCACAGACAATTGAGATAGTTAACCATTTTCGGGTCGAGATATCGGCAAAATTCGAGTATTTAATATACGTTAGGCGACGTGGAGCAGGCGGGAGCGGGCACTACAGATATACGAAGGTATATATGGGCGAGGCGATTGATGGGGGGGGGGGGGGCGAGGGGAGTTACCGATGGCGACCGTTGAAGCGTTTGAAGTTTCTCCTCCACCTCCGCTCGCGCTCTCTTCATCGGCGTTCTTTGACGAAACGTTTTTACGCCGAGAAAGAAAACGTTTTTTTCATCGCGGTCTTCGCAAAAGGGCCTTTTCGATTCTTTCGTTCGTCACGACGGAAACGTGATCGACCACTGAGCAAAAAAAAAACGTAAGTACTGAAAAGATATTGTGTAGTCTCAATCGAAGCGTGACTCTCGAATCTCGACTATTGTCGTAAATTTTTTATCAGCCATATTTGCTTCTTTTCCCATCTCTCGGTCACCCATCGTGACGTTCGCGAAGTTTTTCGTGTGCGGGTAAATTGAAAAAGAGAAAACAAAATTCTCATAAACGTTTCGACCGTACATGCGGTGGTGTTATATTAAAAATACAAATTGACGATTCTACGACAGTTAGATCATCATCGTAATATCCATAATAGTAATAATAATATTAATAATTGTATAATATATTTTACACGCGTTCGACTTTAACAAAAAAAACCGTCATTTTCGTCACTAGGTGGCGCTTTTCGCGACGGCTTCTTTCTTAACTATCGTAATAATTGCATTCAAAATGGCGGCTTCTTTTTTGTTGCATAGAATATCGAAAATTCGTGTGAAAAAGTTCACTCTGTCGACAATCGCGACGTAAAACGAGAAAAATAATGAAACGTGTTGCGATCACGAGAGTTTTTAAGAGAAAAAAAATATTATGTCGGAGGAAAAGTTGCTTTAGACGCAAACTTCTTCACTGCTCGTCCTTGTCCTTCGCGCCGTGTTTCAGAATTCGGGTAAACTCGAGATAGTCAAACATCGAGCCTTTTATCGGTGCCTCGCGATACATCTCGTCGACGTCGTCGTCCGTAAATCTGTGAAATGAGAAAACATTTTTAAATTGAACAGAGAAAAATGCATAGTGCGCCTGAATTAAAACGACACTATATTATTTCATAAAAATTGAATATTAAAAAAAAGTGGTTACCGGTCTCCCATAGTGGTGAGAAGTTCACGAAGACGCTCCTCATTTATGTGGCCGGTGTTCTCCTCATCGAAGCAGCCAAATGCATTCTTGATCACATCTTCGGGATCCGTGCCCTGAAGCCTCTCACCGAACAGTGTAAGGAACATCGTGAAGTTGATAGGACCCGGAGCCTCGTTCATCATGCCTTCCAGGTACTCGTCAGTTGGATTTTTTCCTTTATCGAATAAAATATATAAGTCCTGCGCCTCTTACCTCTTACCGCATTCAGTATGTTTAAATATTTTTTTGTCAATTGCTTCGCAACAAACTTTCTTTTAAAAATCTTTTAACATACTGCAAAAAATTTAGAAACTTTAGCAACCATAATATATGGCTGCTAAAGTTGTATGCGGTAAGGGAGAGAAATAAAAAAGGTTTACTAAAAAAACACGACGAACGGTTCATCTGAACATAGTTCTGAGAATAGTTCTCGCACGAATTGAACATACTGTTATGCCCAAACACGTTTTAGGAATGTAAGGTGTAAAATTAGCAGAAAGATGTTTGGATGTGTGATACGCACCTAGGGAAGCGAGCATATCGTGAAGGTCCTCCTTGTCGATGAATCCATCGTGATTGTGATCGATCATGTTGAAAGCTTCCTTGAACTCGGCAATTTGAGCCTGATCGAACATAGCGAACACATTGGAAGTCGCTCGCTGCGCCCTTTTCTTTGTCGTTGCACGACGTCCGGCAGTTTTGCGGGCAGACATTTCGTTTGGTTTCTAACAGACAGAAATATTCGATTAACATATAAATTCACTCAATTGCTCGATTATAAAAGATGTTTTTTCTTCCATATCCAAGAGGAAAAGTCCTGAATTTTTCTCGCCTAACTTGTACAACGTTCCTGTAGATATTTTTCTCACCATCTTGAAAATGTATTCGCGGTATTGAAAAATCGAATTCACGTATTTTATCCCGACGTTTTCGACCTCGGGAACAGAGGAGGTCTTGTTCCTGACTAACGGCAGTCTAAACGAGTGTCCGACTCTAGACGAGCTCGAAGCTTGATGGAGCTTCCGTTTATTTTCGTATAATCAACGACCGCGAGGATGAGAATAAAAATTAGGATAAAAATAATACTGCCCCCTCTCGAACCCATATGCAAGCACCGTTCGGGGCATTAAACTCGTGACGACATGTGCTAGGTTGTTGCCACAGTGCGTTTCGAATTCTCCGAGCTCTATAGCGTAGACTAAATTTTTGTTGTACTTTTTGGCGCTAACTCTCGTTCGAAGAAACTTTATCTCTCTTGTGGTTTGGAGTTGACCAATTCGTTTGCAATTCATCGTGAGTTCCGGCGAGCTTGTGTGTATTATGGGCTGTATGACGAATCCACAGAGAAACGAGAATGCAAAGATCAGCATTTCTTTTTAAAAGCTCAAAGTCATCGAGACTTTTGTGCGACATAAATACATTAGCAATTCATAAAAATGTAATTGATTTTAAATAAATTCATTAAAAATTCACTTCAATTAATTACATATTTTTTTATTTACCTAGACAAAGATACTTTTATTTTTTATTTGTTGATAATTTCAAATTAAACTCTAACCAGTTTTTTTAAACCGTTACTTTTTTAAAGAATAATAATAAGGTCTTGTAGCTATAAAAAAACATCTACCGATGATTCACTCAAGTAAATTTTCCCGTATTCTCTGGAATTTCAGCCGGATGATTCGTTCATTCAAGCATACAATGACAAAGATCGTTGTCAATTTTTTTCTGAAAATTCCTAATAAATTTACCATCAAAATTCACAACGATGAACAACCGAATCGAGCTAATTATTTTTTAAATACAAAATAGAAATAATTTCGTCTCAAACCCATGACTACAAATACTGTTCTCTTTCCAAGATCAATGGCCGCCATGTTCGTCATCGACATTCTCGCTGTCAAACAATTTTTCCAAATATTCAGTACGTAGCACATCGCGAGTTTTCAATATCTACCTTTCACTTTGAATCATATCTTTCGCGTTATCAGATTAAAATTGTAGTCTCGTGTACTCACTCGATCGTCCAAAGACGTAAATGGGTAAATTAGGGAAAGACGAAACGTCGAATACGTCCAGAAGCGTGAATAAGTCTCGCGTCACTGACGGCCATACATTCTTCCCATTCACCACACCCGGAGAAAACGAGTATCGAGCACCATCTAGCTGTGAATCTCGGTAACTTTACAACATCGCGAGGCCATACACGGACTCGTCTTTATTTAGGCCATTGTCAGGTTTTCTTCTGCTGTAGAAATGTAGAAAGGTTCGTAAATTTGTCCGCGTGCACTTGATTTACTTATATGTGGCGAAGGAACATTGTTTTAGAAAAATAATTTTACAATTTTTGTATAGCTGGTCTGTTTCTTTTGCATCTTGCAAGAGGCGAGATTGTTCGTTTTCTACTTTTTTGAAGGATATCAGGCAGGTTCACATTTGTGATTTTATGTACACCATACTTGGAAAACGAGTCACGGCGAACGATTACATGACCTTTTATGGGCAGAATGCTGCAAAGCATTGAGATATATATTTTGCAATGTTTATCCTTTGGTCAAGTACATGGAGACCATTATGTCATATTTGGCAAGGATAATATAATGACTAGTTTCGTGGGGACTTTCAAACTTTCGTTTCATTCGTAATTTTAGTATTTTCTATTATTTTTTGTCCTTGTATTAAAATCATCAGTGGAAATGATGGAAAGAATGGATCGAAACAAAAATTATTCATTTTATTCTCACTTAAAAGTCTAATGCTTTCCTAAAAATACGTAAAAATCTACGAATGATACAATAATAATTCTAGACACTTGGGAAAACACCGTATATACAAAAAATCATACAATCGATCCTCGTAGGATCGAAATAACCGTTGAGACCGTCGTTTATAAAAATATTTATAAAACAATGTTTTACGCATAAAACAAGGTCTCTCAGTTTTTGTCTTTTTTCTTCGAATTATGTACACTCTCGGATAGTGCTCACGTCGTGGAAGGCTCGCGGATTATAAATATAATTAACGACGAGAACTCTCTAATTGGCCGTTTCGCAGATTTTTCCATTCTTTTTTTTTGTCAACTATCGAACAGAAACCCCGTTTATGGTTATGCCGTTTCGTGGCAATGGCTCAGCCTCGTAATGACCCGATCTGCCGTTGTAATTTCTTCTTCCACCACCGTGGGTACCATAACTGTGGACAATTTAAATTCATTTTTATTTTCTAAATAAAATGGCATTTTTCTATTTTGTTCGAACCTACCCATAGGCACTTCCGCTAATGCTGTAAGGACTGTCGTATAAACCATCCTCGGGTACGTTTTCGTACATTCTGTTGTTAGTACCATCGTTTAGACTCGCATAAGACATCACTGCAGCACTTTGGTCCTCTTTTCTTTCAGCCGCTTGAACATTTTCGGTATTTTTCACTGGAGTAGCCTTTCGCCTGCAAGATTACATATTTTACCAATAATTTTCATCTATGACGTTCTTCCGTCTGTATATTTTCAATAAAAATTTCATGAGAGTAAAAATAAATAGATAAATCCTTACAATCTGAGATAGATCAGTCCGAGAACTAGGAGAATGATAATTATGACTCCAGCGCCGATTCCGACACTCGTGCCAACCCCTTGAGCCTCCGCAATCTCATTTGTCATCACTAATTATCAAATTACATGTATCAATCAATTTAGTGAACATAAAAAGAAACGTAAGAAAATGAATTTCTCGGTACCTTCGCATTTCGGCTCATCGCCACTCCAGATTCCAGAGTCCAGGCATTTTCTCAGGAAAGGGCCGATTCTTTCGTACTGAGGTAGACAATGATATTCGGCAGCTCCTCCGTATAAAGTCGAACCATTAACAACGATAACACGACCATTCTCTATCGAGCCAGGATGCTTGCAGTCGACAGCTTTAATAATTGATTTTTTGATCAATTAATTCTTCTTAAAATAACTTATTCGCTCTAGATGTTAAAAATATTATTGAAGATGATGGTTACCAAAACAGGCTGGCATCGAGCCACTCCAGGACCCACTTTGCAAACATATTCTCGTCTCATTGCCTTCCATGTAATAACCTCGAGCACAGCTGTAATGAGCGACACCGCCGATACTGTGGGTCGATACCTGGGTCGAGAGAGTGCCAACTTTCTCTGGATCTTTACATCTTATTTCTGAAATAACAATTATTGATCGTTACCAAAATCTGCATTTTTTTCATTAAATATTATTGTCTGATAATTACCCTTGCAAACGGGAGTTTCACTGCTCCACGTGCCATTCTCGAGGCAGAGCCTCCTGGCAAAACCATCGAGCTCGAAGTTACCATCGCACTCGTAAAGTGCGGCAGCACCGTAGTACGTGGCATTCGAAGTCAGGGTGTAGTGGCCATGTTGGGTCTCATCAGGTTTTCCGCAATCGACGACTGTGACGATAATAACAATAAATTATCAAATAACCATATGGAGGTGTCAACTTGATAATAACAAATAACCTACACTTATTTTGCCGCGACGAATAAATTACGCATAAAAATAGAAATTAGGTCTAAATCCCATATAATTAAAAATTGGCAAAGCTGAAATATTTTGTCTCATTTTCGTGTCGAAACGACACTCCCGACTCTGTCGTGAAACGTTATTAGAGCCATGAAAGTGTTCTTGCAGTAGACTGGGACCTTGACGAGTGCGAGTTGCGTCTCGTAAAACGACTTTTACTTACACACACATTGAGGCACTTCGCCGCTCCACTTTCCATTATCCTCGCACGTGGACAATGGCTCTCCTATAACCTTGTAACCCCTCTCACACCTGTATTTCGCAAGTGCGCTTATCTTGTAAGACGTTGCACCTGTATTTGAGTTTTCGGCAGTGCCCGTTCTTACCAACGTTCTACCATACATTCGATCATTTCCGGTAACAGACAGGATACCGTGTTCCGCCAAAATTGGCTCGGGGCAACGAATTTCTGAAACATGAGAAATAAAAACAAAGTCAATAATAACTCGATCGCACCTGAACAACGTATATTAAACTGCTCAGACATTTAACGACTCGTACGTTTAGCGAATACTCGATCACATGATACGTATGAATATTTCGAGAGACAAGGTGAAAGGTGTTCTATGTGACTTGTGAGTGAGAATAAGATACATGAATTTTTGGACTAAAGCGAAGCATCGATCTTCGAGAATCCTTGGCCGAAAATTATTATCACCTCGAGGGCAATTCCTAACCTATGCGTTTATTTATAGCCATCGTTGACAACTTCCACGCTCGTAATATACGTTTAGAGGTTATATTCTGTTTGTTTATTCATTAGGTAACCCAATTCTTGACATTGGAACAAGATTGAGTGAATTTGAATGAAATAAAAGATGATCACCTTCGCATTTTGGGGTAGCGTCGCTCCACTGACCATTGTCCAGACAATATCTTCTCTCTACACCGTTGAGCCTGTAATTTCTCGTGCAAGTGTACGATATCTCGCTGCCAAGGTGAGTCGTCCCATTTACATATTCCACCGCACCGCTCAATAGTGCCAGAACCTTGCCACAGTCGATGTCTGCGGGCAATTATTAAATTATGAAATATAAAAAAAAGAATTAGGTATTGAACTCATCGAGGAATTTTAAATAGTTTCATAGCTCATTGATTATACGACTTTCTGGAACTTACATTCGCAGCTTGGTACTTCGCCACTCCATTCGCCATCCTTTCCGCAAGAGTGCTTTGCCTCTCCATGAAGGAGATAGCCCGTTTCGCAATGGTACTCGATCAAACTGTGCACATTTAGATCATAACCCACTACGTAACTACCGGTAGGAACTTCAGGCTCCTCGCAAGTTATCACTGAAAATTGTATAAAATTTTAATCCTCGGATAATTCGTTTTTCTCTCTTAATGATTAATTTTTATGAAATTAATTGAATATTTATTCTTACACTCGCACAAAGGTGTTTCGTGGCTCCATTTCCCTTCTCTGGTGCATTCTTGCTTGGATTCCCCGACGAGCCAATAATCGTCTTGACAAGAATACTCGACGAGACTGGCGACCGTGGTCGTACCATTAATGAGATTGACATTGCCAAATTGTATCTGTGCCGGTGCTCCGCAATCGACGAATTTGCACTGCGGTGCTTTACCCGACCATTCGCCTCCAACCTCGCATTTTATCACCTGGCGACACAAAGTAATTACTAAAAAAACGTTCATTTAAAAAATAGCGACTCGAATCTCTACCATTTTTAGTTCTCGATTTCGCCACAGGTCGCTCGTTTAATATAAATTATCACTACGTAGCGTGCTTTATTTTTGCGCAATCATACGATGAAAGCACGCACGAGGTTCAAAGCTATGCGTATGTCGTACGGGCGAAGAAAGAGAAACAAAAATGTAATTACGAATTCCATGCGACGACTCCTAATTATATTCGTACGATGAACGACTGTGTGAATTGCAATGAATCTCGGTCGTTCAACTTAACGCTCTTGAGAAATTTCTATTATTATTATTTCAATGGCTAGCGACTTACATTTTCACCGAACAAAATAAATCCGTTCTGACACGTGTAAGTAGCTGTAGATCCGGCTCGTCTTCCAGTGATCGTCACGACTCCTCCGCTTATTTTCGGTGGTTCGGGACACCAGTCGACTAAACGGGACAATAAACGTCGAGTTTGAGATTGAAAAATCCTGTTTTATTTTTTTTTTTTAAATTAAGATCGAGTACGAAAACTCACATAGGCACTGAGGTTGATGACCGCTCCAAATTCCACCGTCGCCGCATCGACGTCTCGTATCACCGATCAAGGTGTAATTTTCGTTACAGACGTAATCGACAAAAGCACCGTGGCTCGTTCTTTTATTCACGAGCGTTATCACACCGTTGGTAAAATCTGGAATTGCTCCACAGTCGACGACTGCGAGCGTTTCAAAATATTTTATTAAATTGCTTTATGCATTTTTTTATTATTTTTTTTAATTATGAACAAAATTTAGACTCACATTTACAAGTAGGCGCAACTCCACTCCAGAATCCTGTACTTTCACACATTCTCGTTTTCGATCCGACGAGCATGTAGCCGTCTGGACATACGTAATCGATCGTTGAACCGATCGATTTTTTTTTACCGACTATCGTCGTATTTTCCGCTTTTTCCGGACTTCCGCATACCGAGGGTACTTGAAGAGAATTGAGAATGGTACGATTATATACATTTTAAGGATCGATTAGAGATTCTTTTTTCTTTTGCATTAATTTTGAAATAATTCTTACCACTTTGGCAAATCCAGTGGAGATAGTCGAGATTGCAACCAACGTCGTTCCATTGCCAACCTCTACCACCGTCGAGGACGACGCAATTTTGTTCACCGTTGTAATTGTTCGGTTGATCTTTGCCCCATGATGGACGTTGGACAATTTCCCCTGTTCATTAAGGGGTTAGAGTCACTCAGCATTTTCAAAGAATAGATTTCTTTTTTTTGTATTTTCTAAAAGTACAACATTTCAAAAATATTCCCTGAACGTTTTCGACAAATAGGGGTATTATTTATGAAGACGTGCAACTTTGAGTGTAGCTCCGTCGAGTGGGTACAAGTAGGTAGGTAGTGGTAACTGCACGCTCGACGCAAACTTTAAACGCGTTTTTCTCGAAAGCACGTTTTCAAAGTCGGTGATCACTGTAACTCGAGAACGGCTCGACGGATCGCTTTGAAATTTTTACCACTTATTCTAAACATTATTTTGCTATCCTTGACCGAAGGATTTTTATTTGCGATGAATAGTTTTTTTTTTTATAGTCGAATATATGAGTGAAATTGTGATCGAAAAACAAAAAGTGCCTTCGAACATCCGCCATTTTGTCAAAAATCAAAATTTTTATTTATCCTTCGTTTAAAGACCGCGTAATAGGATTTACTAATGATCCCCGTTAATTTTCTTTATTTCGGATGATCCAGTGACCAGGGGCAGTGATCACTGTAAATCCCCTTATTTTATTTCAACCCCTCGCCAGACTGGCTTATATCTTGGCCATTTATTATTATTTTGTCTTGAAAATTTTATTCTATGTTCTTTTCATATGTATTAGTTAATGGTAAAAATTTTGTCAATAAATAATAAAACCAGTCTTCAAAATAAAATCTCAAAAAAAGCGTTTTTTTTTCGAGCGTTACAATTGACTTAACAATTTTCCTTAAGAAAAAGACGAGAAAAAAATGAAAGAAAAAATGAAAAATAGAATTCACATAAAGCAACGGAACAATGGCACGACGAGTCGTTCTCTCCGTCGTCCCCATATCAATAGGTGCAGTTTAACGGACGAATGAATACCGCGAGCCATCGTTCGACTTCCGGTTCTCGCTTTGCGACGCTCGCGGCTTTTACTTTCACGTTCCATTTAACGTAACAGACTCGATGCGATTCTTTTACGTTCGACTAACGAATTACGCTCCGGTTATTAAACGGACCGAATTCCAACGGTGGAATGTTTTTTTTCTTCAATTCTCGAATATCGCTGAATTTTCTAATTTATTATTAAATCAATGAAAATATTTCGTTATTAATTGTTTCAGGAATTGATCGATAGTCGAAAAATTAGTTTGAACGACCTACAATTTTTTCGTGACATTGTATTCAACTTTAATTTTCCTAAACGGCTTAAACTTTCGTAATTTCTTATTACGAACTCGGTTAGGAATTTCAACGTGAGAATCTTATATACCTGTAATTAACGAATAATCGTCGGTTACGAGGATCGGTTTTTAAGCACAATCCATATAACGCTGTTTATCCTACGAGGGGCCGATGCCCCTCTGGCGGATAACGAGCGAATAAAGAACCGAAAGGGACAGGAGTCCCGGTATTATCGTTGCATAAGACTCCCGACTCCTCGAGCCAGTGCCGACCTCGTTCTCACAATTCGTTCTATCCAACGGTCTCTCGAATCGCGTATCATCGTTCGACCGAGCGATTGTGATTATTTCAGTATTTTACTGTGTCGAAAATTAAGAGAAAAAGAAAACAAAAAAGTTCTCACCGTCAACCCAGCGCCAAGTCCTTGCGGTTATCATGGGTTCTTTCTGGGCTCCTATCCACACTAGTTGAGTCTTCAGTTTCTCTTTTCTTCGCTCGAGATTTTTTAGTATAAAGGTCGAAGAAATTCCCTGGGGAAAAAAATGATAAAGATTGTTTTTAAAAAAAAATATATATATTTATAGTAATTAAAGAGATTAAAAATATTTTACCATAAAACCATGAACCAAATCCCCACCGCGCGATCGACAATGATTTCTCGCTTCCTGAAACGAGCCACCCTTCGTTATCACGAATTCGTAGCAGGTCGAATTAAAAGCGGCGAGATCGGCATCCGCCGGTGTACCAGCGTGTGCGCATCTGTCTATCGAGAATTCTGTAATAAGATAGAGGGTGAAAAAAATCCCATGAAACAATTTTCATCGAATTTTCCATTTTTATCAAAATTATTGTTGAATTAATTGACCGACCGTCAGTCGCAAAGACTTCGACCTCGCACAGACTCAAGCTTCCCTCAACCCCTACGAGCTGGAGAAATACGTATTGACCCACGAGCGCTCTTGCACAGGCAAAAGTTTTAGTAATGCCTTCCTCTATTAAATATAAAAAATGATCAATTAAGAAAAAATTAATAAATTTGTCGAATATGAATTTTTGATATAATTTACCAATAGTTCCTGGGAACCAGGCGCAGAGTGGATTCCTCTGCAATTCCGCACTGCTGTTCCCCACCCTAATTTCGATGTCCTGAAGCGGATGATGACCTGTGGTCAAATAGTCGTTAAATTTGCATCCTTAATATCCTTCATTTTTTTCTTATCTCTTTAATCATTACACAAAATTAACGAACCACAGCATCCTCGAGTCGTGACACGAACGACCTTGACGGCGTAAGGTTTAAGAAGATCGACTCTCCACCATGGGCTTGGCTCGCTCTGAGTTTCGGTGCATTTTTTACCGTCGTGCTCGGTACTGACATCGCCGTCATTGCCGTGACCCGCGTCACCTCCTCGTACCGTGGTAGATTGATTCGCTGGTTTTCGAAATCCGACGTTCGTTCCTGATAACAAAATTTTGTTTTTTTGATAATTACAAAATATTATTATTAATCTTAAAACCCCGAACGTGGGTCTTTTATATCCATGCCAAATCTTTCAACGTTATCCTTCAATTTGCAAATTAAACATCTTGTTTTCACGTTCGAAATTTCTCATATTTTTTTTCAGAAAGTATGTGATTTTCACTAATAACTCGTGTTGGAATTTTGCATTTATACAATTTCGAATTTTGATAAAAATGTTTATTGAAAAAGGAATTTTTAGGGCTGACAGCAATTTTATCGCATAATTAGGAGTCTAAAGGATCCCTATGATTTTTTACAGATTTTTTCTCACGGAATAATATAGTCGAATAAGCTGTGGATCCAAAGGACCCATGTTCAGGTTTTGCAGGTGCTAAAAACTACGACATGGGACCAGAGTTAATTATTTGCAAACACGTTGTTTTTGCTTTAACCGGCGAAGAAGCTTGAACGAATTACGAGAATGAGAGTGAAATCGCGAGTGTACTACGGAGAAAATGGAGAAGCGGTTAACTAAACGGCGTAACGACTGAAATTATCCCCCGGTGTGGGTTAGCGGTGCGCCGAAGTCTTCTCCGTTGCTCCTCGCGTCGTTGCCTATCCTTACGTATATACTCGACGTCTATCATTAATTGCGTTTAAACGGATCTCTAATTGTTCAAAACGTCGTAACGAGCTTCTCGGCCAACACTCGAAACGTTTTTCGAGCAGGTAAATGAACGTAACCGCAAGAATTTTCGTTAACAAGATGAAATTAATTTTTCCAAAATTCTCAATAAAATATTAATTTTTATAATTTTTTTTACTCAAATCGCAGTCAAGAAATTTTCATTCGATCGAGCATATTTTTAACTTTCACTGGAAAATCGTTCTTCCGCATTGTACAACGGAAAATTATATCCTCGAACGTTTTACTATCGCGAATTTTTATCCAGGAAAAATATTTTACAACTTCTCTCGTTATCGTCGTACAGAAATTCAGACACTGACGTTTTACACGTGTTTTCACTTTTGCTTCCGGTTCGACGGTAGAAACGATTTATCCTTCATCATCGCGGTGCTAAAATCGAAATCGGGTGATTTTCGTTTTGTGGGGCAGAAATTTGTGCTCGAGATGAAAATACGTTGCTTTCACGTAACTTATGACGGTAATCGCTTATGGCTAACGTCTCGAGCTTATCGCCAATATTACTTCACCATTTTATATCGCGAGAACCGTGTGAAAGTTTTTTGTTTATTTTATCTTTTGAGAAACGATTTGTCTTATTTATCGAAGAAAATTTCTTTTCTTCAAATTTTTATCGTACTTTTTTCGACTCTTTATTTTTCTTGTTTCATCCCCATCCCCTTCTCGACCAAATGTAATTTGTGGTCTTCCTTTCGTCCTTGGTCATCCTCGGGCATCGCGACATTCGCCAAGTTTGGATATCGCGAGAGAGAAAGTTCTCTCGAGTGAGAGTGGCGAGACGATAGAGCCACGAAATCGAGAACAAATCGTGTCGCGAGAGAGTTCGATAGAGAGTCTCGTATCGTATTTAAAAAGCCGCGCGCGCACACGTTCGATAACGACCAAGCCGAGATAAGTTTTCACCGGAATAAAAGTAAATAATATTCACTTCGATCGTTTCGTTTATATATATACATATATATATATCAAGACTCACCACAGAATGGTAATTCACCCTGCCATTTCCCCTGATTGCTGCATTTCAGGATGGACTGCCTGCGAATAAAAAAAAAAGGAAATTAACTAATCAACTTTCGTAATAATTAATGGGGGCGAATTAAAACAATATTACGTGGGTCGCTTACAACATTTTTTTTTCATAAAAATAAATAAACATTAAGAATTTGTAGATATCATACGATAATAAAATAATTATACGAATTATCAATGTTTTTTTTCTCTTTTTTTTCATACCGGAAGTATTTTATACCGATATTTAGCCGATGGTGTAATAACGCGTGGCTAAACGACACAATGCGATTCTTATGTATTATTCTATAGTGAAAGTACGAACGAATTGCAGCATTGTGCAATAATTATTGACAATCGCGATAGACTCGAATAAATTCTTAGTTGTTATTGTCGTTTCACATGTTTCGTCGTTTCGGTCGATGGCATCGGCGAACGTGAAACGCCCTCTCGGTACACGCATCGTGGTAGTTCGCTTACGCGTAACGAGGAACTCTATGGCTTCGTCCACGCGTGACCCCTTACATATACAAGCGGGCGAACACGTAGTAAAGAAAAAAAGAAAAAAAGAAAAAAAGAAAATGTAAAAAAAGAAATATAAGAAAAAAAAGCAACGAACTGTCGGAGTCGAAACCCTCCGTGCCAGTCACGTATTTGTCCAGTCCGTTACAACGCTCCGAATTTTTATTGCGACACGTAAAGAGAGCGAGAGAGACGGAGATGAGGCTTTTTTTGTCTTTCTTTCCTTTCTTCGCGAACGAACAAACGAGGCACGTCCGCGATCGTGAGATTGGACAAGGAGACTCGCTCACGGATTCTCTCAGTTGCACATTTCGATCAAGATTTACACCCGTGTTCCAAGCGTAGAAAATTTTACAAGCATTGTTATGCACTTGTTACACGTGTTTCCCGCGAATTTCGAATCTTTATCGAGCTACTCGAATATTAATTCGTTTTTCGTTTCCCGCCTTTACGAGAAACATTAAAATTCGGATCGTTAGTCCCGCGTTACTTTTTATCTCGAGACGATAAAATATACATACGAATTGAAGAGTTAAAAAGATGGAATTAAAATTGGCATTAAAAATAACGAATTTCGTGAAATTTTTGGTTTTAAATCGAAAATATAACGTAGTACATGTTTATGACCGCTAGATGGCGGCACTGTGCCAATTTAATTGTAACTCGGACACTAATTCCACCTGAATGCAACGGAATCGAGCGAGGGTGCTAAGTCGAGGGTCTGCCGGTTTTTTATGAGACATAATATGGATATTCAACTTTCGTACGAATAAAACCACCGAAGACATTTAATTTTTACCACTTCGACGATACATCTCTTTTATTATTATTAGATCTTTGAGGTGTACGATGTGTATCAAGTTGAACGAAATTGAGGTCGAGCACTTGGGAATACTTCCTAGTTGGATGATTAAAAAAGAAAATCAAAGGATCGCGATACAGTTATCGCCACATTGCTACTTCCAGTTCTCATATTTTTGTCGACAATTTATTGTAACTCTTGATAACGTTACAACATAGATATCTATCGTAACGATCTTACAGTAGTAGTTCGAGCGCCTCGAGCAGCATCTACTACCGGCTGGACTCGTTATCGTTCGATCCCGCTAGTCGGTTTGTACCGAGGCCGATAAAAAAAAAAAAAAAAAAAAAAAATCCCAGCGTATCGTCCTACGCGTATAATATTAAAATCGAATATTAAAATCGTCTCGCACGAACGAACGCGACGAGTAATAGTAAATAAATTTGTTCAAAGTATTATTCAAAAAGGCAACCTTCGATTCTTTAACAACGGAAATTCCATCGCAAATCTAAGGCACGTCTCGAGTCATTTCCTCGTTTCATTACGATACAAAAATATTCTCACGATTACGACAACTCGACGCAACGATTCTCGTACATAACGGCGAATAACGATTTCTGTCCTACAACCGCATTAATTTCGTGATCGTTGTTTCCCTATTGCCGCGGTTACGGAATAGAAACAGAAGCGAGGAATCTGAAAATAGCATTAGAAACGATCTTTTCGCGATTTAACGCTCCGTCGCCCCGATCGTCGAGCCTTTGTAATTCCTGGCCGAGTCGTGCTGCCATCTGGCGATAAGTATGTCAACAAGGACATCGAGCTCGAACGAAGAAAAATATATACAGCGAGAAATGATATTCTTTTTTTTTTTTTTTTTTTTTTAGTTAACAATCTTAGGTAGAATTATTTTTTTCTCGACAAATCTGCGATAAAATATGGTAGAGCGAGGGAAAAAAAGATGGAGGACAAAAAACTAATACTGTTGCGGCAGAGGAGAAAATCGTGGCACGAGAAATTTCGCTTGTCCAACGTCCTCGTAGATCTCTGTCGTGTCTTACCGTTATTTACTCGTGAACGCTAATTGCGTCCTTAATTTCCGTTACTCGAGAGCAACAGAGACGGAGAGAAAAAGAGAGAGAGAGATGAGAGATGAGAAAAAGAAACAGCGATAGAGCTAGATGCGCTGCAAACGGAGAGAGAGAGAGAGAGAGAGAGAGAGACCGAGTATAGGAAAATATATCTTCGTCGTGCGTTTTCGTACGCGTTATACGTTCGTACTTTATTATTTCTCTTTCTCTTCACGTACCCGAAGAGCTCGTAGCCAGCGTCGCAGGTGTAGGTCGCCAGGGTGCCAGCTGACAGAGTCTCGTCGGCGAGCGAGACCCTCGAGTTCATCGGCACTGCTGGGTGACCGCATTTCGTTCCTAAAAGAAAAAGAGAGTCGGATGAATAAAAAAAAAAAAACAAAAAATAAAAAGAAATAGATAATTTATTAACGGGAGTCATTAGTCATTCTCCCATCGATCACGATGAGAATCCTCTAGTCTCTAGCTTTATACGAGACAAGGTATTATGGTTTATGAAAGAGAAACATTAAATGAAATTTAATAAACGACGAAATTTTAATTAAAAATGCGTAGAAAGATTTTTGTCGGTGTCTCTTTTCGAAAGTCGAGAATGCTCGAGGAAGCGCCACGATAACGGTGAATCGTCGTATCTTCTTTTCCCCGCGATAATCACCGGATGAAGCAAATTTCTCAGTGTCAATTTTGCACCCGTGCGCTTCGCCAGAAAAATGCAGCACAAAAGCGCTGTAAGTGTCTTCCTCTCGCGAACTCCGAGGGTTCTCTCGAAATACGAGAATACGGTAATTATGCGTTTTCCCGTTCGCGAACAGGTTCGCACGATTCAGGGTCGAAATAATTCTCTTTTTTTTTCTCGTTTAAAAACGAGACTCCAGTTTGTATCGTGGAATTTTTTTGTTTTCCTTCGTTCCGACGAATAACGAAATCTCGTTTCTTTTTCGATCTCGATCATCGCGAATAAATCGATTGGCAAACGAGAAAAAACAAATTAAATAAAAATGACGGATTGGTAACGCTTACGGAGAGTCGATCGCCCGTTAAAGAGCGTTATTCAGCGCGTAACGTCGACGAGATATCTCTTTTCTTTCTGTCTCTGCCCTCGCTCACTTCGGTCTAGGTAACCGTTCATCGACCCACGATCGAGGAGACGACGATCTAGACCGACTCGCGCGGAAACGCGACACGTTTCTCTGTATTACATCGGACGCTTCACCTTAACACGCGAGAGTGCCCAATTTTGTCGGCAAAAATGAGAATAAATCAATCGTGGAAGAAAAAAAAGTTTCTTTGTCACTGGGAACAAACGTTAGCTGGATTTAGAAACGAGAATCGATGACAAAATTTGCTTATGAAAGAGACAAAGTCATTATAATTCGCGAATAGCTCGCGCTAGAAACGTTGATTTATGTCAAGAGCCGCAAGTTAAATTCTTCTGGTTTTTTGTTCTCTTATTTTCGCTTTAAGGAGATCGTACAATGACGGAGATAAATTTGTCCGATTGCACGAGCGGAGACAGTCGCTCGATGCATTTTTCCAAGGCATTAGAGTGCAACAAGGAGACAGGCCGGGTCAAACCACCGACTTCGAGCTCGAACCTTGTGCGATATCCCACGCGAAATTCCACTATTGGAATACCTTGTACACGCGTTACGTCGCACCTTTCTACGACTGTCCTATCGCCGGTTACCTCTTTACTCGTTTTAATATACGAATTACTATTGTTCTCGCGTTTTTCACACATTTTTCGTATGGAAAGCACCTTAAAACCATAAATGATAAGTTTGTGTCATAAATTTTTCTAGACGTCGTGTAAACAATTTTCGAAATTGGCACGAGACCAAAATCCTCGAATAACGATAAATAATAAATACAATTTTTGGATTAAAAATTAGCGGCTGAATTGGAAACTAACGCGACGTAGCGTTTTCTTTACTCGTTTTAATATACGAATTACCATTGTTCTCGCGCTTTTCACACATTTTTCGTATGGAAATCATCATAAAACCATAAATGATAAGTTTGTGTCATAAATTTCGAGACCTCGTGTAAACAATTTTCTAAAATTGGCACGAGACCAAAATCCTCGAATAACGATAAATAATAAATACAATTTTTGGATTAAAAATTAGCGGCTGAATTGGAAACTAATACGACGTAGCGTTTTCTTTACTCGTTTTAATATACGAATTACTATTGTTCTCGCCTTTTTCACACATTTTTCGTATGGAAATCATCATAAAACCATAAATGATAAGTTTGTGTCATAAATTTCGAGACCTCGTGTAAACAATTTTCTAAAATTGGCACGAGACCAAAATCCTCGAATAACGATAAATAATAAATACAATTTTGGGCTTAGAAATTAGCTGATGAATTGGAAATTAACACGACGTAGCGTTTTCTTTACTCGTTTTAATATACGAATTACTATTGTTCTCGCGTTTTTCACACATCTTTCGTATGGAAATCATCACAAAACCATAAATGATAAATTTGTCATAAATTTCGAGACCTCGTGTAAACAATTTTCTAAAATTGGCACGAGACCAAAATCCTCGAATAGCGATAAATAATAAATACAATTTTGGGCTTAAAAATTAGCTGATGAATTGGAAATTAACGCGACGTTGCGGAAGAACGGAAGTGCGAGATTTAGCGATCGAGGTGCAGCCTACCCAATTCCGTATTCCCGTTCCAGGCGGTAATTTAGACGAGAGCGTGTCGAGAGCTCATCATATGGATATCTTGTGTGTGGAACGCGCGAGCCGTTCCGCGGCTACGGGGAAAACTCGCGCTTCCTTTTCTTTTTCTTTTACTTCGTTTTTTTTTCTTTTTTTTTTCTTTTTTTTTCCACCTTCGTCGAGGGAAAGTCCACAACAAGTGCGAGAGCTGCCTACTTGCCACTATAGGATGAAAACCGTGTACGGCACGCGACCGCGTCTTTCCGCACAACGCGCGATGAGCTAAACTTGCAATTTTGCAACAGTTATACTCGTATTCTCGTACGTATAACTCGCTAACGGTGTATTTAGTATGCAATTATCATAGTTACAATATTTAACGTTGGACCGTGATTTATATATACGTTATGGCGAATAATTCGAGTCTTTCGTACTCGTGATATATACCAAATACGATTTACTTTTTTTTCTTTTTTTTTTATTATGTATTTATTCGCTTTAATTTGATTGTATTAATGTTTACTAATCGGTTAAAATAAAGTTTGTTGAATAAATGAAAATTGCTGCGAAATGCCGTGGCATGTTTGGTTGAGGATGTGAGAGTCTCGCGGATCGGATATCTCACGGCAATATTAAATAATTCAACGCTGGTTCACGTGAAAGCTTTCTCTATACAATATATATATATATATATATATATATTCGTGAGTATATATATATATATATATATATTCGTGAGTGTGTATACGTGTATATGTTTGTCTCGTCGCAGGTATTTTTTATTTCTAGAAAATTATTCAATAATTCAACGGGCATACGTACTTTCCATGTCAAACTCTCTCGCGACGAGATTTATACGTCGTGTCTACAAATCTTACGTTGAAATATCGAAATTTCGAATTGCAGAAAGTCGGAAAATTTGTTAATTTCTGATCGTAATTAATGTTATCGCGGTAACCTCGACGACTAGGATTTTGTCTATTTATAGAGATATTAAAGATGCGATATTAGAAAGCATATTTATTTTCCGTCGCGATTTACTCCGTACGTACAAGGTCACGATCGCCTTTTACCTCTCGCGCACGCGTAGATCGAGGAGATTAGGATCGAGCCTCGATCATGTATGTTTATTTTTATCTCTCCTCCGAGACTTTAATTTTCATATAAAATCTTTCGAACGCGAGCGAAGTTAGTCGCGTATGAGGTCTCTCGGGCACGACTTCCGGTCTTGAGACTCGAGGACGTTTCTCGGTGAATCACCTTGAGACTCGACGAATTGTTTTTCACCAGCTCTTTTTCGAAGAAACGAGATAACCTTATTAATACTATTTTTTCTTTCGTTTTTACATTTATTTATATTTAAAAAATACAAAATAATTTGAAAAAATCGATAATTCCTCAAATTTATCATCGATCGAAGAAATTATCGCTACGAATTAGCAATAAGGTCAATTTTTTAACATCTCGTTGAGCTAAATCGATAAGAGAATGTTTTTCATTTTTAATCAAAATCAAGCGTTAATGAATGCCGTGGATTTATCTTCAGCTCTTGTAATTGTCTCTCGGCAATTAATTTATAAAGATCTTTTTCTCATTAATGCGAGAATTTTCCATCCTCGGGTTATAATTAATCGGTTTCACTTCTCTCCCCGATCTGGATTCTCTTTTCTGATAAGCGATTTGAGAGAGAAGGCGTTTGAACTATCGTGTCGCATGATCTAGCGCCATTTCGTTCATTCATCAAAATTATTCCTTTGTTCGTTTTATCTTGTTCTTTCTTTCATTCTTTCATTCTTTTCTTCTTTTCATTCCTCGCTGTTTCGTCGTACGTGAAACAACGAGGTTAATAAAAAAACGCACCCCACCTTCTTGTCTTCGGTCACATCGGTGTCACGTGGTCTGGGTCACTCGGTTACAAAACCTCAAAGTCGAAATAACGGTACCGAACACAGCGAGACGCGCTTCGACCAACGAAGAGTTCGGCATCGCAGAAATACCGGTAATCGTCGCTCGCGCGCATTTTCTTATGCGCAGCCACGAGGGACGCGAATTTGCGCCCCGAACTGGTTTAACAACGTTACAACACGTTCCAGTTCGCTGATTCATGTTTTTTTTCTTCTTCTTTTTTTCGCGTATTAATAATCAACAATTTTTCTTTTACGAGCTTTTTTAATGAATTTTATCGTACATTATTCGATATTCGATTAACCAGGAAATGGTTGAAAATTGTTATATATTGTTTTTTTTATTTGATTTATTTTTCATCATTTCGAGAGTTGTTTTTTTTTCATAAATTTTGTAACTTAATTTCGTCCACTTAATCGGACGGATTTGATTTATTTTCGTAACCCACATTCGATCGTTCCGACTACCGGAAGAACCGGCCGAGATTGAAACGGGTTTTCGTATATATATAAATGGACATAAACCCGAGTTGCACGAAAAATGTTTGAACGAAAAGTGAAATTTGTATTTCTCGTCCTTAGAACTCGCGGTTCGCGTTGAAACGAAGAGGGAAAGAAAGCCGGTTGACACTTTTACCCTCGTTATAGGTAACACTTTCGACGTTGCGGAACGAACGTAAAACTCCCCATAGAGCTCGCGTCTCTCGTCTCGGTAAATTACCGTAGATACGTCTTTAAAACGTAACGTTTTTAAAAGACGCGGTTTTTAATTAGCCTTCGGCGATAAAACAATTAATTAAAGACTGAATCGAGGAACGATTATTCCATTCGAGTTGTTCGACTAATTAATCTAAGAGAAATCTGTAAATCGCCGATTTATTAAATAGCTTATTAAATAGAACGCATAAATTACTGTATTAAGTTCCATATCGAGTTTCTCAATCCATTGTCTTAACCGCGACTGCGTATCGCCCTCTCCGACTATCGGCCGGCTGACGAAAAATTGCGAAATCCGATGATGTCTGCGGTCTGCCTTCTTTCATCCGCCGATATAAAATCGTTATGAAACGAAATAAACATTTCTTTTTCATTCCTAAAATTTCAATACTGAAAGTCAATAACGAAAATATGTATAAATTTTCTTTTTATTCACTCAAATCGAATATTACCGATGTATTTTCTACTTGGAAATTTAATTGCTTTCGTACGATCGTTGAGTTAATCGTCGAGTTCTTGACCGCGAATAAATTCTTTTCGCCCAATTACACGTTCTAGAAAATATTTCGCGTCGGGAAAACTACTTTTTTTTTTTTGAATTTTAAAATAACCGAGGAAATTAGCTTTGGAAAGGTGACTAGCTGTCGGTCGCGGCGCATGAGAACAATCGAGGAGCGAAAGTCTTCCGGAATTTTTCGCTCCATTTACCGCTACGTCATACACGCGTGTATTTTTCGCATCGTATATGTCGCGACGATGGAGGAAAAGAAGTCGTTCGAAAAGCAGAACGAATTCTCACCGATCGAGAATTTTATCTTTGAAAATTGAAGATTGCTAAATTCGTAAGAACTTTCGTTACGTACGATTCGCAATCGTTAATGACAGTACTATTAATTACGTGAGAACTTCTTTGGCTCTCGTTCATTTCGATCGTTTGTACTACTGACACACAAACGATGATGTTTTTTGTTGCTGTTGCACGTCCCGTTATGTAATTCGTTATGCACATACACGCACCTTTTTCCCCGAGTCGCGTTGAATTAAAAATAATGATTGCGCATTCGTCGTACGACTATAAATTTGCTTATGTTATTCGCAATTTAGACGTAACGAAGGATCAATTTTATAAATTCCACCTGTCTTGGATTATTCTTGCCACGCCTATCCAACATTTACAAATTCTTCCTTTTACCCAGTTTTCCCCTTCGCTCCGTAAATCGTCCGACATAATCGTTTAACTCGCAGATCTCACGCGGGCGTCCTGGAAAAATTCATTCGCCAACTTCCCAGCCATTCTAATATTGCTTTTTATATTTTCCTTCGTTAACGTGATTTATCTTATTTTTGTTAATTAAATATTCGAACATTTATTCGAAAGAATTAAACTTTTAATTTTGTATTTCATTTTTTTGTCGTTGTTTGTGATTCGTGAGATATTTTTTTGTACCTTTGGTTAGCGAGAGAAACGATGGTCTATATAATATAAACGGGGCCTAAGGCTCGTCGAGACCTCGCCCACTCGAAGAACGCGCAAGAACAACGTGTAACGGACGTTCTCCGCATCTGATATTTTCCCTCCTTGCAAAGTACGATATATCTACCTTGTAATATCGGAACTTGCCGTGCGAATTCTTCCAACAATGTACATGTATATATCTATATGTAAGTACATTGGTTACATGGCGAGTTAAGACAGATGCGGGAAAGTGTATCGAGCGCGTTACTCGCCGTTTATAAATATACTCAGGAGTTACCACCGCCATTTCTTTTTTTCCACTTGGCTCCACACGATCCTAAATGTTACGTCTATCCCACAGATAATGGACCAAGTTTTATCCGACGGGTTCGACGCCCTGGTTACTCTCGATATGTGTCCAATTAATGATTTTATTTTCTTAAATATATATTTTATATTTAACAAAATAATATAAAAATCAATGAAATAAATTTTCTTCGGATGTTTAATAATAACAATTTTTGAGTCATTGAGCACGATAATTGATTTCGACGATTAAATATATATATATTCTTGTATATAGACAAAACGGTCGAGGAAAATCGGAGCATCGCGTGATTGGAGAACGCGCGAACGCGAGATGAGAGAAATTTAATTGCGCGATGCGATGATGAGCGTGTACACAAACGTATGGACACGGATGGATTCGAATTGGGACAGAGGAAGTTTGCTAGTCATCTCGTACGGTTTACGAAGCGCATTTGCTACATCGCCGAACTGTCTATTTACCGATCTATTTCTAAATCGACATCGATACGATCGATCCACTTTGCCTAGAGAACTAGATTCCTAGTTTTTATTGCAACTGTACGATAGATCGTCGAGTGAAAATCGGCGAGTTTATAACTTCGAGGGCAAAAAATCCAGGCGTCGATTTAATAAATAGTTAATATATTATTCGATAAAATCCAATACACGTCGATTATAAATTGTAATAATTTTATTCGCGTTCGTTCGATAAAAGAAAAAAAAAACGTTGACGATTTTCGTTCGGTATGTCGACGAGTAAATCGATACGTCAAGTTTCTCCATCGAATTTTTTCATCTCCCATTTCGCTCTTATTTTTTGTCGTTGTTTTTCTTTTTTATTTCGAATCACCTGTCCGACTTGTATGAAAGTGACGCCGAGAGTAACGCGACTCCTCAAGGATATATTCGTGCCGAGAGACGTATCTAGGGAAGGCAAAACGTAATACTCGGGGACTATGAAAGGCTCCGACTGTATATTTCTCTACAGGTAGTTACAGGTTCGTATAGTGAATCATTCGGAGAGACAGAGAGACAGAGAGACAAAGAAGGGGAGGTGGTAGAAAAAAAATTTTATTTGCAAGTGCTAGTTTACGTAACAATCGAAGTAAGAGCAAAACGACGAGAGTAGCGAAATCGAAAGGGGGTCACAGGAGGCGATCGCGATATCGTGTTTCTTTGGGACTCTTGGAAACGCGAGCGAGCCAGATGTCCAACGCGAGAGGGGTCGGCTCGACGAATTTCCGGTCCTGCCCTAATAAACGACCGGTGTTCCAACGTACCGGGTGTTTCGAGTACGATTAAACCGTTGATTAAATATTCAAAACAAAAAATACACGTCTTATACATTCGATAAATTATAATATTTTTCCTACATCGAACCCACTCGATATTAAACCGGAAATCGACGAGATGATTTCGAACCGGTCTAAGCTCGTTTCGATCGTTTCGAGCAATTTCGATCCACGCGAGAGACCCGACCACGTCGTGGACCAAGAACAATCGATTCTCCTTCCAACGATCGATCGAAGGCTGATGGAGCGTCAACGACACACGTAGTGTTTGTATTTTTCGATTAATTCTTCATGGACGATTCGGAGGTCGGTGAACACACCGGCCGGTCTACGAACGACGAGTACAGGCCCTTTTTTTTTAAAACAAAAACACGCTTCTGCTATACCGGGTGACCTCGTCTGAATTTCAAGCCGAAAGCAACGCGAGGACGTCGAGGGAACGAAACTCGCGCGCGGGTGGGCGTCTCGCATACGCTGCGAACCAGCTCGTTTTGTTCTTGTTCTCATTTCTCTCCCCTCGCCTCTCGTCCTTTTCCCTCTTCTTTCTCAGGTCGCCATATTCCACCTCGTGTTTCAACCGCGACGGTTTCACCGCCTTCGCGACGACGTTAATTTCTCTCGTCACTTGCACGCCGAGTTTCATTCTTTTCTTTTTTCTTCAACTCTCGAGATGATGACGGAATAAAAGAAAATAAACGCGAATCCAACGTTTCGTGTTTTTTTGTTTTTTGTTTTTTTTTCGTTTTTTCTACCGCGGTTCCGCAATGCCCGGTCGCTCGTCGCGAAACCATTCGTTTACTCTTCCCGCGACGTCATCGAGGCTCGACCGAAGGTGGATGCTAAGATTTTTAATGAGTTTTGGGTTTGCGGGGAAAAAAAGAAGGCAGTAATTGCCTTGACTTTTCGGAATTTTTTATCTCCTCGGGAACATGGTTCAAGGTCGTATCATCCATACCGGTAAGGACATTATTGGACAGGTTCCTCGAGGTTGCGGAAGGAGGGGGAAGAAAATAATCGGAATGCGAGAAACGGACGAATAGTTGGGGAAAAAAGAACGTCGGGCTCACCTTGGACCCAGCTCGCCTGGATTCCCAGCAGGGCAACCAAGATCCCAATTTTCAGGATCATGTTATCCAAAAATATATTTCCGACGCCAGTTCGACGACTTGACACTCGCGATGTCAGCGCACAGTCCTTCGGTTCACAGGCTCCTCGTGGCACCAATACTTTTCACTATAACCCTCGTCACTCCCTCCTCTTTCTTTTCTTTCTTTTTTTTTTTCAAACTTCCCTCCCTCCCACCCTTTTCTCGATTAATCCAGGAGGTAATTAAGAAAAAAGGTGATTAGTTACGAAATTCGTTATTCAATCGGTGATCGATTTCCCGATCGCGCGCAATTTCACCAGAGAACAAGGAGTCCCGATACGGAAAAATTCCTGACAACGAGGAAAAACGACTTTCCCTTTAGAAATTTCCTTCGAAATCTCGACGTTTGTCGATCGTATGGGGGATTTTTTTTCTTCTTTCAATTCGATCGTCACCCACGCGATTGGTTCTTTCTTTTCGCGATCCTTTTTTTCTCTTCTTTTTGCGTTCAACGATGACGCATTTGTTTCATCGCGAAAGGACGCGAACGATTTCCGTCATCGGGAGGATCGTCACGATTCGGCCCTTCATCGATTATCGACACACGCGGGCATTCGAGTCTCCAGCAGCGACGATTTCTACTGTCTCAGTGACCTTTTAACTCGCTGCACACATACGCGCGTACACACTAACACAGAGTCAACGGAGACACACGCGCGGGGACCTACGTAGGTGACAGCACTCGACACACTCCGGTTGAGATCCTGTTCACTCGAGTTTTTTTCAAATACGTTCGAACTCGTTTCTCGTCCGAGAATATTTTTCAACAAAAACAAAAATCACCGATCTCTCGAACTCACGGCGAACGATAGTTTCATCTTGAACACTATCGAACGACACGAGAGTCTCGATGTATTTTTGGTCCTCGAGTCAGACTTTTATCGATCGGTTATTATTTATATTAAAAAAAAGAGGATTTTTTCTTCGATTTTCCAGCACTATGGGGCTTTTTATGTCGTTGTTTTTTCGGGAGAATCGTCCGGCGCGATGAGTCGAGGCTGATGCGCTTCGATGTTTCGAGATCGAAGAAACGCGTTGGAAAGTTTGTGTTCGACCAACGATCCGTTCCCTTCACCGGCCGATCGCGGAGTGCCTCGAGAGAGCGCGCGTGCGCGCGCGCGAGCGCGTTCACGCTCGCCCAACAATCCTCTCGCTCGAACTTCCTCGGGCTCTTTGTAAAGCTAGCGAGAGAGTCCGTGGGCTCTCTCGCGCTCGTGCCGTGTCCTATAATATGAAAGTCTCTCTGTGGCAGGGCACAACTCGCGGGATACATCGGCGTTTCGAGCTAGCCAGGGACTATTCGATGGGGCCCGAACTATCGCCCGCGCGTTAGTCTCTAGCCTAGACGCGAGAGTCCGTACGCGCTTACATTTCCAAAGGGGAAAAGGTCGTTTCGCGTTTTCTAGTCGATATAATCAAGGTGCGAATATACCACCGTTTCGACGACGAGCTAAAAACGGGACGTCGCGTTAAAAAATTCCGCAAGAGAAACAAACATGGTCGATTATTAAATTTCCGATAAAAAAGAAAAACACACAGAAATTTAACGATTTGGGGAATTAGCGAAAGGATGTAAAATTAATACACGAAGTTTGTGAATATAAATTTGTTATTGTTATTTGCATTACATTTTTTTAATTTATTAATACGCGTATTTTCATTGTTTTTTCGATAATTCGAGTAACAATATTGTTATTAGTCTCGCTGAGAGACGCGATAGTTATCAAGTGCAATTATTGTACCAGAAATTATTTTCTTTCTCGAGTTTACACGCTACATACAAATTCTGGCTTCTTCTTTACGTAGGTACGTGTATATTGTCTAAACTGTCTAACAATTATATGCGGCAGAGAAGAAAGCGATCCCACGCGACGAAACTGACGTTTTCCCTCCACCTATATCGCTGGCAAAAGGGGGTTTCCTTCGGTAAAAGATAATTGGTGAAATGCCGCGCGGGTGCAACAAAACGCCAGAAGCAAAGTCGGCCTCGCTATACACTCTTAGGTTTAGATTACAGACCGGAGATTAAATGCAAATCGAGATTTATAAAGGAGTCTCTCGGTATTCGCGTCCCTCACGACTTTGCCTCTCACCCCGATGTATCGCAAATATACATTATTTTTCCTTATCTTTCTTTCGTTGATAGGAAAACATTTTTTTCGTTGATATTTTCATTAATCGATCGATATAATTGTGAAAATTATTTGCATCGCGCGTTTAACTTCGACCTCGATTCCCCGGTGGTCCGTTCCAACTTTCTGGATCCTGGTCAACCCCACCACGTTTCTAATAAATAATGATAATGATAATAGTCGGTAGCAGTTTAACGTTAAAATAAAAATACGATTACGTATTAATTTTGAAACGATCTATCGCCCGAGCGTGGGGGCGCTACGATCTCGTTCTCGTTAAAAAAATCTTCACCGACCGGTTGGTCGCTGCGTGCGCGCGCCTCGATTAGAACGGCTGGGATCTTACGCGCATGCGTACCGAATCGACGCGCTACACACGTGCTCGTTTGCGCGAGGCGAACGGCGCACGCGCGGTTTTCGATACACATGCGCAGTGTACATTAGGTATCGTATGTCGAGGAAAAAGAAAAGGAAAAGAAACACGGACGTGCCCCAGTGGTAGCGGTCAGTCGATGTCTGACTCTTTTTATCGCGTGTTTCTCTCTTACCACTCTGCGGTCTCTCTCCACCTCTCTTTTCTCGTCTCACCTATAAGGTTATACACTCGACTCTGTCGCTTTACCGTTAAGCCACCTCCGTCTTTTTCATCTCTCTGCCTTCGTACACTCGACCTCCGTCTTTCCTTCTCCTTCTTCTTCTTCTTCTTGTTCTTCTTGTTCTTCTTGTTCTTCTTGTTCTTCGTCTTCTTCTTTTTCTTCAGAAACGATAACAAAATCTTCAACGTTCCCTTCTCTCGCGTTCCCTCGTGCTCGACGAACTTTTTCCCTTTCTTTCTTCCCTTCGCCTTTTCTTTGTCTATTGCGCAATTCATACAACATGTATATATATATATATATATATATATATATATACAAGTCTTTAATATTTTTTGAAAAAAATTCGAACGTCTCGATCCGAGACCTCGATGCCGTTTCTACTCTGCGATTAATTTTTTTGGACGAATGACGTCATACGACGAAGCCCCTTTCACCGTAGCAAGGTTCTCCGCGCGAACGAAAGAAAACGTGTGGTGCACTTTTGACTAGTTGAAAGAATGTGTGTTTTTTGTTTTTTTTGTTTTTTATGTAATTTGAGCGAGAACGAAATTTAGTGGATTTTGCAAGAAATCCACTCGTTCGTTCTCGATTATATAGTTAAAATATCCATAAAACTAGAAAGGAGCTCATCTCGCGAGGTTTACCCTTTCACGCGAAGAAAGATCATTACCTCCTCGGCAATCCGATCATAATTATCGTGCTCATCATCTTTCGTCCTCCCTCGATCTTTCGTGCGGTCGACATTTATTTGAAAAGCGTGTGATATATAGTATTAGCGATTGTGCAATATCGACGGTAAACGTTCGTATTACGAAGAAACCCACACAACGACCCAAAAACATTTGAATAATTCTTTCTCATCTCGTTTAATCGACGTTAAAATTTTCACAAAACATTTTAGAAAATTCTACCTTCTGCCAATTATTTCCTCATCGAATATAACTCAATTCGATCAAGAAATTCGGATTATTAATTTATTTTATCGTTAACAATAAATAATAATAAAAATAATCAACTATCGTTTCAACCAGCTCTGCGAAATTCGATAAACGAACTGTGCTGCCATCTGTCGTCAGAAATGGAAACTAGACGGTCAAAGAGCTCCCACTTATCGACGAGTGAAACAGCGATGAGGATAGGAGTGGGGGTAACTGATACAGGGTGATACCGGAGTGCGCATGTACCGGGAGATATTTTGCGCCGGGAATATCGCGGATATACATATACACGTTGCACATATCATTGTGCCGGCGGTCGCTATGGTCTCACGTCAATACACCATCCAGTGCATTTTCCGACGCTTTTCACGGCCTCGCGGCCCAACAAACGGGTGTGCCAAATTTAACGATAAAATGTAAGTATTATCTTATTTTCTAATTACGTCCAAATTTCATCCGACTTGGGATATTTTTAAATCCAATTTACGAATTCCAAAGATCGTGCTGGTCCAGATCATATTTCGTGTGAAGAAATTTCCCATGTTCCGGCGCGCTACATCGCGTGTTTCCTACCCACTTGTTTGGGTTTTTCCAACAATTTTCCAATTTTTATCATTGAGAAATAAATTAATTATCCATTTTCTTTTTTCATGTTTAATTGTGAAATTATGGAGATGATTTATCGTCGACTCTTCCGTTATATGAGAATTCGTTAATTCGATTAACTCGGTTAATTTTTAATTGACTTAAATAATGAATTTAAAATTAGCAAACGTAGGGAAAATTATGTTTTTTTTTCGGTTTATTAAGAAAACTTAATTCGTGAAAATCGTATGACACAAAAGGTCCGCGGGTTGTTACGATGATGATGATGATGATTGTCGTGGTCGTCGAACAGGTGAAACGAGTCGCGAAAGTTTCGATAATCGCGTGAGCCGCGGGGTGGAGGCGGCGGGAGGGTGGCAAACGAGGGGAAGGGATCTCGCGCGAGCGCATCGGGCCACGAGATGGCCGAGGGCGGCGCCGATTCGAAACCCATCGGTGACAATCCAGTCTCGAAGAATCAAATGGAGGTGAACGAGTGCCTCGGGAGTTGGCTGACTTATCTGCAGGTGACGATTTTACTTATTTTATTTATCTCGATTTTTTCATACAAAAATGATAAATCGTCGATTATTATAATGATTAATTGTGAATTCATTATTAAAAACAAAAAAAAGATGCTCAATGGCTTGTGCTCGGCTGGTACGAAACTGGCTCAATCGCTGCAGTCGCTACTCTCGAGTCACGACACGGTCGTCCATTGCCGATTGAGCGGACAGTGTCTCGCAGGATGGGAAGAATTGTCGAGAGCAACGGGGGTAGCGAGCAATACAGTAAAGCATCACGTCGTTGCCGCTCTCAGAGATCACGAGAGCCGCGAAAATGACGCTGATAAACAAGTTAGTTATCGTCAATATCGATCGGTCGAACGATCGATCGATCGAGCGATCGATCGAGCGATCGATCGGTTCACCCACGACCTCATTAATCCTCGAACCGAAGCTTCGAAAATTATCCTCGTAATGCAACGAAACTCACGCGACCCTCTACTTCCGTAAATTCCTATCTTCATTCGCGTCTCACATTCGTCACTTTGACCTTCCGGGTCACCGGGAATTTCAAGCGACTCCTCGCTTCCGTTAGTTCTATCGACTTTACGTCCGGGTGATCAACGGCCGGCCTTTACCTTTATCGCGTACTTTACCTTTCAGGACATACTACGAGACAATCTACTGACCTTCATTAATCTTCAATACCAATTTTGCGTCGCGTGTTGCGAATGCTTGGGTGAGAGAAATTACGATTTTACACGTTTGAGAAAGAATTACGTTTTTCTTAAATTTTTAGTAAAGATGTTCTTTTTTTAAGGGGGAATGGCTGAGTGCTCGTGTCCTCAGACTGGTAAGACCGAGTGTGACATAGCTGTACTTCGTCAATGTTTCGAGCGTCTCTACAGATCACCGACTCCCGTCTCGTCGGGCTCGATGCAACTGTCTCAACAACATTGTCACCGATCACCTTTGCCATTTCCACTCTTTCCACTGCAGGTGCGAATAAAGACATTACTTTTATTTTATCTTCACGATGGTTGAGATTAAAGATTGGGGATTCGATTAATTAAATGGGATAAAGGTACAGAGAAGATGGTCGGAAACCGCGGCTGCCGAAATGCCCGGCGATTCGACCGAGAGTACGATGAGACGATGGTCCATGCCATGGGATTGTCGGCACGTTAACGAATGGCCGCGACAGGAAAGAACGCGACTCAGAGTCCCGCACAATGATCGTAGTCGATCGACGACACCCGATTCAGTCTGGAAATCGTCGACTGTGACGAGTCAGGATGGTCTTCAGGAAGCGATTCAACTTCTCTCTTGCAGGCCAGGTCGATAGTCAATATTAATTACATCGTTATTCGATCGTACGATAGAATTTATTTTTAATAAGGGAATATTTGAAATAGATCATTATAATAAATAAAAGTTGACGTTATGAAGAATAAATTAACGATTAATCGAATTTTGGGGGAGGAGAAAATTATGATATAAAATATTTGAAATAAATCATTATTATGAATAAAAGTTGACATTATGAAGAATAAATTAACGATTAATCAAATTTCGGGGGAAAAGGAGACAATTACGATAGAAAATATTTTAAATAGATCATTATTATAAATAAAAGTTGACATTATGAAGAATAAATTAACGATTAATCAAATTTCGGGGGAAAAGGAGACAATTACGATAGAAAATATTTGAAATAGATCATTATTATAAATAAAAGTGGACATTATGAAGAATAAATTAACAAATAATGAAATTTTGGGGGAGAAGGAGAAAATTATGATAGAAAATATTTGAAATAGATCATTATTATAAATAAAACTTGACATTATGAAGAATAAATTAACGATTAATCAAATTTTGGGGGAAAAGGAGACAATTGCGATAGAAAATATTTGAAATAGATCATTATTATAAATAAAAGTTGACATTATGAAGAATAAACTAACGATTAATAAAATTTTGGGGGAAAAGGAATAAGGCCAATGAACGAACTGTCGGGTTTCAACGGTCCCCACATACCGGGGGTAACTCTGACTACTTGCAACTTTGAGGGCAATTTTGATAATTCCGTTTGGCCCGAGTCACGAAAAATCGGCTCGCCGAGGTGCTGGCCCCAAGATTCCCACTCCAGCGATCATTCCGATCAATCAGGTTAAAGATTATCACATAAAAGTTAACTTAATTTTTTTGATTAAAAGAATAATAATAAAAATAGTTTACTGTTTTCATTAAATGCTTCAGGACATAGGGACAGTGACCAGAGCGGTCACAGTGGCGAGCACAGAGACTCAGGTATGAAATTTGACTTCCTTTTTTGTTAAACGATAAATATTACGTCTGAGAGAAAAAAATTAAATTCTTTTTAGAGCAAAGTTGCTGTAGCGCGGGAAGTGGGCACAGTGACAGTAAAGACAGTATTCAGTCGCATCACAGTGATCACGTTGGTCATAAAGAATGTGATGCTGGTAATTAAGGAAAAAAAAATACGAAAATTTGAATTCGCGCATTATTATTCCATAATTTTCTTGATATTTTTAAATCAAACGAAATCTTTATTCACGCAGCTATCGACGTTCTTCCATCTCGGAAGAGCAGCTCTTCCACAGATTCGTGTCTATCGGCTAACAGTAGATCCGGTTCGGAAAGTGCTGGCGCAGGGGTGATTACAGCTGATTTACTCATTAAAATCGATTATCGATCATTTCTTTCGAATACTGAATAATTAGATCGATCGATCGATCAATAATATTAATCCACTATTTTATCTACCAAGGAGTGTTCGAGATCTCAGTTATACTCGATGTGGAGCGGTGGTGATTTACCCTTCATAAGATTACCCGAGAGCAACGAGATCCAGGAGGATCATCACCAGTTAGACTAATTAATAAAAACAAAAATATCTTCATCTTCGCGCCTAAAAAAAAAACAAAAAAACAATCTCATCCCCGGCGTTAAAATAAAAAATGACTATCAAGAAAATTTAGGAAATTTGTACAAATTCTTGTCGTAATAATTCTTGTCGAAAAATAAGGATCGATCGATCGATAATATCGCTGAGCGAGACGACGATTTTTAGAACGACGGAATTAAAAAATGATCATCGAGTATAATCGTAACTAGAACCGACCAATAATCGCGGAGAGCGTTTGCCAGGTGCCGCTTCCGTATCGTTCGTCTACAAAACGTTATTAATTAATAACGATAATAAATAATAATAATTAATTATCATAATTATAAAACTTAACGATCATAGCCACGAGAAAGAGTTTTCTCTTCTCCATTCCACTATTCTTATTATTTTCTTCGTTCCAGCAATATAAAATTGTGCGCAATAATAAGTGTGCGATGTGAAAAAATCAATGTACGAACGAAAATTGTTCGTTTTAATATCGTTAGTAACAATAGTGCGAGGATATTGTGCTGTTATCGATGAGAAATTGTATCGATCGATATAAAATGTTATTGGTAATTGATATTTATTGCATTCGTTTTCTTTATCACTCTATCGTAAATTTAGGAATTTTCATTTTTTAAATATTTATCCGACGATCGACACTCTTACCTCCTCGTCCAAGTGTCGATTTTTTGCATTATCGTCCAAACGCGTTTCATCTATCTTCGTTCATCGTCGAAAAAACAAAATAATATTTACAAAATTCTCATTACTTATGGCACTAAAATCGATACGATGAAATTTCGACGATACGCGTGACCGAGTTGCTCGGAAATCGGGACTCGAAATTTTCAAATTTCATGCATTTTCACTTAAAATATTATAATTTCATTCGCCTACGTCGTTTCTTCAGAAGAAAACGACAAAAATCTTCTATCCTCGCGATAATAACTTTTAAATAAAATTACGAACAAATATAATAATATCTTGAGCGATAATTTCACGCCGTGAACGAAATCGTTAAAATATCCTAGTATACAAAATATTTTGCGGAAATTCATCTTTCACGATCGAAATATTGATTCGTTATTGTTTTTTTTGTTTTGTTTTTTGTTTTTTTTTTGGAATTGTGTTTCGTTCTCACGTATAAAATTTGTCAACGACGATTTGAAATCGTTTCAATCGTCCTCCGTCAATTCGTCGGGATCCTGGCCATAATCGTCGTATTGCTCCTTGAGCTCGTCGTCCTCCTCTTTGTCGACCGGACAATGAATGCAGCGCGACTCGTTTATACCGTAATTAATACAAGTGTCTCCTATGCATTCGCAACATCCATCGTGAAACCATCGATAACTCGTAGCTCCCATCGATTGACAGGAATTTCGACATTTGTTCCAGGAATTGCACTGAGCCATAAAAGCGACGGTGCAATTAACCGTCATCACATTTGGCTTCAAAGGATGATGAACTTCCTCCTCGACCGTTTCTACGATTAAAACAAAAATTACATTTTCCACAACCGTTTTATTAAAACATTATTTATTTTTTATCAAACTTTAAATTCTTTTCGAACTCTAAATCATACTCACGCATATGATATTTGATTTCTTTCTCGTGTTTCGGCTGGAACAGAGAAACGTCAAAGTCTACCGGATAAGTGAAAGTTATCCATCTCTCGTGCTCGTCCGGCTCGGTAGTCAGAGCCTGGAATAATCCTGGCACGGGTTCACTGAAGTCCTCGACGTGAGATTTTTTACTCAGTGGATTATCCGTTATATTGGGCTTTGGGCACAGATCTATTTTTGGTTTTTTAAACGAATGGAAATTAATTTTTTCACGAGGGATAATTAAATTTTTATTGTACGAATTAAAGTCTTACCGACGCAGGAACAGCACTCGTCGTAAAGATAACTCAGGCACGAGAAACATTCTTTGCAACACGTACATTTTGGCAAATCGCATTTGCAGCTCTGCGTTAACATGCATTTGCTCACGACACTGGCGCAAATCGCCTCGTTGCAGGCGTTCGAATCCTCGATTATTATCGCTATTATAATCGTCGCTATCGCGATCACCAGCAGAGCTCGACAGCGCGTCATTTTGTTTTATTCTGAAATCAGAAACATAGTTTTGTTTTATTCAATAAAAAAAATGTTAAATTTATATTAATCTTTTATTATTTATTTAATTTTGTATTTTGTTTTGCCTCGAGACAAATAACTCGGGGGACAAAAATATAAAACTGTCACTGAGCGTGACTAACGCGACACGGATCTACGTATTGTTTCTTTAAGCACGTGGAGGAGCGTGCACGAAATTTTGCTCTCGCGCAAACGTCTTCGTCGAGAGATTATAATGAGCGCAATTTCACCTCGTTTCCAGAGATGATACCGAGGTCAGCACGGTTTAAATAATGTCGACAGTCCCGTCGCGCGTTCACCACCCTCTTTCCGGCACGAAACAATTAAAACATTAATTAATTAAAACATATACACAGAATTAACGAACTGAATTAAAAATAGAATAACTTTTCGATGATATTTATTCATGATAATTTCACACCCATCGAGGATTTAGAATTCTCGGTATGGACGATCGACGCACGTTTCGCGAACGAATTAACGTTTCAGCGATCGAGCTAACTCGAGACTTTCCAATATTATGCCTTGATTATTAAATCAAACGGATCTATTTATATCGCGAATATTGTAACGGTGTCATATCGACTCGCTCGTTTCAATCGAGTCGAGCGTTTCAATGAATTTATTTACGATTCATATTCTCGTATCACTTTGAAACTCCGTCGAATTAATTCACGATCATTGGATTTAATTTTTTTCATTTCACGATGATAATTTCACGAGAAATATTTTCTTTTTTTTTCCTGGTGGTCCCGAAGGAAGGATTCTTCTCGTATTAGAGAAACGATACTCCTCGATTACCGAGACTCGAGGACCGTGAGGAACGAAGGCGAACCTCTCGAGTCGAATATTCTCACGAGCAAAATTCTAACGGGCCGAGACTCTCCCACCTTCCAATTTTCAAACGGTCCCCCAACAAGACCTCGTAAATGCAGCGAAATTACAACGAAACTAATGTTTATTCCCCAAATAATTAAATTTCTATAAAAAATTCTATATAAAGATAGATTAATTATCTCATAGAATTTTGTTTTGTTTAATAATCTTGACTTATGATTTCTTTTCAATCGCGAAATTCGAATTTTCAGACGGTCCCCCAAGACCTCGTAAATGCAGCGAAATTACAACGAAACTAACGTTTATTCCCCAAATAATTAAATTTCTACAAATATCACTAAAAAAACATGCTCAAAGTTTAATTTTATTTATATAATTGTTAATAAAATAGATTAATTATCTCATTGAATTTTTTTTTTTTTAATAATCTTGACTTATGATTTTTTTTAAAATCGATCGATCGATCACGCAAAACGTTTGAAATACGTAAATGCCGATAGACAGTACTCGGTGTAGCACAATATGTGCGAGAGTCAGGAACTTGGCACCAGCCTCGCCTTGCTCTCTCTCGCTCATCGCAATGGCCCCGAGGCGATGAAATAACTTGGGCAACAAGAGCCTTCGTAGAAGTATCCTGGCTTCTATATATCTATATATACTTGTGTACATACTTATATGCCTGGCCGTAAACATCATAATACATAGTACGCCGCCACCAGCGTGCACGGAATTATCCAAGAGTGCATTATACGTTACGAGGTACGAAGTCGCGGATCGCAAAATCTTTCTCATCGCACGTACCCTCGCGATCCATCGCATCTCATAAATAATTAAACTTACGTATCGACGAAAAATTGACAATTTATTCAAACCGTACAATGAAAAATTGCGCGACGATACTTCGAGACGAGAGAGAAATCTCGAGACCAGGCCAGAGCGCGCCAAGGATCGTACAAATAAAAATCGCTTCTGTCGTTCGCGCTCAAGAATGAGCGAGCTCATTCTCAAAAAAATTACGCGGAAAAACTGACGAGTCGATTAGAATAAAAAAGAAGAAAAATATTTAACGTTCGTTCGTTAAATAGAAATATGAATAATAATGGGTTAACGTCGATCTCGTTAATCACTAGTTTACAAAATTGACTCGCGTATGAAAAAGTATCTTTCGATTCTCCAAAAAATTGTAATCGGTGTCAGGAAAATTCTTTGGGGAACAAGGAAATGTTTTTCATCGTTAGCGAATAATAAATATTTTACCTGTTTGCGTGCGCATGTATACTCGCACTGATATCAGCGTCGTTATTCCAGCACTCTCACGGGGGCCTTCTCTCTCGCGCGAGCAGCAACAGCAGCAGCAACAGCAGCAGCAGCAACGAACAGCACACACGGCCAGGTTATACCTACGCCGGAGAAACTATTTTAAGAGCGTGCAACCGGTTCGCGCTGCGCGACTCGAACCACCGCGAGAGACATATTTCTGCCTCTCTCGACCTCCTCCCACTTATCCTTCGATTTATCGAAAAATAATAACAACAATAATAATAATAAAGAAAATAAAAAGAAAAGGAAAAAAATCGAATTATAATCCTTTCGCGAGGTTACGGTCCGTCGGGCACTTGGCACTCGCGTCAACTTTTCGTACGAGAACGAGCACGAAATGAACGAAGTAAACGAAGCCCGACGATCGTGCCGATCGATCGATATTCACGATTTTTCCTTAAACTCGAGATCGTTAAATTATTTTATTCTCCTCTTGACGAAAATCGTGAGAATCGAGACGATCGCGATTTCGTGCGAGTGGGAAAAAAATCGGTTAAAATCGCTGATCGGTACGGAGAGTTTTGGTCGGTTTATACGGAGACGAAGTGGCGACTCTGAATGAACTGAAAGGAGGAAGAGACCGTGGACCGGTGGGTTACACGAAGAGACGGTGGGTCAGTGGAGGTGGAGGAAAACCGAGAAAGAGAAAGAAGAGAGGGAGAGAGAGAGAGAAGAAGAAGAAGAAGAAGCACGGGAGTCAAGAAAGAGGTGGTGGAAGGAGGAGGTGGTGGAGATTGGAATGGATTATGCGATACACGGTGGCGGATCTCTCGTCGTACGACGACTGTGTGTAGAAAAATTGTGGAAGGAGAAACGAAGGAAACATCGGTTGCGAGAGCGAGGACAAAATACACGAAAGAATGACGATAACGATTAAAATCGGTAAATAAATCGATAATGGATTTTTTTTTATTTTCATTTAAACAAAAACTAATTTTATTTAGACAAAATTACTCGTTGGTCCGAACGTCCTGATTGATTTTCTTTAAAAACTGTGAACTGAAAAATGCGACGATACGAAAGTAACGAAGTAAGGACGAAGAAAAATGACGAAGGCATTCTCGTTCGGAGAAGCGAGCGAGACAAACGCTAAGAAGGTGGACTGGCTCTCGTGTTCGGTTTTTTTTTTTTTTTTTTTTTTCACCTTACCTTTTTGTCTTACCTGACGGATAAGAGCCCTGGATGTTCTCGGCCCCCCGGGTTTCGAATAACGGACGATGGCCCGCGGCGAAGGTTCCCTCGATCCGCAAAGAGGGAGAAGGCTTTTTTAGCGAGCGCGTTACGTTGCCCTTTCTTCGTGGTGGTCGAAAGGGCTCTCTCTCTCTCTTTCTCTCGTCGAATTCATCTCAATCTTCTTCTCTCTTATTTCCTTCGATGCCTCGTTATTTCTTTCATCCTTTTTCTCTTTTCAAATTCGAGATTCCGTCGCGTTAAATCGATGGACCGTGAGAACGAAAAATCGATATAGATTTCAATATCCTTTTTTGAATCTCATTATTTTTCTTATTTCGTTTTACTATTCCATAGTCGTGGTCAGAAAAATCGCTTATGAAAAGAAAAGAAGTCGCGTGCATTCAAAGTCCCGCAATTTTCAAGACCCGATATATATATATTCTCACGAAAGAGAAAAAGAGATAAAGGAGAAGAACGAAACGCTTCAAGTGCTCAACCATTCATTTACCTCCTACTCCAAATCAACCGACGTTTAACGAAGCATTCGGACGTTTAAGCATTTAGACACTTCCTCGGTAGGTATAATAATTTATCTAGCGATATCCTCATTATTATTAATACACGCTTTATCCTCATTATTATTAATACAAATTTTAGAGGGGAATCTTGCGATGGAACTTTTTCAATTTCATATTAAAGAACAAAAAAAAACATAAGATCTTCATCCGCGACGCATTTTTCAATTCTATCGAGAAAGGGCGGATATACCGCCAAGTTGAAAGAACTCGTTCTTGTATGTGTCTGTATGTGTTTATATGTATGTGTGGATGAGTTATATGTACGAAGGTCGTTAGCTCAAAGAAAAATTAGCCGTTTGTTGGGGAGAGCTACTAGGCCTCTCCCGGAGGTCGGTTTAGATGGGTCAATCAGATACGAAAACACTTGTCGGCTTTCCAGTCATTGTCTAAAGCCAGCAGGTCCAAAAGGAAGAAGGAGAAAATAAGATTGTAGACACAGGTATAACGTCCTAATGACTCCTTGGTAACAGAGGCTGGAGTCTCGAATGACCAGGAATTTCGATATTTCGGGGATAAAAGTTGGTCGAACGGATGGAAATAGTAGTTTTCGTTGAAAAATTTGAAACAACGTTTCAGAGTCGAGTGGAAATTTGTGTCTCTGGCCATTATCCGATAATATGGAAGCGACTCTGGTGACGGAGCTGACGATTAGTTAAACAAGATTTTTATTTTATTTTTTCTACATCTCTGTGACATTTTTTATAATAAAAAACACGCTCGCGATCATTTGTATCGGAAGAAAGGGTGTAGATAGGCTTTTGTTTTCTCCCAAATGCTCAGTCTGCTCAGTTGTCGCTCAGCGGTCATGTGGTACGGACGTGTGTGCGCAGACTCTGTGGCACGTTACGTGTATAATCTGTTCTTCCTACATAACCCTATTTTTCTCCACCCAAAAGTACCAAATAAATAATATGTGTTTCTCAATTACTTGAAAACTTCAAAATTGATGTGTTTTTTCTTTGGTGCTTGGAAGGTTCATTAATGTGGACGATCTTTCGACGATCATCTTCCATTTATCGTGAGTCCCAGTTTTCGTCCTTCTCACATCATCGTCTTATTTCCTTCCTGCTCGTATAAGAATATGTCTTAACGATAAGCATAATCCAATGAAGAAGCTTCGATATGCCTGTTTCTTATATCAATAAGTCATGGATTGCTTCGAATTATACGTATTTCCGAAACGTAGTGTATATTGAAGTTTTTTTGCAAAACTATGCGGCAATATCAAATACAGAAAGTATTTTTAATGAACTATCGTGCTAAATAAAATTGTTGTTACGATGTAGCCCTGATTTCTGTGATAAATGCAATTTATTTACGATTAGAATGCATCGCGAAGTTTGTAGGTTAGGTTAGGTTAGATTCGCTTGAGCTACCGTTGCGCTACCTATATAGCCGGTTGCGTCAGCTTATCGCATACCGACACATGGAGAAACGAATAACTGCCTTGTCATACGTTGGAATGCAGATGGGAATTCCCCTCCGATTAGGCGTATTGTATTGGTAGGTTTAACCTGACGTGGACATTCAACGTTCTCGTTCCGTTTTACTTCGTAGCAGCACTTATGTTCAGTGGCTATTGCACATTTTACGTGCTCCATCCATGTATAGACAGCTGCGAATCCTTTGAGAGAAGATTTTCTCTTCCACTTGTTTCGGTTCATTCAACGATAACTGGTCAAATAAGTCCCTAATTTTCTGTTCCTGTGTCCATTAATGTGGATATCGAGTTAATATCAAAGGTAAGTCAATTTTATGAAATATACTTTGTTTTATTCAATTATATTTCCCTGCTAAATTTCATCATTGTGATTTTCACCGATGGTTCTTCTTTCTCATTATCGTGAAGTACTTTCACTTCACTTGGATTCTGACGTTTAATATCACTTGTGCCACATTAAGATTTTGCAGTCTTCGTGCGGAAATAAGAACAGAAAGATTTTGTGTAAAATTTGTTAGGAATCAGTCTTGTGTAAAATTATTTGATAATAAAATCGATGTTTCCTTGTAATCGCTCTTCTTCAGGAACATGCGAATCTTGGTGATATTCGGTTTAGCGCTGTTGACTGTGCAACAATGCACAGCTCCGCCAGTTGCAGAAAAAAAAGATGAAGAGAAGGAACATGCTGAACACATTGAGAAAGACGACATTTCCAACTTTGAGTATAACAGATATCTCAAAGAGGTCGTTTCGGCACTCGAGAGCGATCCAGGTTTTCGAGAGAGGTTGGAGAAAGCCGATCAGGAGGAGATAAAGGTACGATTTTGGGCATTTATCCATCTAGCCTGCGTTCATTCGTGTCGATTAATGTTAATAGCTAACATTTTGTGTCACAGTCTGGAAAGTTTGCCGAGCATCTAGAACTTGTTAATTATTCAGTGAGAACTCAGCTCGATGAAATCAAGAGAAAAGAAGTCGAGAGATTGAGGCATCTGGCGACGGAAACGTTTGAGAAAGAGCATGGTCTTGATATCGATCATCTCAAGGTTCGTGAGCATCTCGACCATGAGAATCCTCACACCTTTGAAATCGCCGATCTGAAGAAATTGATCACAAAGGTGTGTAAACAAAAATTCCTCAAAAGTTAAACAAACCGAATGAACTTTCCATCAAAATCTCTGCCGCTCACAATAGTTTATTTCATTGTTTCTAAAAGACATCGCAAGATCTGGCGGAGGTCGATCGTAGGAGAAGGAAGGAGTTTCAGGAATACGAGATGCAACAAAGATATGCCGAGGAAGAGAAAAAGAAAAGTGAGAAAACCTAAAAACACAATTTCTGTCGAACTTACTTAAAAATTTATCCACCAATGATTAAAATTTTCGTTCTATCGCTAGAAATGTCCGAGGAAGATAGAAAAAAATATGACGCAGATCATGAGGCATCGAAGAAAAAGACCAGCACGCACGCGCCAGTGAGGATAAAAAATTATTTTTTTACTTTCCAATCTTTCAATTCCACGACGATCTATTTTATTTCACACCGCTTTATTCATTTGTAAGATTCATCATCCGGGAAGCTACCAGCAACTTGAAGAAGTCTGGGAAGAAACGGATCACATGGACAAAAATTCCTTTAACGTTCAGACCTTCTTCTACATGCACGGTGAGTACGAACAATGCATTTGAATTTCGAATTTTAAATGTCGATACAAATATTTTTTAAAAAATTTAAGATATCGATGGAAACGGTGTATGGGATCATCATGAGGTAAACACATTATTCCTTAAGGAACTGGACAAAATTTACAGACAAGACATATCTGCAGCTGATAAACGCCAGAGACACGAAGAAATGGAGCGTATGAGGGAGCATGTTTTCAGTGAATACGATGCTAATAAAGACGGTCTCATAAGGTACCAAACTCTGCTGACAAAGCTTTTATGGAACGATCTTCGATCTTCGATTATACCTGATAACAAAAAATTCTTCCTTTCATGAAAGTTTGAAGGAATTCAGTCAAGCGTCCGAAAACCCGGAATTCCAGAAGGATAGCGGTTGGTCATCGTTAGACGAGACACAGGTCTACACCGAAGAGGAATACGCAAACTTTGAGAGACTTCGGCATGAAGAGGAGCAGAGACAAATGGGCATGGGAGTTGTGAGTACCGGCGTTGGTCATAATCTTTATTTTTTCCACAATCAATATAAGCATTGAGTATTTTTCGATTATATATATATTATATCGCTGTGATCAATGTCGACTTTACTACAAGCGAAAGGTACGTATAAGCATGCCGGTGGGAGGCTAATATTTGCGGCTGTATTAAATTTTGTCTTCTAGCCTAGTTAATAGTGGAGGATTTTCGTCAGTATTTTCACATCGTAGTGCTTGAAGCATACACTTATTATTTTTATTAACAAAAATATTTCAGTTTCGTTAACAGAATAATAGTTTAGTCGGCTGACTAATATTGCATGCGCATTTTTTCTTGCTGTCGTTAGTCTCCACCAGCCCACGAAAATAAAGATCTTGGACACCAAGAGCCGGTGAGTTACAAAACAAATATATAGTAGACAAATATATAGTAGATGATAATGCTGGAAATGTAAATAAAAATGTAACTGTCCTGTTCCCAACTCCGACACGATGGCATAATAATTTGATATTTTTTCTAAACAGCCTCCACAGTACAATAGCATTCCTATCGATCATGGTGTGCCCCATCAGGACTTTGTTCCACCGATGCCGCCGAGAGTTCCTCCGAATCAAGAACAACATTACGTAGGTCAGCCCCCGCATCAGCAACCGCAGTTCCATGGTCAACCTCCACAGTACCAAGGTCAACCGTTACAGTATCAAGGACAACAGCCACAGTTCCAAGGGTATCAACAAGGTTATCAGGGTCAAGTGCCACAATATCAGGGCCAGCAAAATATTCCACAATATCAAGTTCCCCAATATCAAGGTTATCCGGCCCAAGGCCAAATAGTGCAGCAGAATTATCAAGGGCAAGTGCCTCCTCAACAATATCAGCAAGGCCAAATACCCCAACAGCAACAGGGTCAAGTACCCCAACAGCAACAGGGTCAAGTACCCCAACAGCAACCGGGTCAAGTAGCCCAACAGCAACAGGGCCAAGTACCCCAACAGCAACAGCAACAGGGTCAAGTACCCCAACAGCAACAGCAACAGGGCCAAGTACCCCAACAGCAACAGCAACAGGGCCAAGTACCCCAACAGCAACAGCAACAGGGCCAAGTACCTCAGCAACAACAGGGCCAAGTACCTCAGCAACAACAGGGCCAAGTACCGCAACAGCAACAGGCTCAAATACCGCAACAACAGCAAATTCAGCAAAAACAAGTTCCTGCGCAACAACAACCTCCCCAATTGCATCAAGACTCACACGAGAAGAAGCAGCAACAAAGTAATCAGGGACAAGCTACGAATACTCAAGTTCCTCAGCAGACTAACAAGAATTCACTGCCTTCAAAGGACAACGCCGCTGCCCCATCCCTCAATACCATCAAAACGTAACAGGTGTAATAATGAAATTAAATAAAAAGTAATTTGGTGCAACAACGACGGACTCTTTCGCCTTTTGTTAAATTAAACGAGGAAAGACGTGCGTCTCGAGAACCGGAAGATAATTCTCAAGCTTCTTATTTGTGTTTTTTAAATTATTATCTTCGTCCATGTGTGTTGTTTCGGACGAATTGACATTGCGTTTTTATTTTGGTAAGGACTTGACCCAATTCGTGCCCTCTATTTAACGTTGATTCTATGTTTGTACAATTTGTCACGAATAAACGAACATGACATAAGCACGATATTGTTATCCAGTGTATTTTTTTTCTGAACGTCGCCTTCCGTATTCTTCGAACGAATGAATCCTGGATGTATAAACTTAATAGGAAATTAATGAGGAAAATTAAGGATCTCGTTGACGAAACATTTTTTCATGATTATTGTTGGTTGATCAATCGACTGCAATTTATTTCTCATATTTATTATTATTGCATATTGTTTATGTTTAGTATATTACTTAGATATACGTGCCAAGTAGCAACTTAAATGTATGATTGCGTGATTCTGTTTTGTTTTTCTTCTCTCTCGATCGCTCACACTCCCTCTTTCACATTATTCTTCCGTGACACACACTCACGGTTCGGTAGGTAGGTATGTAAAGGGGTAATTGGTGGTACTTCTTTACTTCATTATTTGTTTTTTTTTTGTTTTTGCTTTTTTTCGTTTTTTGTTTTTAAATATTTATAGGGCGTGTATTTATAATTATAGCATATTTCGGTAGAACGTCATTCTTAAGAGCTATTTCGGGTGATAAATAATAATGTTTTTTTTTTTTTTTTTTTTTTTTTTTTTTTTTAAGAAACGAAAGAAAACAAAATTAGTTTTTCAACAGAAGAATTTTCTTCGACGCTCGTTCGCAAGATCAACTCACTAGCGTTTCTCCGTTTCGTTAGACTCGTGTTTCTTTTTTTTACTTCATCTCGTCGTCAATCGCTCTCTCTCTCTCTCTCTCTTCCATTGACACACTGGCTATTTAACAATCGGCAATCTCTCTCTCACCCATCGAGGATCATGCTCGCGATTAAATACAACAAATTCAACTATCTAATGCGGAACAAACAAATAAACAAAAGTGATAAAGAGGAATTCTCACTGAGGATATCGCATAAGTAAAAGGTAGTCGTATAGTTGCACAAACGTTCATCGAGTGCTCTGCTTTTCTTTGTATTGCACTTGACAGCCGAACTTGGCAAGGAGGGGTAGGGGGTGGAACAAAAATATCGTATACTATCGCAAAACTATTGCTCCGAGCCGTTCTTTGAATAAATAAAAAAAAAACGTAATATACAGATCGACCTTACGAACTAAAGATAAAACGAGGCAAAAAAAAATCGATGAGAGTGACAAGAACTCGGTGAAACTAGGAATAAATATGTTCACACACGTATATGACAATAATAATGATAATACGATGATGATGAACCTGCCGTGCGATTCTTTTTTCACATTTTCTTTTGTTCTCTTTCTCTCTTTCTATTTACAATTAAAACATAGCTTCACGTATTCCCTTATCAATATATAATCGAGCATTCCCATTTCTCTTCCTCTCATTCTTACTGCGCTCAAACAAACTCTCTCGCACCATCCCCCATCCACCATTTTCTTGGAAAGTTTTGACTATTTTCTTTTTGCCTGTTTATTGCTTTGAAATTTGCAACTCAGGGGGTTGAGGGGGCTTGGGGCTCGACATAACGGATTGTGCGATCGAATGATTTTTCGGAGAAATATTATGCGCGATCTCCTCGTACCGAAACTTTCGGTAGTGCGACGCATTCCTGTTTAAACTAGGATGCTTTTTTTCTTCTTCTTTTTCTTAGCTATGGACTATCCAACGTTTGTAATTATTTATGCAACGTAACGGAACGAACGAGAGAAGTGTAGTTTGGACATTTTTTTTTCTTCTTTTTTATCTCGATTTATTTATTTTTTTAAATCGTTTCGTCGTTCGTCCCTCCGAGATTTATCCTGCTGAAGCTAGTTTCGATTCGTGTACACACACATTACCCACACACAGAGATCTATCCCTAATTCTGCCAGGAATAAATAATAATTTTTCATTAATCGTTCGCAATTTCCCACGTATACTCTGAGTTTACAAAAAATCGAAATAAAATCTACCAGCTCCAAGTTCTGAGTTCTACCACAAATTTATGCCAACTTAGATCTCACGAACTTGATCTTTCTTTCGCTATAGCAATAGGTTCGTTTTTCTTTTCCTCTTTTTTTTTGGCTTTGACGAAAAGGGACAAATTTTCTCGTCATTTTTTCTTCTTCTTCTTCTTCTTCTTCCACTCTTCTCGAGTTAACGCATTCAGCATAGCGTTAGCGATATACACACACACACACATATATATATATCAGTTTTATATATATATATATATGTATATCCTTTACATATTCATGATTTTTTTTGTCGTGTACTATATCAATAATAGCGTACTACATAATTTTTGTTTGTTCACTTACATCTTAAGGTATGTAATATAGGTATTTTTTGTTGTTGTTTATTTCCCGCTTTTTGCACAGATATTATATCAAAATGTGGAAACGAAGGTTCTCAGAGTGTCCGTTCACGTTATACTTTGTCTTTTATTCCCTTCCTTTCTTCGCTCGTTGAAAATTATCAAGACTATTGACAAATATATATAATTATATATATATATTTATATATATATATATGTAGGCACACACATACATATATAAATATGCGCTATATAAAGATCATAAGGAAACAACGAACTTCCTAGAGACATGCCATTCAGGGTATTACCGGTGTGGATTGATCCAAAACTGAATTTTTTTCATCACTTTTGCATTTATGTCTTTTTTTTGTTTGTTTGTGTCCTCGGAATTTTTTTTCCCCTTGTCCGACAAATACGAATCGTATTTTTCGCGCAAGCGAGATTATAATCGGCTATTTCTGACAGACATTCGCTCGCTCATTCGCACGTGACTTCGGGGATAAATCGCAGATTTATTTTTTACGCATTCAAATCCGTTCGAGGAGTGTCATTTTTGTTATTTCACCGCGGATATGCAATAAATCCCCGAAGAGAAATAAAACAAAAAAAAAAACAAGAAGAATCAAGCACGAAATGTTTTTTTTCTCTCATAATTTTTTTCCACTCTCTCTCTTTCTCTCACTTTCATTTTTTATCAACCCCCCATTAAACACGAAATTTCGAATGACTCTTCAATTTACAAGTGGTCACGATCTACGGGACTCTTAAAACTTCTTTTTTTTTTGTTTGGAAGGCACTTACTACTTTTTTTTTCTTTTTACGTTTTTTTTACTTTTTCTTTTTGTCGTTTATACAATATTTAATTTTATCTCACAGTCGCTCTCGTAACGCTCGTCAAAATTATCTTTCACCCAACCACGCGCGCGCGCGCAAACGTTTTCTTGTCGGAATCGATTCCAGGATTTCTTTCATTCCCCCTCTTTTTCTTTTGTTTTGTTGTTCTCTCATTGTTTACCATAATTTTTTGTTATTTTCATTTCTTTTTTAAATTTCTTTTTGAACACATTAAGCCTAGATCGTAAAAAATCTTTATCCGCGTACAGTTCTCTACTTTCCGTGTTTTTAAATATTTTTCTTTATTTTTTATTTTTTTTTACTCCGTATACTCTTGCCGGAAATAAGGAATTTTTTTTTCGACTAATTACAAGAGCGAGGGATCGCCGCTCTGATTTTAATTTAATTTTTGTCCTAAATTCGCGTTTTTTTTCTTTTCCACACATACAACTGCAAAGTTAACAACGTAAGAAATTTTTCCATCCGTTTCTTTTTTTTTTCCTCCTCCCGCAATTTTTCCATTTTTTTTGTTGTTGTAATTTTTGCACAAAAAACGTTTGTATCAAGAATATTTTTATATTTGGAATTACCGTAGCGCGAAGCTAATCAACACACCAAATCGAATTTTATCATCGTACCTCGTCCTCGACACAATTTCTCTTCCCGTCCTTTCTCTATACCAGTAAAAACTTAGCCGAAAGAATTTTACACGTTTTTATTTTTATTTTTATTATTTCCGAAACCGATCTCGCGCTCATTTCCTCGACGAAACGCAAAAGCATTATTTTGTTTTGAAAAGATCTTTCAGTTTCTCGTTTCGTATCTCGCCGTACCGAGCTCAAAGCGAAAACAACAATTTTGTTTCTCTCACGAAGGCCACTTCGAATGTTATTTTTGTTTTGTTCTAAATCTTTATTTTTATTAGTTCTTTTTTTCTTCTCCCATTAAACATTACGAGAATTGTTTCATCTTTTGTCTTTTTGGTTTTGTTTAAATGGAGTACCGTACGACAGCGCGGAAAGGGATTGAATTTTGGCGCTTTTGTGTTGTATTTAATTTTTTTTTTTTTCCAAGAGTCAAAGCCTCGCACACGATCCCAGGGTCCCTCGAGCGAATATTATTGAAATTGCGCGGGCGCACGAAAACACGTGCGTATAATTTTGAAAAAATATTTTTTTTTCGCGAAAACCGAAAAACCGCTGTACGTCAACGCACTCTTTTTTTTTACTCGCATGCACCGACATTGTAGCACACCCGCGACCACCGAAAAAAAAACACGTCAGTTACACGGAAAAAGTCCTAAAATTGTTTTTTTTTCTTCTTTTCTTTTTCACATTCGTCACGGGATTCGCTCATTCTCGAAAAAAATCATTCACGCAATTTTTGTTTATTCATTATTCCGAATTGACGAAAATTCGAATCGTATCGTCGATAAGTTTTCTTTTTCTTCTTTTATTCTATTTATCTCTCTCTCTCTCTCTTTCTCTCGCGCGCTCTCGTTCTCTCTATACCCTAAACCTTATAATTTTTATACTTGGCATACCCCAAATATGGCAGGAAGGCAATCATTACACTTAATAACGTTATACTTTTACTCTTTGTAATTTTTTTTACTCTTTTTCTTACGAGTGTGGAGCTGGACTATCCAGTTATTCAACTTTTTCTTACAACTCTTGCCTAACCCTCTTTTCCTCTCTCTCGCTCTCTCTTCTATTCCTTTACGTCTCTCTCTCTCCATCGTCGTCGATTAAAAGACAGTGAGAAATTTTTGTACATTAATTCGCCCTCTGTACGTGTGTATTTTTCCCTATCAGTTAAGTATCAGCGGCAACACTCTAATTATAATCAATCAGTTTTATTCGTTTCTCTTTTCTCGAGACTCGGCGCAGATTTTTATTTATTTTTGTTTTCATCAGACGTTCGCCGATTTTTGTGCTCCACGATTTCTCACAGTTCGGACGTCACCTATGTTTTTTTTTTTCATTGATAATTGATATTTTTATTCACCAATTAATAAGATTGAACGATTTAAAGGAAAATTGATAAAATTTAAATTTACGAAAACTAATTATTCTTTTCAGTAATAATAAACAAAAGCATTATATCGGGTCATCCAGACTGAAAAAAGGCCGTGCTACTCGTACATTCCACAGGGAGAAAGAGCATGTAAAAATTAATACTCGCGAACGTCGATGATTGACTAGAAAAATCGTCTGGCCTCGTATCGTACGATATACAATTTGTATGACATCTCGGCGCGTTAATGCGAATTCCACACTCGACACGCTTCATTGTATGCAAAAAAGTACATTACCGAGGGCTGTTTCTTGGCTTACCGTGTGTCGTTCCGTTAAATGTAAATTCACTCGAGATCGTTTAAACGCGAGCCAATGGCGTCGTGTCGGAATCAACGAGAGGGCAGATTTTAATTTCACGCCCTGGATGGACGTCGGAGCATTTCCACGATGAAATGTTTTTCGTACCAAAAAATTAAAATTTACTTTTCATTCGTTTTTTTCACCAATCGTCTCGAATTTTTATAATTTTTCGTTTCTTTATTTCTTTTATTACACCGAATGATAAAAAATTACGACGACCCTTCTCAGATCTCTCCCCTCTCCCATTCGGACCACTTTGACCCCGCGCTGATGATTTTCTTTCTCTTATCTTTCTTCGACATTGCATTTTACACCTCGTGCGACTTTGTTCTTGTATATATTTTGTTTTCTTCTCCCTCTCCTCCTCGTTCTCCTCGTCTCTGACATTTTTCTTCTTTAAACTATTATACATTTGGCATTAACGTATAGTATCCCCATATGCGTAGATATATAAATTACGTGCTAAATCATCGGGGCGAATTTTGTTTTTCTCGTCTATTTTCCCAACTCGCTTCGCTCGCCTTTGTGTGTCCGCTTCGACGACTAATATTTATATATGTATAATAATATAGTATTGGGCTCTAGTCTCTATCGCGTGGTCTAACAAAGTTTTTCGCCGCTGACAAATTTTGTAACGCTACTATCTCGTTCGGAAATTCTTCGGGGAATTTTTCATTCTTTCATTTCTTTTTTTATTCATCTCTAAAGGTACTTGCTAAAATGAAGTCACGACTTCCTTATTTTCGTCCTTGCCGATTTTTGTTCTTCGTTTCATCTCTTTCGCACGAGGCCCGGTAGAACAATCGTCAAGTGTTGTCCCAAAAATCGAGGGTAACTATTAAACCAACATTGTTCGTAACAAAAGTAATTACGTTATCAATATTCATTGATTTCGATGGTAATTCGATTTGTTTCTCTACGATAATGCACAAACTATAATTTTTCGAAAAGTTGTCATTTTTTTCTCCCTATTTTTTTTTTTTTCATAACATTGCCTGGGAGATATGTTTAAATTTTTGTTTAATTCAGCTCGATTTTTGGAACACTGGGCGATCTAATCACCGACTCGTTATCCTCTGATTGAATTTTTTTGATTTTGCGCCATTCGTTCCTAACGCCAGTTTTGTTTATTTACGTTCTACTCTTACCCCTCTGGTTTTTTTGTTCGAGCCTCGAGGTGGACCGCCCTAATCGGCAGCTCTCCCACGATATTACCTTCGTTTCTATTTATTCATATATATATATATACGGATTTCATCCTCTACGTGCTAGTTTTTTATATGTATATCATGCTAATTATGCATGAGAGAAACATAATGGATGTCGCTCATTATTCTCGTCTCGTATTCGTCTTTCGAAGAGAAATAACAACAACAACAACGATCGAAAATTAAACAATTGAACATTCACATAAAAAAAAAAAACGAAGTAAAAATTTTCTCCACTCGTTTCACGAGGATCACAATGATTGCTCGACAAAGTCCGGCGAATCGAATTGTCCACTTTGATGAACATCTTTCAAATCTCTTCTTTCACCATTCACCGCGAATCTTCACGTATATTTTCCCTTTTACGCTTTTTCCGGAAGAAAGGTTCGACGAAGAAACAAAACAACCCGTTTGTTTGTGTGTGTGTATTTATTTTTACTGCTCGCTTCGCGATTCCGCGAGTGGCTCGAGTTTCACCGGTAGTTTTTCCTTGTCCTTGTGAGCGTGAGCGCTCTTGACAAGATCGGCGATATCCTCCTGAAACATATTCTCCGGTCTCGGACTGATGAAACTTCGGGTCGGTTTGTAAGTCATACCGCTGACCCCGATTCCAACTTCGACACTGCTCGGTATGTGAGCCGGATCCATCAAAGGTGCCATAGGACTCGCCAATGGGCTTCCCTCCATAGGACTCTCGGGTGGTCCTCCCGAGCCTGGACTCGGTAATCCAAGCATCAACGGCGAATTTCTGTTGTTACTGTTGCTGTTATTGTTGTTATTATTGTTGTTGTTATTGTTGCTCGCTGGACTATTGTTGTTCAGATGATGCTGACTGACTTGAACCGCGGCTTGAAAGTTCGCCGAGAGATTGGTCGCCATCATGTCGTGTTGATGGGACTGTGCCGCTGCCACCATACTGCACATTTGATGTCTCAGACCTGGAACAAAAATGAAAAGAATTTTAATTTTTTTTCACATGAATTTTTATCCTAAGGGGATGATTTTTTGTCATGATTGAAAAAATAATTCAAACGATATTTATACGGCACGTGGTGGTATTTAGACGGTTATCTGGGAGGGAAATATCACGTGAAATTACCTTGAGCGACCGCGGCAACCGCAGCTGCCGCTGCAGCACCAGGACTGACCGCACCCTCCGGACCGTTGCACGCGTAATTCGTCAGGCTCGGATAAATCGGTGTTGGCTCCTCCTTGATGTTACCGTCGCGAAAGACAACCGTTCGTATCACACCGCGTATGTGCTCGTCCGGCCATACGCCAAGTAGAATCCTCTGCGGTCTTCCACGACCCTTCGGTCGAAGATCTATAAAGTCGAAGTTGCGTCGAAATTTCCAAAATGAGTTCACCTTGTCGGATTTTAATTAATCGGCGATGACAATTTTGCTCTTCGATGAAACAAGAAGAAAATCGAATAAAAAAAAACAAAAAAGGGTTATTCGCTAATAGAGAAAAAACCTAAATCATGATTGAAACGAATAATAGACCGGGGGTTTATTAAGAGATTTTATACAAAACGATTTGCTCCAAATGATAAAAAATGCCGGATGAGAAAAGTGAGCGCGTCGTTGGTAGAATCGTAGGAAATTGTGCTTAAACTCGTAATAAACTCAAACTTGCGTCGAAATTTCCAAAATGAGTTCACGTTATCGGATTTTAATTAATCCTCGATGACAATTTTGCTCTTCGATGAAACAAGAAGAAGAAAATCGATAAAAAAAAACAAACGAAGGATCATTCGCCAACAGTGAAAAAACCTGAATCATGATTGAAAAGAATAATAGACCCGGGGTTTATTAAGAGATTTTATACAAAACGATTTGCTCCAAATGATAAAAAATGCTGGATGAGAAAAGTGAGCGCGTCGTTGGTAGAATCGTAGGAAATTGTGCTTAAACTTGTAATAAACTCGAACTTGCGTCGAAATTTCCAAAATGAGTTCACGTTATCGGATTTTAATTAATCCTCGATGACAATTTTGCTCTTCGATGAAACAAGAAGAAGAAAATCGATAAAAAAAAAAACAAACGAAGGATCATTCGCCAACAGTGAAAAAACCTGAATCATGATTGAAAAGAATAATAGACCCGGGGTTTATTAAGAGATTTTATACAAAACGATTTGCTCCAAATGATAAAAAATGCCGGATGAGAAAAGTGAGCGCGTAGTTGGTAGGATCGTAGAAGGGTGATGCGTGATGACGACGAGAGGCAGCGAAAGAAGTATAAAGATAGCCGAGGTTGTTAACGCGGCACTAATACGTCTCAGTCGCTCGTCGAGAGAAACGATAACGCGTTTCTCACCTCTAGGCATCGTCCACCGCCTCCCCCGCGTCCCTATCCTCCCGCACCCCCCTCGTCCCCTTAGCGACCGTGTTCGAACAATAAAATAACGAATTAAAGCGACCTGGGCGTAAACACAATGGCCGTCAAATCGAGTAACTGCCCGAGATAGCCCGAGCCAAAGGGAGAGACGGGAAAGTATCCGACGGGGCTAATGCGTTAGCGGCGCAAGTACTCGACCTCCCTCCGCACTCACACCCTCGGGGCTCGGGATGTAATTGCGGCTTTTACGAGCGCAACTAAATCCACGAAGGTGGTAGAGCGAAAGAGAGAGAGAGAGAGAGAGAGAGAGAGAGAGAGAGAGAGAGAGAGAGAGAGAGAGAGAGAGAGAGAGAGAGAGGCGGAAAGCGACGGGTTAACCCGCCACTATTAACACGAATATTCACGATTTGACTCAGGGACGAGAAAAACGTTAATTTCCTTCTATTATAACTCGTATCGCATAGTAGAGAAAGAAAAAATAGAAAAATATGAACGTAGGTGTAGATACGAGAGAGCGAAAGAGAACAAAATTGCCGTCGTTTAATCGAGGTTGGTTAATTTTGAAAAATAACAAAATGTCAACTAACACTCACCGGCCCCGCCATCGGAGCTTGGACCGAGCATGTTGTGTACTCGATTCGCATACAGCACGAAAGTCGGATATGGGATGTCGTATTTTCTGTAAAAATAGTTTAAAAGAAAAACAATGGTTTTGAGTAAAAAGTTAATGATAATAATAATAATAATAATAATAATAATAATAATGAGGGATATACAGACCTGGCAGCCTGACTGAGGGAAAGTCCTTCCTTCAGAACGCTGAAAATCGCTTCAGCCATTGTCTCGGGCCGCCACGATTTCAGAGGTCCCCTTTCGCGAAATCGAAGATTATGGACCAGGCCCGAATTCGTATTCCAGCATTTTTGCCACAGCGACTGAAGTTGATATTGATAGCTGTCTGCTGGAACAGGCCCCACCGCGCGAGAGAAAAATCGCGGAAGGGAAAATCACGAGATTAGCGTGGTGAACATTTGCTCGTAAATTGTGGCAGCGTTTTATAAGGAAGAAAATTATACTCAATAATTGAAAACTCTCGATGAGTGGGACTTGTGTTCGTGGGTCGAGGATTTTTCGTTTTACACCGTTTGGCATGGTTTTTTTTTTCTTTTTCTTTTGTTCTTTTTATCAATATTTCTTTTCGATACCTTTTTCTTGATGCGACGATGGTCTGCAAGTAAAATTGTTCACACGCGAAACAATATTCTTAAACAGAAAGAATCATTCGACATTTGGGATCGGGTATTGGATCTTTCGTTTTTATATTCTCACAATTTCTTACAATTTTTGGCCGTTGATTTTCCGTCATTAAATCTACCCGATAATTTGATAATTCGTTCGAAAGCGCAGAGACGATCGAAGATCGATTTATATATATGTATATATTTATATATAATATATATATATATTATATACATATATATATATATATATATAGGGTACGAAACTGGATCGCTCGTTATATCGTGTATGACCTCAATTTACGACGATTATTTAATAGTTTATTTATTGGTTCTAATTAAGCGCTCCTCCAATTTAATAATTAATACAATTAATTGGAAATCACAAACACAGGCACGGGATAACTCATGCACGTCGGTGCAATGGTGGTCTATCTTTAGATCGAAGCGAATTAGAGGCTAGAAACGAGCGTCACTCGATTGACTAATTGGTCCCGAACGTTCTAATTTTCGTTTCTTACAATATTGCCACGTGGCCAAAAATTTATTTCATCAACGATTCTTTCGTTAAATGGTGAAAACTTTAAGACCGTGGCACCGAGATTTATACACAATTGGCTTATAAATAAAAAGTTTTATGTTAAATAAAATAACGCTTGATTGGTCCCTAAATATTTTCGTTCGAAGAACAAAAGATATACTTAGTCGTAATTAATACAATTGCACGAATGTGAAGCTCCTCGTCTCGTCATCTTAGCTTAGTTTTCTTTATTTTTGAGCAAATTACCGCCTCGACGGTACAGAACTTTTCAAATTACTTAACTATCGTGATTATGCGCCGATAACGAATAAAAGCGTACGCGCTAAATAGTTGTTTTTTTTTTTGTAAATACTTTTCGTGTAGACAATTTTCTTGATAAACGTAACACGAGTGATTTTTGACACGTTGGGAGAAAAAACGAAAAAAAAATACAGTTTTTACCCAACCGTCAGGACGAACAAACGATTATATCACTATTATCGTGCGAGAGTTTGCAAAAATGCAAACGTGGAAGGCACTTTTAATACGCATATTTTAATACAATATCAACGAGTATTATTTTTTTTTAAATCCTTTTAACGTTTAATCGCGATGGAAATAAATAATAAATAATTCACTCTCCAAATTCATTCGGATTTTCAAAATCTCTTTCGCCCTTAATTATCGTGATAAATATTTCGATCCATTCAATAATCGTCGATCTTTCAAATGTAAATTCAACGATCAATATCAACGAAAAGAGAGAAAAAAAAAACATATGTCGCGGTGATTCAATTGAAAAGAAACAATAATTCACGCGAACGAAATGAAAATTACAAAATATAATTCGTAAAACTCCGTTAGTCGTATCTATATGTACAATTATTATTATCGCACAAGGCCTCGATATTTTCCGTAAACGTAACAGTCGTAATGGAAGACGGTACGAGCGAAGGCACTCGCGTTAAATGATTAACAAAAAAAACTATCCCATATATCTAAAAATATAATTGTCGCGCGGTGGAAAAAAATGACCCGACACGCAGGAATTCCAACGATTGGACATTTTTCCTTTTTTTTTTCTTCAACTTTTATCCTTTTCTGCCAAACAACGATGAATTATCGATCGTAATAAATTAATGTAAGTGCGAGCTACAATCGCAAATGTCCAATTATCGTAATTCCACTTGCCAACGTCATTCGTTATCGTTCTCGTCGTTGAAATACAACGAGACGATCGAGTGTTTTTTGCAAAACGCCCACCACCAACGAAAGCCCGACAACCCGGTAAAGACGAAGCCCGGATCTCTCTGACGTCTCAACTTTTCCACGTAATTCAAAATAGCATTCAGAGACTTTTTCGTCCGTCTGTTGTACGGGCTGACCGTAATGTCGCAGCAAAATTCCAAAACGGCCGTTTCCTCGCTCGTATTCAACGCTGCCTCCTCGAGTACCATCATCCTTTTTGATTTCCCGAGTATATTGTCGTACAGAGTGCCTTTCGGTATTCCGTACTTGGTCGATGCTTGAGTGAAGCGCATTTTTTGCGTCACGACCGCCTCGATCGCCTCTTGAAGATCGTGACGAGTCCACGTTGGAGCCTTCAGCTTCAACAGGGTCGAATAGTCGGCTAAAAATCGATTGATTGACAAAGGGGGATATCGTCCGTGAATTTAATTATTCCTAGGATCGAATCTTTCATTTTCCAACGGATCTTTCATTCTTATTATTATTTTGTTGGTGTTTATTTTATCGAAAAATATTAACAACATTTTTATTTCATTATTATAACTGGCGTGAAGAAAAGTGTCGGTGGAAATGTTTTCGAGCCATTGATTTAGATATGTAAAAAAAAATTAAACGAAAGAAAAAAAGTGTCCTCGAGGCACGAGAGCCCTTCACTCGGTGTGATGGGGTGAACGAGGAACCACTATTCGAGATCCCCTTTCGTCCCCTTCCGTTCACCCCGCACAACGTAGTAATTAACGCCGTTTATACGTCGGGATTTATGCTCCGGCGTGGTTTACAACGCCCAACGCGAAGCCCGATTTACAACTACATACTACACCCCCCCGCCCCCCCCTTTCTATCTCTCTATAGACTATACACCCGCGTTCCCAACGCGCGTCGCTTCTCTTCCACACGTGACCAAACGTCCAATCCTCCCCCGGAGCAAAGCGCGAGAGGCTTTGTAATAAATACCTCCTCTACCTATATCGCACTTCAACGGCTCTCCTGCTTTTCATTCGGACATGCCGAATTTTCGTTTTAGTAGATTTCAGGAAATTTTACGAGTCTTATCCGTCGCTCTATTGTACGATAAACGAATGATACGACGAAAAAGGTAACGCGATCGATTCGTTCGTGTAGAATTTTTTTTTTTTTTTTTTTTTTTTTTTCGACAATCGACGAAGGGTTGGAAAAAATAAAAATATAGAATTATCGAAGGGCGAAAAGGTTGATGAGCGGATATGAAGAAAAAAGCGTCGGTATTGAAGTGATCGAGTAGCACGCGGGTTAAGGAAGAAAAATACTCGAGAAAGTGTACGACTACTCGTCGATTCGTTTTTACTCGAGAGTAAAAACTTGGCGTAGCGGAAAATTTTTGTCCGAGGGTGAGATTAAATAAATATATATATATTTATATATATATATAGAGAGAAAGAAAAAATGGACGAGGTGCGGTAGAAAAGCTAGGGAGGAAGCGAGATATCCGTGCCCACCTGTTGGGGCCGGTAGAGACTCGACGAAGGGTGAAAAACGCCGTACAGCTGAGGGCTCGCGAGCCAACACCGCTCGGATTTTCTTTTTTTTTCCCTCTCTCTCTTTCTCTCTCTGTCTCTTTTTCTCTCTCTCTCTCACTCGTTATATCGCGTATTTTCCTCGGGGCTCGAAACTTTATCCGACCGGAGAGAGTTGCAACAATTGCGGAAACACATAAATTGTAATGAGTTTCGAAGCTGAGATATTGCAACAATAAATGTTTTTCCAATCAATTGTCCCGTTTTCAAGCGTTAACGAAATATTCTATTTAGTAGAAAAAAAAGCAAACAGGACGCATACACACACATACAAAACCGTTACACGATCAATACTTTCGCCACGAGTTACCATTTGTTTTAAATTACTTTACACTTTACACGGCAATTCAATAAATATTCTTGAATCAGTTTCTAGTATACTCCCTCGATAATGAATTTCCATCGATTCCTCATTTATTTTTAATTATTTATTATTCAGAGGAAAAAAAAACATCTCTCGACAATGTATTTACGAATTAATTAAAAAAATCCAATTAAGCCTTTGATATTTCATTGTTTTTTTTTCTCGTTTTTTGTTTTGTTTTCAATATATTTTTTTAACAATCCGATTATTAACGGTAAGGATTTTTATTCACAGAGCGGAACGTACGAATTTCATTAATTTCGAAGCCAAACGAGCTCAAATGAAGCAGAAAGGGAGGAGAGGAGAGGAGTAGGGGCGGGAATTATCGAAGCTGCACCGAAGAATAGAAGGCTAAGAGAAATCTCGGGCATGTTATCGACGCCATTATAACCGAGGGGGAGAGCTCGAGCACCTCGTCGTCTATCTAAATTGCTTTCTATATTAAAGCAAAATGCATTCCCGTGCTTTATTATTGCACCGGGTAATGACGAGCGCGCGTTCACGGTTCCCCCACTTCTTTCTCCACCCCCACTCCCCACCTTGCCGAGTTTCGTTTACCCCCAGCTGAGTCGAAACCATAGTGTATCCTCACGCGTCTTTCACACACACACACATACACACTCCCTCTTCGAAGTTAGCTCTTGAATGCGTGACGTCATTTGTTTATCAGACTCGAGCTTTTGGTCCACTTCTTATCATTTTTACCTGTACTATCGTTCAACACGCGTATACGAAAATGTAAAAAAAAATGTTATCTCGCGTTACGATACGTATCCGTTATAAATCGAGAAGTAACGATCGACGCGGATGGAAATATGAGAGTTCGATAATGATATAATCGTATTATCGATTATATCTCGTGATCGAGATTAATATCGACGTTTGTGCATTACGTTTGGCAACAATGTCTTTCTCGTCGCGTGAAATTGTGTGCAACGTATCGACGAATGAAAATCTATTCTCACGTGTATACACATAGGTATATGTGCATAGAGAGAGAGAGAGAGAGAGAAAGGGGGGGAGAGAGAGATGCGAAATACGTAGGGGAAGACGGGGACACGTTTACGCTGTTTTAAATCGAATTATCGATAGGTCGTGAGGGCTCGACAATGATATTTCGTTAAAAGGTATAACGCGAGAGCGATATTGGAAAAGTGACGAGCGTACGTGGGTGCGACGAGTCCTGAAATCGGGGCGTGATGTATTATCGTTGAAACCAAAAATAATAGACATATATATATGTATATATTTATATATGTGTATATTGGAAGAAGTAGGAGGGAGAGGCTGTAGGGGTAGTCGAGACTCACCTGATATATTGGAGGTAGAAGCACCGAGCCAAGCGTGGGAAGATTCCAACAACTTGGCCTGTAACAGAAAGAAAAAAGGAAATTGTCATTAAAAAGAAAAACAAAACAGTTGGAATAATAAATTAAAAATTCGTTATCAATAAAAATTGCACAATTGCAATTTTCTAATCGTAAACTCAACGAGTTCCCGGCAATTGAATAATTCGCGAAATCTTCTTACAATATTTGCCGAAACCAAGGAGTTTGCGCTATGGATAAATAAAAATTCGCGTAATCTTAAGATTTATGCATATATTTGCCTAGGATTCTCAATTGCCGTTTAAGACTAATCTCCGGGAAGATAAAGAGCTGCAATGATAAGCGCATCTCGCTTCGCGAAATATATTAACCATACACTTTGGTATCGTTCAAAAGTCTGCACTTGCAGCCGCAACAACTTTGCTAATATGTGGATAGGAGCTTTTCCGACCGACGAAATAAAAGGGCGAAATCTCGAGGCATCGAAACGGGTCGAAAAAAAAAAAAGAAAAACGTCGAAAGACACACCCAAAGTTGGCTCATTTGAAAAGTTTCGACGCTCACGTAAGCCTTTCCAGGGAGGGCGAGGGGTTTCATACAATTTTTCAGAAAGTGCGTTGCCAAATGTCTATATATATATAGGTATATATTTGCGCCACAATAAGCAAGTACCGAGCGAGAAAAAGAGCGATTCACCGGCCTTCGGGTTTGAACCGTAAGGCAGTCCTCGCGAGAGCTTCGTTTATTTCCCTGAAGAGAGATCTCCTCTCGCACTCGATGCTTGCATATATACAAAAATCTCTCCTCTCATATCCTCACCTCTCTCAAATCTCTCTCTCTCTCTCTCTCTCTTTCCTCTACCAGATTTTTTCCCAACTTTTGAGGCAAATGAATTTTCAAGGGTCTTTTTCGTATATAAGGTACGTACGAAAAAGTCTCTTGAAAATTCATATGGAAGTTTCTTGGAAAAATGACGCAAGCATACATTTTATCATTAATCATAGATCGCGAGCTGTTTGAGTAATTTTAAATACGAGTAAAAAGAAATAGAAGACGAGTTCTCGTTCGTGGATCCGGTAATTTCCTGATCAATTCGGGTCAGCCTGGGATAATACACACCTCGGTAAGTCTCTGTACGTATACACATTATTATCTCTCGGCTAAAACACGTACACTTCGGAAATAACACAAGAGAGAATAAAAAATGCACACACGACTCGCAACGTTTCTCCGCGATACACACACTTTTACGTCGGACGTATAACATGTATTATGCACTATTGCTATATATGTACAGCCGCGTCTCCTGCGACTTGGCCCCTTTTTTTCTTCCTTTTCCTCGCTCTCTATCCTATGCACAGGTATTATCAATCGCGCTTTTTTTTCTTCCTTCGCGTGTATTTCCTGCCGCGTATACGAAGTTGCGAGCAGAAACACCGACTCTGTTCAATAATTCTTTGTGTGGTCGTACATAAGCTTTGGACGCTTTTTCACCAAGAAATTATATTTTTCATTTTTAACGCGAGTTAAAAATTTCGCATTTGCAATGAAATAAAATGGATAAAAAACAAATTGTTCGTCAGTCGGTCTTTGAGCTTTCCTTTATAACTTGGTTCTCTTCGAGTGTCGAGGTAGTCCAATATTCATTAGAATAGCCGAAACAATATTCCGATTGCTTCGCATCGAGAACAGAGCGAGTCGAGCCCGTTCCTCTTGGTTGAACAGCACCATCGGACCTTACAAATATTACCGATAATCATCATTAGACAAGGTATCTCGGGTTTCACCGAGAATCTCCCGTTGTAAACCGGAGCTTCTCGTGAATTTACAGCTCTCACAGTTTCTCGGTCTGGTCTCGGACGTGCGAAACAGCCTTTCCTCTCTCGTCGTGGCCTCTGGCGCCCCCTTCCTTCTACCTCCGGCAGATTCGCGTGTATGATGCATGCGGCTAATGGAAATGAGCTCTCCCCGTTCTTGCGAAGGGTTCTCGGGCTGTGAAAGCTCGCCCACGAGGGGGCGCGTGGTGCGCACACGCGCTTGAGCCGCAACGAGAGCGTGTGTTCTTCTCGCTATAGGGGAATGTTTCGACGCGATTCTCTCGCTTGGGCCAGACACCGTCGGAACATCGGGCGAAAAGCACACCGAGAGAGATGATTCTCTCTCTCTCTCTCTCTCTCTCTCTCTCTCTCTCTCTCTCTCTCTCTCTCTCTCTCTCTGTCGCTCTTTGTACCCCTTTTCCTCTCTCGACGGTATATGGACCGAGTGAGAGGATATAGCGTGAATTAAATATGGGAAAACTGTGAGCCAGTCGACGATACAACTCTCGTCCGTATGTCCGTCCTTCCCATCGCGCGAGATCCACTATTTCTCGACCGGCCACCATTTTTCATTCATTTTCTTTCACTCGGAATATCCCAAAAATGGGAAATAAATAATGATGGTTTCTCGGACATTTCAGACAATCAACGAAATCTGGAGAAATGTTTATTATTTAATTTAATTTTTAGTAAATAATATATAAGTATGAAGGTTTGTCGCTAAACTAATGGACGACTAATATTGCCTGGCTTAGAAGCCGGCTGTGCGCGACAGGAAATTACTTATTTCGTATCGTTATATTTGAGAGAGCATCAAGGCAGGGAAAATGATGGAAAAGGAGGAGTTTAGGCAAAGGTCTTCTCGAGTGAGTAAAAAAAATCTTAGAAGGACCAAAAAACGTCGGAATATAAATCTCCGAATAAACACAATTTTCTATTTTACATAGTTTAAATCGATCGATTTAATTGAATAATAAATTAAAGGAATACAAAATTCTTCGTTTTATGTCACAATGACAAAAAATCGATATATATATAAATATATCATGATCACGGTATAAAAGGGAAGTTTAAAAGCTACGAAGAAATTGAGCAAGTACAAAATCCATATAGTCGTAGGATTTACGTTCAAGAGTCGTCTGACTGCTAATTCCGGCAAATATTTGCCAGCACAGAAAGCCAGCGAGAAGATATTAGGCTCTGTGAATTTCGGTAAACACGAGAGAGAGAGAGAGAGAGAGAGAGAGAGAGAGAGAGAGAGAGAGAGAGAGAGAGAGAGAGAGAGAAAGAGAGAAAGAGGAAGGTACGAAGTTCCGAGGAGAGCGAGAGCAAAGTTTTCCGGTACTAGGGTTGAGGGCGACACGAGGAAACTGTTCGAGGGTTTGGTCAGGGTGCGGAGAGGGTTAAGGAGGAAACTAGAGAAGGGGATGTTCGTCAGTCTCGCTCTCGCCAAGTATTTCAAACCCAAAGGCTTCTTTCTCGATTCGATTTTCTCCTCTGTCGCAAACCCCTCCTTCGACTGGTTTTTTCAAGCCTCCCTCCCACTCCTCCCCTCTATCACTCTCTGTACTTCGTATACTCCCTTGTGCGCCACGGGAGCGAAATTTCTAATCGGATTACCGTGGATTAGCCGAGAGTTCGTTTGTTCTAATGAAATTCGTCTAAATTAACGTCCCGTGAATCTCGCGGAGACGGGCGAGAGAGTCGACCTGAAGAAGATCCCCTCCAACCCTCTGAAGAGGGCGAGGGTGAAACTCTGTACGTGTGTATTGGTGAGAGAGAGAGAGAGAATGAGTTGCGACCTTCGCTCTCGACTCGACGTACACTAGAGGTGAAAGATCGTTGGACCGACAGATTTTTCTAGCTCGTTCGTTGAAAAAAAGCAAAAAAAAAAAACATTATTCAAACATTCGTCGTTCCCGGAATGAAAATATAATGAATTTTCTTGTTTAACTGTTATTACCGGGGGTTAATAAAATGTTGAAACAACGAGTTATTCCGACTGCGTCGATATTCTCGATCGACAAACAAACGAAAATTTGTGCCGTCGAAAGATTGTATGGAAAAACATGCGCGCGCACACAAACTTGGTAAATCCGATATTTTATTCAACGGCCTAATGTTTAAACTATTCCGTTGATACGGTGAATATCCTCGATGCGCGAGAGCCGACTCATGTACATCAAGGGATAGAGGGTGAGAGAGAGAACTCGTATAAATAGATTTATTTATTTACGGTAAATTGATGCCGCACGCGGTGGTGGCGCGGCGTTGGTGGTTGCCGTCCGTCGACTCGTCCTCTTCCTATATATATATATATATATAAACGAAAATGCAATAGGTATGTAATACCTACAGCACATTGCCATATAATGCTACAGAAAGAGAGAGAGAGAGAGGGAGAGAAAAGCGAGAGAGAGAACGTTTCCTCTCTCGTCGACCAACTGGCTGACGGGCCGGTCCCGAGATCGGATTGTTTCGCGTTTGCAGAGTTTCCCATGTATATAGGTAAAGTGCACACTCAACTATGTTGACGTTTTCCGGTATTGGCTCGTCATTATCGCTTAACGAATCGTGCCTAACACTCCTTTACACTCCTCGGAATATTTACGCCATGTCGAGCATTTTATTAAAAACAAAATTTAAAAAAAAAACATTTTTTTAAATTATTTTTTCCATCGGATTGAACGAAGTTTAATTCGTCTTCATTCCCGATGAATAATACACGAATCGCGTGCGGTTCTCGCGGGCAATTAAACAATATTGCTGATTTTGGATCAATCGTAAAATGTAGGTTTTTAATTAAAAAAAAAATTGCGTGCACGGTTGTCGAAAGAAATATCGAGGAAAAATGAAAGATCGAGGGAAATGGTTGTTTTTATGAAAGATAGACATTGTTGATTATTACAGATTGTTCGTCCATCGAACGAGGCCACTCGAGTACCTACAACTATACGTACGCAACTGACTTTTTTCCCATCGAGATCTCCTCTGTAACGTGTAAATCGAGTGCACATATTCGCGTACGAGAATTGAGCTTGTTTTTTTTTTTTTTTTTTTTCAACGTCTACCTGCGTACTTTACTGCCAATTGAAAATAATTATTTCGCGAATGTTATACAGCTCGGAGTACCTGTAACCCTTCTCTCCCTTCCTTGCCATTAGTATTTTTCGATATTTCTTTTTTCGTTTTTTTTATTTTTTATTCATTTATTACAGTTTCATTCGCATTGAGTTCGCTGCATGGAAATTCGAGTAGAAGGCAGGCTCTATAAGCGACGAGACGAGAGGCCGGGGGAGGTAAAAATCTCGCGATGTACTCTGAAAAGCTCGAGGGTTCGACTTTCGTTCGTAATATGCGAGCACTACGTTTCCTTGCTTTTTATATTTATTGTTTTCACTTTATCATTCGCTGATTTATTTAGACGCCCCCCTCCTCCCCATTATCACTGTCGAGAGATTTTTTCAATTTCTCTCTTTCTCTAGTATATTTTGCGTAGCTTTCTGATACTCGATTGAAATAAAAGTAACGCAAAACAGACGTTGAATCGGATGAATTAATTTTTGCTAAATCGATGAAAATTTGTAGCAAAAAAATCAACTTTTTTTTTTCTCAAGAGAGAGAGAGAGAGAGAGATCTATCGATGTTAATTTTGATTTAAAGTAGCGGATCTTTGAGATCTTCGTGTATTTATGTATGTACGAGCGAATTGTGCCAAGGAAGAAAGAGGGAGAGAGCCTCTTTGGGAAGTTTACTCGGAGAATCTCTGCGATCTTGCACCGTCCTCTTTCGCCTCTTCGGCAAGCTTTCATGTATATATAAGAATGTGTGTGTCTGTATGTGTAGACGTTTCACATACACTCGGGAAACAACAGCTTTTCGGTACAAACACGAGTCTCTTCTCTCGTTGTGTATTATTTCGGTACCGACGAGATGTAAACGATTCCGAGAAATATGAATCTCGTCGAAAGGCGCGAAAGACGAAAAAGAGCGAACCGAGAGAAAATTATAAAATCAAATATTTTTCAAAAATATATTCACCGACAAATTTTATTTTTTTTTGTTCTAAATCTTAATTATTTCGTCGCGTTGATTTTTATTTCGTGAAAAGATCAAACGATTTAGATACGAGTGATAAGCGAATTTTCTTTCTTATCGATAACGATGCGTCTGTACATCTACCCCCACCCCCTCTCCTTGCTCATTTCAATCCTCCCTCGACTACAGTTGCACTATGCGTACATAACCAACGCGGATTATCTCCTGAATAATGTTTGGCGGCCACGTTTTAGCGCCGAGAGTAACGTTCCTCACGAGCACACGCGCATAGACACACACACGTGCATTTATAGATAACAAAGGGGAGGCGTACGTAGAGGAAGGAACACGAAGAGCTCGTATAGGCTCTAAACAGCATCTCTTAATCTATCCTGAAATAATTGATAATGCTTTCGCGTTGCTTCATTGCGCGATACTCGAATAAGTGAGCGATATTCTCGTTCACCGACGAACCCACGAGAAATTCGAATCCGCGTTACAAATAATTCTCTACATGATAAAGAAAATGATTAATTAAATTAAAACAAAATCTTGACAATTTTTAATATCTGGAAGAAAATTTGTGTCGATCGAGAGTTAATAAAAGTAATTGAAATCGATTGAAACGAATTAACGTAAATTGTATCGAGAGGTTTGAAAAATAAATATTTATTCGTACGTAACGTCTGTGGTCGGTGGATCGCGGTATAATATATTATTGTGGAGGATATAGTAGAGAATGCCATATATTATGGTGTAGTGTGTAGGGTTAGGGGATAGAGGAGAGGCGCTGGATGTAGCGGAGATGTCGTATGCACGCACGATCTAGTCGGGACGTGTTCGTCGGAACAGATAGAGGTTGGCAAGAGCCGAAAACCCGAGGGGTGGTTGGTGAAGTGAGAGGGTTAGTCGGTGTGGACTTAGTCGAGGGGGAGGAGGGGGAGGATAGGCGGGAGCAGTGCGGTGTTAGCTCGCACGTATGTAGATAGAGTACTGAACTATGTATTAGGATCGTGTACCTTTCTGCATATATATATATATATATATATATATATATATATATATATATGTGTGTATGTATGTATGTATGTATAAGATATATAGATGAGGGAATGAGAGATATAACGTGAAGAGAGGATTTGCACAAGATTTGCTATGGGGGCGGACAGCTACGAAATTCCCGACAACGGCCATTCGATGCAGCAACATTTTTAACCCTAATCTACGAACAATATAAACGAAGCCTGTAAATTAAATTAATTAAATTATTATAGATTTTATGTAATTGAATTTGAATGATGGAATAAAGTAGGTAGAGAGTGTAGAAAAATGAGGGATGGAGAGAAGCAAAAAAAAAAAAATTGAAAAAAAAAGAATTCGATACAGGGTGGTACAGAGGAGAAAAAAAGAGCGAGAGTCGTAAAGTGAATTTTACGAAGCGATATACAACAACGCCCAAACATCCGGAAGATATTTAAACCCGCGTTTAGGTTTCGAGATAACTTGAGAAATGTAGGATTCTTCGTTCTTTCTCTCTCTCTCTCTCTCTCTCTCTCGTTCTTACATCCCCCTCCCCTATATCTCTCTCAGCATGTCTATTTCGGGAAATACCGAATCGAAGATCCTTGTTTCGTTTCCAGTCATGGCGAACTACTCGCGATTCTTTTTCAGCCAAATATGACTCCGGACGTATCTATTTCCATCGAAATATTCTTATTTTCGTTTTTTTTTCAACGATTTGTTAATGAAAATGGTGAAAAAATATGGATGTTTTTCACATCAAGGCAAAGAATAAAAATTTACCAGACAAAGTGACGTATTCTCATTAATATCGTCAACGAATCGATAATTACGAGGCAATTGTCGATCAAAAAATATTTGTTAAAAGACTGAAAAAAAAACCAGGTACGACGTTAAAATTGGCACGAACGAATTTTTCTGCTTTAAATTTTTCTGGTATCGATCGACAGCTCGTAATAATGAAATGTAAAAATATCGACGAGGAGCAATAAAAAGAGGGAAAATAATGAAAAAAAACGTGGAGAGCGAGAAACAGCCATTGCTAGCGGGGGTAGAGGGTTAATTTAGTCGAGAAGGGAAGAGGGGCGGGGGGGTCGGGGGCAGGGAAGGGGGATTTAATTTAAATCGGGTTGGTCGGAGGCGTAGAGCACGCGATTGAATCGAAATCGATTGAGCTACACCAGAAAGGAGAAAGGGAAATAGAGATAGGCGAGAGTGAGCGCACGGTGGCGAGAGGGAGGCGAGAGAAACGATTGGATTAATGCGCGGATGTATTAATTCGATGAAAATTAATTCGATCCGTCGACTTTGGACCGCGGAATTATTCTAATCCAATCCATGCGGAAGCCGTCCCGATTAGGCTCTCTCCTCTCTCTCTCTCTCTCTCTCTCTCTTTCTCTCCCACTCTCTCGACCTTTGGCCTCGTGAGCAATGGCTCACAGGGGGCACTAAGGGGTAGGAAAATCTGAGAGAGAGAGAGAGAGAGAGAGAGAGAGCTATTTTGGATTTTGTACAAAACTATGAGATCCAATGCTAAACACCCCTAAAAATATTTCATCGAATTTTCAAGTTTCGACAGCTTTCGGGTCTCGAACGATACACTAATATTTATCGCAATCGATAACAGGCGATATGACCAAACGAAATATCGATATAAGCTCAACGGGCCGAATGATTAGATAACGAATTTAGGCAATTTCTACACGAGTTACGAATTATCAATGTAATCGACGATGGGCGCGATCGACGGGGCTTGGATATAATCGAGCGATAATTACAACGGGGAATTAATCACCGTTGTATATGTACTATATATACGTACGTCGCAACACCGGAATATTATAGCGCACGAGAGTTGATGATAAATCGAAGATAGATAATTGTTATAGTCGCGTATCGATCCGATGTCTTTGTGTTGTTCAACCTGCACGGTAACAATGTATAACAACGTTCGATATTAGATATAATGTAGCGTGTCGTATTATTAGGCCAAATTCGTAGCATAAATTTTCTCGTCTGCGTATATTATAGGCTCTCGTATGCTGCATCGTACATATACGTATGTTATATCTGGATATCCTACACACATATATATATATATATATATATATATATATATACTCTTGTTAAAGGAGGGCAGCGTCGTGGGCGTGCCTCGAGAATCGATCTAAAATTATTTGTACGTCCATTATTAATCGCTCTCGATATGCTACCAACGACCTACGTCTATCCCCTCTCGCACTTTACTTCCCGTTACCAATAATGTCCATTCGTGTTGGTCCCGTCGATGTATTCCACGTACGAAACTCCACCAACTCGCTTACTTGCGCTAAATACACAGACTTCTGCTGATATACAGGCTGATTAAAAAATTATATTCACTATCGAAAAAAAAAAAGATTCGAGACGAAAATTGGGGTTTTAAAAATCCTTGCAACTTTGATGAGACACGAAACGGGACGGATAATAATACGATCTTTCATCGTATTTATGGGAATTAAAATTTCACGAGATTATTATTATCAGGATTTTTGATGTATCGATTTTGATTTTTGATGATTACAAATTAACGAGGTGGTTACGAAGGGAACTGAAGGGAAGAAAGAGGAGTGAACTAGAGTGAGAAAATGGTACAGGACGACGTTCATCCCGCAAGATATTTATCTTCTTTTTAAGGCAATGTCAATATTTAAGGAAAGGGCGTGTACACTCGCGTATTTCGAGTCGAGTTTCCGCGAGAGAAAATTGTGTATTAGACCTCGACGAAGTATACACGTGTGAGCATTTATATGAGCTCGAACGTACGGTACTCGTTGTCGGTGTAGGTCGAAATAAGGGTGCGGTATGTACATTCGTGATACTAAAATAGAGAAATGAGAAGAACATGCATAATTCGTACCAATTCATGTAAACTCAATGTTATAACAATCACTCGCTAATTCCTTTAATTGGCTATTAAATCATTAATGGCCCTTTTCGATATTTAAAAATAGTGAGAATAATCTTCCATTTAAAGATAGACGACTGCGCGGCACAGGTTGCCCCGAGCTTATTCCGACGTGTGACTAAAAATAATAATTAGAACGAACGGCGAGAGACACCGATTGAAATAGATAAATTTAATTCAATAATATATAACGCGAGTTTTAATATTCCTGATATCGCGAGAATGGTGGCTGATGCGATGACGTTGGTAAAGTACCTTTCGTGTAATGAATGTCAGAGATATCACTGCTCTTCGATGTCGAATCTCGATCAGCAAACATGTTTATATGTACATACACGGTAATATATTTAATCAATTTTCGTCATAATATGAATGGTAACGAATTATTTTCATGACACACGTTCCTTGAGTAATACTAAATAAGCCAAGTGTGCAAACACGTATATATACACGAAAAACGTACACAAAATAAATTAACGAAAATGAGGAAAGTCGATATTACGACGAAAGGTGTATAAAAAAGACCAATTAATTGAATTTACTCGACGCCATTACCGTGCAGAAAATTAATCAGACTGTCCGACGTTTCATCAGGCGCGCCTTTGATCGATATTTGAGTCAGTCTGCTGTATTTCAGTCCAAAGGGGTCCGTACAAGTTTTATATTTTCAAGACAATACAACTAGGTAAACCTAAATCGGTCAAACTTAAGCTGAGTTACGATAATTTTCAAACCTCTTTCAGTACTTCTTTTATTACTCATAAAATTGTTTATCTTTAGTTCAATTTTCTTAATCCTCCACATTATACTTTAGACGAAAATATTTTGTCGTACGTTTCCTCCGAATGAAGTTCGTTACTGTAAAATCTTGTACTCTCATCCGAACTCTACGTAAAAATCGTCCGCGACCAGTTTCTCGTCGTCGTCGACGTATAGTTCCGGAAATATGCACGGTATACTTCATACGCTATGCTATATAGATGAAATGCAAGCTGCACCCTGTACTGCACCTTACGTGAGATATATACTATAGTCCTATCGCTGCACTTCTACCATCGCTGTATCATGTATATACGTATGCAATATGCATATACATACAGACATACACACACAGACACACATACATATATGCTATAAAAGAGAATCGGGCGTTGCTCAACGTCGGGGTACAGACGCGTTGGTTTAATAAGGAGCTATCTATAGTACAGCATTATGTTACCTCGATACATCCATGAGATGAGAAGCTGCAATATTAATACGTCTCGTGAAATATTCGTGGATGCCTTGCCATTCATCTAGCTCGCTATCGTCCCTCGTCCAAACTCACCCCTCCCCCTTCTACTCGTGCTCTTCCTACTTGGCGTCTTCCTCATTCCACGTTATTTCCTCCCTCGGTTCTCTTTCCTCGGTCTCATCGTGTGCTATCTCTCTCTCTCTCTCTCTCTTTCTCTCTCCCGGCGTACATTATATAAAAGCAGGGTGCGACGGCCTCGCAAGCGAGAAGTGCATGCCAGGGCGGTTGCCAGCAAACCTGAGTAACGTATATGTAGTGTAAAAGCAAACGCCGGACGGGGGTGTTAACCTACATTTTACGGTGAAGATTCGAAACGTCTTTCACGATTCATTAAGCGTGTACTCGTCTCGTCGTCGACCGTTATACACGAATCGAGGAAAAAGAGAGGGGAAAACTTTGTTCAAGGTATGGTAAACCTGAGATATATTTCGCGAATCGATATTGATTAATTAGATCCGATCTCGTTGATCGAACCTTTTTCATAATTTTCGACTTCTCAGTTTGATTTTATATATCCCATCGATTAATATTCGCGCTCTTTTCTCCCCGTCTCGCGGCGGGGATAGGAATGTTTGAGGTTTTTTTTCCCTCGGTAATAAATCACCGCGATTCATCTAATTTCTCGTCGTCGACGTTTCCGCGGTATGAATTTGCTCTCCCTCTCTCTCTCTCTCTCTCTCTCTCTCTCTCTCTCTGTTTTTCTGTCTCTCGTATCTCCGCTCCTCTCTGTTTCTCATTTCGTCAGAGGAGAAATTAAAAAAAAATAATAAAAAATACACGCACTCGTAGTTGTGTTAGTCTGGAGGGAGGGAGGAGGGGGGGATCGCGAGAAAAATGTAAAAAAAAGATGAAGGAATGGCGGGAGAACGAATGCTAATATTAAAAGTAATATTTCTGGTGCCGTCGTGGACGAGTTTTCTCTCTCTCTCTCTCTCTCTCTCTGCCTCTCTCTCTCTCTCTTTCTCTTGAGACCTCCACGCGAGGCTATATTTATTTTTAATATAAATTAAACAATTTATTCTCGGCACGTTGAGGAGAGAAAGGGGCGAATGAAGGAAATGCCGAGGGAGGAGTGGTGAGGACGGAGGAGAAAGAGAGCGAGAAAGAAAATGGGAAGATAATATAGAGCAAGAGAGGAAGGGAGAGAGTGGGAGAAAAAGAGAGGTTGTGCTGGACCGAAATAGAGAAATAATGCCAGGGTGCAATATCGAATGAAATATCGTTCGCGATTCTCTCCCTTGCTCCAACACTCTTATGCTCTATATAGACTCTCTCTCTCTCTCTCTTTCTCTCTCTCTCTCTCACTACGACCTCGAACAAGGAAAATACTTGAGGGTGTGCTCTGTACGCGCGCACCTGTGCACTAAAAATATACACTAGTAGGAGTAAGAGACGCGAATACATACACACACATATACTTGTATATATATATATGTGTAGACAAAAGTTCCACTATTGGTGTTACGTACACAGAGAAGTATTATTTATTGTACATTGCCGTGAGGCACGATTTTTCTCGTCGTTTTCTTTCCAACGAAGAAAAATATCTCAAGTTTTAAGCTCGCGAGCAAGCTTGAGTCGTTATACGTGATAAGAAAATAACGAACGTGGAATCATCGATTACGATCAAATATATAAATAGTTGAAACGATTAAAATGATTTTTCTAAACGTTTTTTTGTTTTTTAATAATAAAACGATATTTTGTATTTATCAATGTTTTTCATATAGAGCGTAAATACGATTTGTAAAATCGGTGTAATAAATCTCCGGATGGCAATAGCCCAGTCTCGTTATTATAATTATTATCGAGAAAAGCCCTGCGGTTTGAAAATTACTCATGGATTATTTTCGTCCGAAACCGCGTGTGTACCGCGTGGCCACGCGAAAGCTCTCCCTCCCTCCCTCTCTCTCTCTCTCTCTCTTCTCCCTTGCTCGGGCTTTCTTCATCTTTTCTCGTACACTCTATATAACAATCCGGCGAATATAATTCTACCCGCGCAATAACTAAACACTTTACGATCGCGCTGGGACACACCACCGACTCTCCGTCGTCGTCGTCGTCGTCGTCGTCTCGACGCCGGCGCCCCGTTGTAAATACACGTCGGACGTATTTCGTCACGGTCGAGCGGAGGAAGAAAAAAAAAAGAATTAATTAAAATAAACGAAAATTAAATGGAGAGAAAAAGCGAGCAAACGTTTGCCAGAAAATACATTTTGATTCGATTTTAATTAAAAGCTCGCATAACTTGAGAAAACGAAACGAATCTAAATGATACGAAAAATAATAAAACGTCATGCGTCAAAATGAAAGATCGTCGTCGTGCTTTATTAATTGCTCCCATATAATATTTTCGTAACCAAGCGACTTTGTTTTTTTATGTAAATTTTTCTTTTCTCACTCGAAATATCCCTTTTTCCCACGAAATTGTTGGTATCAAAAAAAAAAAAAAAAAAAAACAAAAAAATCAAGGAAGTCGAGGTCAAAAAGGAAATCATTTGGCAACAACGAAAACGCAGTGTTTGCACGGTATACCCTCGCCAGTAGTGTATAATAACGTATCGAGGGGCTTCGATATAAAAAAGATATAGATGTAGAAACATATATATATATATATATATATATATAGGACGAATATATATATATATATATATAGGAATGTACGCTGACAAGAGACAAAAAAATATTCTCGTCCACAAGGGCTCGTGGTTGCCCGTTTGACGAGTTTTCCAATCAAAAGTTTTCCACCAGTTGGGTACTCGGTCATGCCCTTCTCGCCCTTTCCATTGCTCGTTTCTCTGGTTCCTCTCTCTCTCTCTCTCTCTCGGACTCTCTCGTTTTTTCCTATGACTGTCTGTACTCTCCCGACGTGCCAACGGGCTCGACATTTTCGTCCCTCCGACGTAAACGCAACCCCCCTGCCGCCCTGACAAAGGTCACCCTCCTCTCCCTCTCGTGAGCTTTCTATATTCTATTGGATTTCGTTCGAATACCAGCAATTGTCTCGTTCGCTCGGGCCTTTGATTCTGTGCATCCCGCAAAAGGAACAAAAAATAATAATAATAACAAAAAAAGAGCGGATGCAAGCAACGAGGTTCGGCTTGAAAAACAACAAAAAAAGGCTTTCGGCAATCGCGAGGGTGAAACTTTTAACGTCCAGCACGCGAGTCTTGCCTTTGGAAATAGAAATATTCGACTTTTTTTTTTGATCGTTCGAAAGATTTTTTTCGAAATTTTCTTTTTGTTATATGGGAGATTCATTTTTTTTTATTATTATTTAGAAATAGATTAGTTTTTGAGATAATTCATCGAACGACTTTGCCGTTTTACGATCTGCATTAATATTGAAGATCTGCTCGAGCTACGAATGGTTATTAGTGCGCACTTATGTATAATTACCACTGTCTTGTCGTTTTTTTCATCAGCTAACATAGTTTTGGCTTACTTACAATCTGTCTTCATACAGTTATCGTTATAAGAAAATTATTCACGACGACGAAAGAGAAAAAAATGTCTATCTATCCTCGCAATTTGGGAATTTATATAAAAAAGATTAAAAAAAATTGCAGATAAAATAATTCGAAACGATGAAAGAAAAACAGAAGTAAAAATAATATGATAGAGGACGAGGAAGAATCTTGAGGCCTGGTTCACCGGGCCGAGCTCGAGATGAATTATTTTAATTGCGCTCTGTTTAGTCTACTGACGAAATTAGCGAGCAAAGACCCCCCGACAGAGGTACAGGCTTCGACGAAGCGCGAGTTGTGGCCGCGCCTTGAATTTATTCGTCACGATGAGAGACGCGTCCGGCCAACTAAATCTTTTTCGAATTGCCGTATTTCGATATTTTTCATAAATCATTTACGATAAAAGTGAACGATAAAAAGGAAAAATAAATGTTTTTTTTCCCTTTTCGAAGGAAGATTACAAAAAATATACTCGTAGCTCCACGAGAGATAATAAATCAGCGTACTACACGCTTAAAGTCCGCGAGGATCCGGAGATGAAGATAAACATAATTATCACCCCGAGACACGGTGAGGAAGATAGCTCGATCGTTCTCCTAATCGTTCGTTTCCTTTTCATCGAGAGATCTTTACGCTGTCCTCCCACGTATCCAAGAATCATAACTTCAACCTCGCGTTCTTTTGTTTCCACATTTTTATTTCTTCCTCTTTATCAAATATATCCGTTCGGCTATAATTCCCGAAAGAGTTCGAGAAGTCCCCCCCAGTCATCATTCATCATTCTCTCCGCGGAGAGACAGTGGAAAATACTCGACTCGTTAATACATATACGTTCCGTCGAGGCATTAATTATCCTCCACGAAAATGATATCAAAGATACCTCGAATAATTAACGTTAATTGTATATTTTTGACAAAAATAGCTTTAATAAAATTACATCGACCGCGAAGAAATTCCTTCGCTCGCAAGCTATTCTCGTCAGCTGTACAAATAAGTAATCGTACGTTCGAATATAATATCGCGTTGAAGAAACAATTATTTCAATACTTCATTTTACGAATAATCCTCGGCTACGTTATAATTAAAGACATTTAATTATATATTCTCGTTTAATTCACCATTCTCTCGTTGAAATAAAGGGAAAACGTGAGTTTCGCTTCTTGAATTTTTAGTATCTTCGCGTGCATTCAATTTTTAATTAATCGCTCGACAATTTATTCGCAAATAATTAGCACGTTATTATTTCACTCGCTATCGACATGTACGTATATTATAAGCACACACTAATTAACAAATATATATTTTTAACATTTTATATAGATATATGCATCGCCGATGTATATTAAATTCGGTGTGAATAGGAGTGAGATCGACGGTTGGATGATATCGCCCTCGATCGTTAGATCGTTCGCTCCACGAACACACAGCTGTAAATCCTCATCGCGCGTACCGTAACGCACCGCAATTTTCTATCTCTTCGCATTTCACCGTCAGGCACATATTGTTTCAAGCCTTCCGGGCTCTCTATCGCTCTCTCTCTCTCTTTCTCTCTCTTTCTCTCTCTCTCTGTCTATTTCGCGATATACTATAAACGAATTCCGCCCACCTAAGAGCCCGTCGAGTTCTTATCGGACGATTCGATCGTGTGTGCTGAGCCTCTCTCGCTGGTTTGCCCCCGAACGACTCGTATCGCCAACTGCTGCGAACTTTATATATACATGCATATATATATATATATATATTTATATATATATGCAAATATTTACAGGCACACATATATATATGTATATATATATATATATATATATATATATAATGTTCGTTCCCATCATCGTGGCAGTCTGCGAATGTACGTTCGACTCGGTGAAATATTATTTAAGTGCTTCCTGGCATATAAAACAATTCCGTACGCGATGATAATTAAAGTCCACCTGAGAAAGAGAGGGAGTTGATATCGCGATGGGCCCATCTATATGCGTTATTCTGGGCGTTGCATATATATATATATATATATGCGCATACACCGACACACATACATCCTATCTCGTCTTCCGCGCCTCATCTTTTTCGCGATCGCCAGTTTATTCCGTCTCCTTTTTCAAGATCGTTTCTCCTCCTTATATCTCTCGTAGTTGCTACCGCCACTACAGACGGACTAATCGATCTTTCTCGCATGCCGTATTAATTATTTATCATCTCTTCTCGAAATAGTTTTTATATTATTACAGCAATTAATACGAATCTCTCGAATATTCGTATATGAACGATTCGTATGATACGATTAGCTCAAAAGACGAAAATAAATATCATCCAAGTAAAAAATCGACACGTGCGCAGTGGTCATTCTGATAAATAAAGGCGAATACCACGAGAAATCGATTCTCCCCTATCTCTCGTGCGATTGAGTAATAAGAGGGCAGGAGAGGGGGAAGAGAGAGAGAGAGAGCTTATTACAGGAGGGATGTACAGTCGAAGGGGTTGTATTCGCGTTATAGAGAACCTCTTGTATAGAATTGCTCCTCACTGAAGTAGCTTCGGAAGCTGAGGCGCGCGCGCGCGCGCGCATTTGCACTCGCACATACACGCTAATATGTATATATATATATATATATATATATATATATACGTCTATTCGTAAGTGTAGGTTCGTAGGATAGGAAGCAGCGAAGCACGCAAGGGGAATGAAGGAAGGAGGGCTGGTTTTGGTGATATCGGAGGGGATGGAGAGAGGGTTCAGGAATGGATCGCTGAATTTCTCGAATAATTAAGTTAGACTCACCCCTCTCCAGCCACCCGTCCCCCTCCCCACTTCCCTCGTTTCGGTCCTCCTCACTCCATCATCCCCCGTTCCGGTAACGCTTGGACCCCGAGAGCAATCGGGTGGGTTTGGGTGTTTTGGGGTGGTTGGGTGGTCGCTTGCCCCAACACGCTCGGCATACATTATGTACCGAGTTTCCCGATGTACATACGTGTGTATACGAGACGCGAAGCGAGAGGGATAGAACTTGCCGAGAGTAGGATAAGAGAGAGAGAGAGAGAGAGAGAGAGAGAGAGAGAGAGAGAGAGAGGGCGAAGGAGGAAGAGGAGGAAAGGCGGGAGCACACACGCTTCCCCCTCTTCGCGAAAACCCTGGCCAGTTTCATCCCTCTTGTACTCACCCATCCCCTCCCCCAACCCCCATCCCCTACCCCATGTTGCCGGAGCAGCCGGCGCGAGAGCGTTGCTGGTACACACTCGGTGGCATTGGATATATACTTAATGAAGCGTAAATAATTGAGTAATGTGCTCCGGGTTGCTCCTCCTCCCCCTCCCCCGCCCCGCCCTCCGGCCCCCTTACCTTTCCTATAACCAGTTCGATCGAGGTTCTCCTATTGGTCAGAATTAATCTATTCCGGCGCATTAGCGTGCAGTATCTGTGCTAGCCAGGCTGGAGGAAAGCAGAGCGGGCTGACTGGCCTCGACGTCACCAACACGGATGCACCCTCGTATACTTTACTCTTCCATCATCTCTCCTTTCTCTCACTCACTGACTCTCCCTCTCTCTCTCTATCTCTCTCTCTCTCTTTCTCTCTAGATATGTAATTCGTATATACACGAGTTAGATACATGTCGAGCAGCACCCTTTGTCCTTGTATGGCGTCGAGCCCACTTCGAATATCAACTTGTAGGAGTAAGAGGGAAGAAGAGATGTGTGTGGTTGGGACGGAGACTGGGAGAGATAGGACGAGTCGGAGGATATGTAGGTAGCGCACACACCTCGGACGATATAATCGTCGAACCGGGCTCCCGGGGCCCTTTGGTAATATGCGAAAGGTAGGCCTCAAAGGGCTGCTTAGCACAGCATACAGCATCACCTAACCTGCACTGCCTCGGGCGTCTCATATATATATGGACGCAGGCGATAAACACCATTCGCGTGTATGAGCTACCGTGGACTTGTACATTTTCCATGTGCGGAGATATATATCTATCGAAACGTATGTGGGATATGATAACGATACGTGGATAATGGATGGTGGCTTTAGATCAATGAATTATCATTTGATATATCAACACGTGATCGTTCGCCATTATATCCAACTAATTTATCGTAATGTTCTTTTTTCTTTTTTTTTTTCAAGAGGCCTACACGTTTTTTCAAGAGGCCACGTTTTATATTGCAATAAAACGTGGCGATGAAATTCTTGTTCTTTCTTCCCATTTTTCTTCTCTTGCTGTAACAAAGAATTGTGCGAGTGGATGGAATCGTCGGACTTGGGGGGGAAACGTTTGGTTCGAGGGGAGGAGAAACGCCGTCTGTGGAAAAAGCCACGATGGTGCGTGAACTGTGAACGGACTTGTATATACAGCCATGGAAAAAGAAGAAACAGGAGGAAGAAGGGAAGACCAGACAATAACTAAGTGGCATTCTCAGACACCCCGCTACATTGATCGCGCAAGATTCCCCCTTTTTTTTCTACACAGTCTACTCTTGCCTCTCTACGTAGTCCGTCTTTTTCCACCATCGTCGTGAAATACACTTTATTCCTAATATAAAATAACTATAATATCGATAATTTCTTTTTCTTTACGAGAATACAAAAAATGAGATAAAAATTGATAGAAAAAAAGTAGGAAAACGGGAAGTTCTTATCACATCAAGTTTCTAGAATTTCTCGGTAAATATAACGAGAAGTAGATTCTCGGATAAACGAATATTTCATATCGTCGACCGAACGATAAAGCACTGGGATCGGCAATTTCGTACACCCGATTGCCACCATTACCGTAGATGTGTGTTGTGAGAGACAGGAGAGGGAAAGTACCTCGCTCACAGGAAGTAGCGTTAACTGGGGCATTAAAAACGAAATTGTGTGTAGTGTAATAGTGCGGTAGAGGTTGCTGCCAAACTGCACTATGAAAATTCTACGGCCTAGTTGCGATTTTGTCACGTGAAAACCGAAAATAAACTCAAAAAATTTATTAATCCTTTAATCACTCAGAAACACAAAGGTATCCCCATTTTTAAGAAGAATTATTTTTGTACTATCGAGAGTCGATGAAACCGATTCAGAGCAGTATTTTTACACGGAAACTTTTTTTTTATCCATTTTTGTTTGTTTATACTCTTTCCAAGCCTTCGAAATAAAGTTAGCACGTTCGAGGTATAACTTATTGTATATATATATATATATATATGGATGTACACACGTGCACTTATATATATGTGGAAAAACCACAGCGCATCGTCCTCTTCCAAGGTACTTTCTTTGAAGGCACGTTGACGACGACGTCAGTTGTGGTGGTAGCTACACGCCAGTACTCGGGTGAGTAAGGGAGGAAGAAGGTGCAGAGGCCAGTGCCTACTGCTAAAACTGCTGTTTCTCGTGAATGCCGAGTCTTCGGTGAGACGGAGGGACAGGGTCTCACATCAAAGGCCGAAATACTTGAAGCTACGAGAGATTTTACTCCCCTGAGCTACCCTTAGCCCCTTTCCACGCCTCTCTCCCTCTCACCATTTCTTCCTTGCACGTTTCGTCATCTCTCCTTCGTCTCACCACTTTTACTTCCATTCGCCCTTTTCTGCTTGACTCTCTCTCTCTCTCTCTCTCTCTTCCTTACTGTTCGTTGGCAAAGCCTCTTTCGTTCTCTTCTTACCCTCTCTCGTCTTTCGTACGGCTTTCTCGCTTCATTTTTTTTTCTTCTTTTTTTTTCCTTTACTCTTTTGCGTTCTTCACTCGAGTCTACCGATGACCTCCGTTACATTGTCCGTTCTCGACCGAAATTGGGCTCATTTTTTTCCGTGTACCGGATAATGCCTCTTTCACCCCTTGCCAGGGGATGAAAAAACGATCTTGCCTCCGTTTCTTTTCTCTAACTGTTTTTCGCATTGCTCTCTCGATCTCTTATAAATCGCGTCTTTTCTCTCTTTATTTTTTACCGTCTTCCTCGACCCTACATCTAGTCGTCGAGCTATACACCCTGCAACCCCGTTAATCCCCCTTTTTTTAACGGTGACGTCAAAATTGGCTGATGAAAATTGAGAAGCTTTAAAAATCGAGGATTTTCAAGTCTTTTCCCGTAAAGGGTTTTATGATCGACGAGTCGTTATTTCACAATCATTCAACGATGGTTTTTCTATTAATTAATAACAATTCTCTTTGCTTTGCCAAACGATATTTTTTGTAACGGGCCGATTATTCACATTTCTCGTGCGCTTGTATAAACATCGTTGAACTTTTCGCATTTTTCATTTTATATATATTTTCTCCCGTCACCCTTTTTATAATCTCTCTTTCTCCTCGCGGCAAGTTGTTGTCGGCATTGTTTTCTCGTAGTGAAATGGGAAAGCAACGATTTCGAGCTTTTATTTCGACATTGCCAATCCTTCTTTATAAGCAATTCCAACAGGCCGCCACCGCATTAATTCGTAATTGCCCGCTGTTTTTATATCCGATACTCGACGATCGAAAAATAATCGTCGAATACTCGAATGCCGGTTTACTCGATGGTTTTCTACCGTTATACTATTCGACCATCTCTCCACCCCTCCTTCTCTCTCTCTCTCTCTCCATTTCACTTGGTCCCTGAAACTATCGCAACTGTTTGCACACGAAGCGTTTGTTTTTTCGCGGCTCGAAATTAATATGCATGGAGCTGCGGGAATAGCAGAGGGAATAGCGAGGGGCCATCGGCAGCAAAGAAGCAAGGGATAAAAAAGGTACGTTCATCATATTCGCTTAATTCCGTTTTAATTTGGCCGAGAAATAACTACGTACTATACATATATATCTATATGATACAATGATCGACGAATTTTTTTTCAACTTGGATATCTTTTGCCAAATAATGTTCTGACGCAAAGTACGATTTACGATTTCCCGAAGCCCAAAAATATTTACACTAAACCAAGAGCCATTTTAAGCTGGAAAGTTTAACAAACGGCAAATAAATTTTGAAAAATGTAAAAATCGTTCGGTATTTACCAATTTTGAGAAATAATTGAGTCAGAATACTCTCGTATATATTGTCCGTGTTGTTTTCCGAGCATGAAAAGGCCGATAAACCGTCGATTCACGTTGAAAAAAAAAAAAACAAAAACAAAAAAGAATATAAAAAAATAAAATAAAAGATCGACAGATTTTTAGGGCATAAAAGTGTTTTTCGACGATTGATAAATTTCGTCGTGTGTGTGGCCAGGGAAATAAAAAAAAAGTGGCCGAGTAGTGAACGAAATAGCGATTAAAAATTAATAACGAATATCAACAGAGCCAGCGCCGACTCGGTTGGACTCGGGGAGGGAACGGCGGGAGGGGATGACCGCGCTTCATTTGGTACGAAATTAAAAACGAAAAAATTCTCCTCGAAATGGCACATAAAAAAACAACGAGAGACCAAGCGTGTTTCGCTACTGTGCGTTTTCCTGTAATTACAAATATCCACACATGTGCAGAGGTACTGCGTGGCCCATGGATAAAAATAAAAAATCGGTAAACACGTTTCGGTTTGGATTGATTTCTCTTTCCTGTTTTTGTGTGTGTCGAAATGTGTGGTATATGTATATATATATATTTGTGTGTGTGTTTTTTATCGTGCCCATGCTTTTTTTTTGCCGATCCGCCGTCACGAATTAGCATCGCGACGAGTTACGGTCGCTCGGGTTCGCTTGATGAGGGAGTTAATAATTAAAGAGTGCGAAGTAAAAAAAAATCCATCGCCACCAGTATTTTACAGGGTAGCGTGGAATTAATCGTATTGGGAATTGACGAGGGGGCATTTGCGTATTTTTTCTTTTTTATTCTTTTTTACTACCACAAATATAACGTGATTTTTTCCAATCGAAAAATCAGATTCTCGATGAGCTCGAAATGTATAAAAATTGAAAAATTTCCTTACGCTTGAATAATGAAAACGTATTTGGCAAATTATTTGCCAAAAAGGCTCCGTAAATTTTACGATTATCCGAAATAATTGATCGAGATTTCCTTTATAACGTGGTGTTCGCGATGAACTAGACAAGGGGGGGGGGGGCTGGGGGTATGAAATACATAAAAAATGACAAAACGCAAGCACATTTTCTGCGGCTCACCGATATACTATACGGAAGAGTGGACGTTGTTCACGTGGAGTGAGAGAAATTCCACACAGAGTTTCGTGCAACGAGCACTGGAACGCCGCAAAGTGGCTTGGGTCCCGTTTAACTCGACGGGAACTCCCAAAAGTGCAAACCGCTTACGAATGCACGCGGCGAACGTTCGTCGAATCAATTTTTATTCGAAAAGTAGATACGCATCTCGCACGCGCGAAAATCTATTCGGAGGAGGATACGAAATTAATTTTTATTCCTCGTTTTCCTTCTTACGATATTTTGACGAATCGCGACAATTTTCACACGTTAACGGTCAAAGAATTTTAAATTATTCATTTAACAATATTTTGTATACTTTTGTTTTTCGAGTATCGAAATATATAGCCGTGACAAAAAGAGCGTTTTGAAAACAAACAAACAAACAAAAGGAAAAACAGTAGTGTTCGACACTTTGGACAAATCATTCGTACGTGTTCATTGTCGTACAGTGAGATATTTGGTGGTAAACACGATTACGAATTCATAAACAAAAGCGAGCGTGCCTCGTGCCTTTGTACACGTTTTCATACGTGTACATATACACACACACGTATGCTTCGTTGCGGACAGCTTCGACCATAAAGCCCGGCGTGGCTCGCTAAAAGCATTTTTAATGAGGGATCCGCGTGAGCGTGCTTCCCACCATCACAATCTTTATATCCTGTCCGCGGACAAGTTGCATATTTGTTTTTTACAAGTATATATAAACTATGCAAAAATTATCGTGAATAAATGTGCGATAAAAAACGAAGTACTCGATACAGAATTCGGACGCATTAATAATTACAATAACATAAATTGCCAATTAAAAAAAGCCGCATTTTTATTCCATTTCATCGGGCTATAATTAAATCATTAGCTTTGCTTACCTCGCATTAATCGTTAATACTTGTTTTTTTTTTTTTTTTTTTTTTTTTTTTTTATTTAACCCACGAGCCCCTCGAATAATAATTTTCCCCCGAAAAAATAATAATGATAAATGAGCAAACGGTGAAATAAAAGTGTTAATCCGAATTGGGGATCCAGAAGCAATTATTTTCGAAAAATGAGATTCGCGCACGCACTAATTCTCCATTTTTTAATATTTCATTTATTATTATTTCTCGTAAACGATTTTTCACCGTTCTAGCGAAGCAGGTGGGTTGAGGGAGGTGCGGCTGGTGGACAAGAGGGGTCGGGGGGTGAGGCATATCGAATATAAATTCGCAAGAAGTATAACGCGAACGTATAATAACAATTTTCACGTTTCAGGAACGGGGCGGGAGGGAGGAGAACGAAATAACGTTCAGTATTTTGCAGTAATATTTCACCGTAGCAGTTGGTATTAATTCGTAATATGTTACCGTGCAAACTGTACGAAAGCACTGGTGGTTCTGGTGTACCTCCTCCTCCTCTTCCCCGCCCCAGAGTCACCCCCTCGATACTCCAACCCCCTTTCTACCACCTTCGTACCGTATATACCTCTAATATATGGTCCGGTATTATTGCAATGCAATGGACAGAATACTGTCAAAATTTATCGGCCACCGTTTTTCATCGGGACTCGTTCGAGGGTAGGGGTTATAGAAAAAACGATGGGGATGAGGTCAGAAGCGCTTTTTGGTTGCAAAATTTCGTCAAATGTGCAGGCTAGTGAATGATTACAGCACGAATATGTTTGTGAGTGAGATATTGGTTGAACGAAAGTAGAAATTTAGTAATTAGAAAAAAAATACGTAATTATGAAAAATAATTAGAAAAATTAAAAAATCTGAGAAAATTATTACAAATAATTTGAAAACAGTAATGTTGCGATAATCGTGACTGACTTTGATGAACTGAAGAAATCAAAGTTTTCCATTTTATTCTGCGTTTAAAGTACTTTTTTCTTTTTCTTCCAAGTCGATCTGAACGACGACAGAGAGAAATGTGAGGGTGAGCCAGGAAGAAAGAAGGAGGAGAGGAAGAAGAGGAACATGAGGGTCTCTCGTTGCAATCTCGACACTAAATTGCCAATCAACTGGGTATTATTTTCCTGTTAGTTTTACAACAAGGAGCCAAGGGGAGGGAAAGAAAATGGCTGAAGGGCGAAGACTGTGCCTTCTTCGTCATCAATCCCATACTCTCTCTCTCTCTCTCTCTCTCTCTCTCGTCAATAGTTTCTTAAGAAAGGGTTGGAAGAAAAAATATAAATGATTTACAATGCGTCTATAAGAGAGACAGTCAAACTGCGAGAAAGCGGCGCGGGGAAAAGAAAAAGGAATAAAGATTGAAGTGTGCATGGGGTGGAAGAGGTCACAGGGGTACGTTGAATCGACGTGTCTTTTTTTTATTCGCGGTGTGTGGCAGCACGACGACTCTGCGACACTCGTCGCGAGAGGGCAAGAGGTAGAAAGGGTCGGTGGGAGGCTTTCCCTGAAGGATGAAGAGAGTCAGAGTGAGAGAGAGAGAGAGAAGGAGAAACTCCAGTGGACTACAGAAGTCGGGACGGCGAACTCTAGAGGTTTCGTGTATTTCAACCAACCCCTTATATACTAATTATCATCGTCGCGGAGTCTCTTGATGTAAATGCCCGAATGCACGCGTTCCTTCTTCCCTCTATACACACATACGCGCACGTATATATATGCCATACGATAGGTACTCTATACAAGCAGATACTTGTATTACTCTTTTTCTAAATTTTCAGTCAGAAAGTGACACACTAAAATATGTGAAAAACGTGAATTATTTACATTAAAGATATATTTCGTTACGGCAATATTTGCGAATTTTCGTATTCCACGAGTGAATATTTAATTTAATTAATCGGTTAATGAATTGTCGAAAATTCGTACGTATTTATTATTACTCTCGATAAATAATTCAATAGAGAATTATAGCGCTAGTTTAATTTCGAGCGTTCACTGATTTTTGGGAAATTATGCAGAGTAGATATCGGTGTGGCGGACTAGTCGCTGATTTCGACTACTAGACTCCGACTACTGCCGTCGCTAAGTAGCAAAGGTCTGGCAGAGTGAGCCACTTCGTTACTTCGAGTGGCATTGCCGGGTGGTATGTTATCTACTGTCCTATATATATATATATATGTGTGTGTGTGTGTGTGCGTGTGTGTGAAGCCGTATTTCGCATATGTATTCGCGGGCCGACCCCACGAAACGGGTTAAGAGCCAAGAGTCAAGAGCTTCTAGCCGAAGGTTTCGCTAAAGAGGATATTCAATCTGTACATAACCATATAAGTAATATATTCATTCCACTTTTCTCTGTCCGACGTCACTCGGCTCGAAACTCATAACATTTTATAAAAAATCGTGAATTATACTTATGAGAATAAGAATTAGCTTTGATCAGTTAACACGAAATTTGTCGACCGCGACCAATATATAAACACATGTAAAAGAGAAAAAAAGGAGTATTCATCGTTTACAATATTCAAGTTTTTGCATATATTTTTGGATCTTGCATCCACGACGTATATATTTCATAGTCTTACGTATAATTTAGTATATAAGTCGAAAACGACCTTGATTTATACAGTAAGCTCCACGCGCCACAACGCGAAATCGACCGGTGGAACGAGGGGGGACAGAGAGAGAGAGAGAGAGAGAGAGGCCTCTCTAAATTACCGTCGATATTAAGATCTCGGAGATTGGCGGAGCGCGCGAAATGGTATGCAAAGCGATTCCAGTGGCAAAAGCTACATTAAGTAGAGGCACGAGCAGAGAAATACAGAGAGAGAGAGAGAGAGAGAGAGAGCCGAGGGCGAACCGGCAAAAGGCAAAAGCCAGCAACCCTCAGTTGGCCAAGACTTGGGTCAGAAACGCGTCCGGTTTACATATACAGTCACGTGGGCGTTGATGGTGGGCGAGCGCCATCCTTTCGAGGCTTCTATAAATTCAGGACAACGTCCACCAGCCTGGAAGCCTATCATATATAGATATATTTATATATATATGGCTCAACAATGAGGTAAGTCACTACTAACCATAATATATATATATATATGTGTGTGTGTTTACACAGGCATGTATATATATGTACGTGTAAGTGTGTGTTGGCTATCGTTAACGTCGAGCACGAACCCCCCACGTGGAACACAAACATTTCTATTCAAGAAAATATGATATATCGCACGTTTCTCATTCTTCTCGCTCTTCCTTATCAATCTTTATTATGCTGATTAAGTTGCCAGGACTATGGAGAGGATCGTCTTTGCTTTTACGTGCAAATTTTTCATGTCTCGAACTTCCTCAGTTTGTTAATTTTTACGTTCTATTTATTCTCGCATGCGGGATAGATATCGGGGTTCGAGGCTTCGATAAAGGATTCAAGATTTTCAGGAAAAAGGTGTTTACCGGTGATTGGCGAATTTTAGAAGTGGATCGAAACGGAAAACGATTTTCCTGCGCAGGAATTATCTTTTAGACGAGATCAGTATTCACAGTTTTTTTTAAATATTTTTGTTTCCGAATTATTGTAGAAGCAGTGAATTTTGTTTGTTAGTTCGTTATAAAAGATTAATTATGCCTTGAAATAAAAGAGGCTATTCGACTCGGTCGACGGCCTAAAAAAACACGTTCCCTACGTTTCTTCCATTCTTCGATAAAACATACGAGCGAACAAAAATCATACGATAAGGGGTTAATTAACATCCCACGTGGAACTGCTGATTAATGCTCGACTCTCACTCCTCCGTATTTCCCTTCGATTTTCCATGACTCTTTCCCACCCCTTCGCCTAACTCTTTTCTCTTCGTACCTATATGGCATACGCCCCCTAGCCTCTCTTATCATCTAGCATCTCTGCGCGTGTCTCTCTCTTCCTGTCTTGCCGTCCTTGCCCGCGAAACAGGCGATAAGTCACGGGACAAAACGAGGCATCGACGCATTGTTTCGACGTTTCAATAGGCCGGATACAATGCCGAGATATAGAAGAGAAGAGGTGGAGAGTCATTATATATATATATATAAACATACATGCAGACAGTCACCCACACATAGACATATGTAACCAAAGCATTACGGAGTAAAGCAAGCATAGAGAGTGGCGCAAACAGTGGTAGAGAATCAGAAAGCGTCCGTAGCATTGCAAAGTTGGCCGATCGACCGAGAGAGAAAGAGAGAGAGAGAGAGAGAGAGAGAGAGAGAGAGAGAGAGAGGCAGCTGCATTTGTTGGCCTCGTATATCGAAAGCCCTGCGGGCGAGATAGAAGAGATGTATCGCGAGAGAGAAGGAGGAACACGTTCCTATCTTTGTTCGATCTGCACCGTTCCAGTCGGTAAAAGGTGGAGAGCAAGAAAGGACATTAGGGAATGAAAGAAAGGACGCCGCCGAAGCGGATATCGATATCAGTTCTGATTTTGCAAACGGCAAGGTTTTATACGCGATCTTTCGGGGGAAAAAAAGCGCCACGATAGAAATTTCAAGGAAACAAAAAAAAAACAGGCAACGTTGAAAAATATATACATATAGCTATAGAGCTTAGAAACTCAACAACGTATAACCGAAACAATGTAAAATGAGACGAGCTAAAAGAGTACAGGACTTTGGGAACAAAGATTCATTCTGTCTTGGGGGTAGTTACTTTTTTTACCCCCGGGATTCTTCCGATTGCACGAACTCTCCTGTTTTACCGGCAACGTGTAAATCTCGCTCGCACTGTGCGGTGTAAGGAATGGAAACCGCGCGTATATATATGCGAGAATGCAAGCCCGATAGCTACATTGGTTCCCATTATAAGTTGTTAATGAGACAGATCTGTTGTACGGGTAGCGCCATCTATTTGTGTACAACTGCAAGCGTGTCGTGTGCGTACCGTTGATGTTTGAGGTGGAGAGAGAGAGGGAGGAGAGAAGAGAGGTAGAGGGATTGAAAGGTGGAGGAAAGCGAATCAACGCTCGGTCTCTCCTCGTTCGTATTGCCTGGAATCGTATAAGGGGTTGCGGCTTTTAGTGAAGTAGGCAATGGATATGTGCTCGCGGGCCGAGAGAAGGAAGGGAGACGAAAACATCCCGGTCCACCGGTAGTATAACGCACAGAGCGCAGGGCGTGCATTGTCAGTAGGATTCGGTAGCCGGCTGTCATTGTCCCACCGGGATAATAATATCGGCTCGGTAATAACCGGGAACCAGGAAGTCGCTCGAGATCCGCCCGGGGTGGGTACCGTTACATCCCCAGAAACGGGAGAAAGCAAAATATATATAGCCCCTCGTCCCGTATATGTTATAAAGCGTGCCCAACTATAAATACAGAGACACGTTTCCGGTCGAAAATATATACATATATATTTAATAATAATAATAGTAATAACAATAGTAACGTTTATTTAAATGTTTAAATGAAAAATGCTCGGTAAAAAGAAAATTAATCCTGTCGTCACGACGTAGTCTACGCTCGTGTTCTCTACCTCTCTGCGAGTAAGAGGAGTGGTGAAAAAAAAAAAAACAAGTCGGAAACGAAAAAGAAGCGAAAGATGAAAAATTGTGGATGGTGGAAATATATCGATTCCCATGGGAGCCTATCGAAATCGCGATGAATCCATATATGAAACGCTCGCAGTCGTATCTCTCTCTCTCTCTCTCTTTCTCACCCCCTCGCACTTTTATTTCGCGGACACGCAGCTTGGTATACTCTGTGTCTCTCACCCTTATTTCCATTCCGGCATCCCCTACACCCTCTCGTAGCCAGTATAGCCGGTATTTTTGCAGTCTCCCCTCCCACTAGCAGTATTTCATCGTTTCGAACGATGCATCCGCTAAAACGGCCGGATTAAAGCTGGACGATAAACTTTTTATTTTATTCCACGCTTTATGAAAAAAGAGAGAGAGAGAGAGAGAGAGAGAGAGTTGGCCGAAGCGAGAAAGAAGTGGGGAGGAGGGTGAGAGGGCCAAAGGGGTGAAATGAGAACGAGTGCATGCGGAAAGGACGGGCGCGGGGGAAAAAAAGAAGAAAAAAAAACTGTGCAGCAGACACGCACCCCCAAAAGTGGAGCGAACGAGCATCGTTATTCCGCACATCGCTTTTCGGGGGTTGAAATAGGCGCGGGGGTGGAGAGGCTCGATCGAACGCGTTGGTCATTTTTGCCGTATTTATTTATTTATTTCGACGCTCTTTCCAACGGGTAAAGGGTGGTGTATACGCACGCCACGATCGATTCGATAGCGTCGAACCTATCGAGTCTCTCAGCCCGACAGACTCATTCTCTCTCTCTCTCTCTCTCTCGTTGAAATATATAAAGTGGTCGAGTGGATTTTTTTTCGGTGGTTAACTCTCTCCGTCGGATACAAAAAAAAAACGAAAACGACAAAGCCGAAGTGCAAATGGCGATGATGGTTTTTTTCCCCCACAAGTCATAAAAATGTACCTCGACGATACGTTTATTTAATCGTCGTTCTCTAATCACCGTCTGCATCAAAGATGGATACGATTAATAAGTTATTCATAATGACGATGCATTCTCGATCGAAAGTTTTGGAAAGCTAAACAAAAAAAAATGACATTCGTTAACCACATATCGAATATTAAAATTGTCAATGTTGTGGCAAACCTTAACTGCTCGTGAATAAAAAATCCAACCACCCGACACGAATTATACGAAATGTAGTAGGGGTATATATACGTATCTCGATATGCATCGCCACGAGGTTGCCCGCATGCTCCGACACTTTCAATGAGCGCGTATATTTTACACGGATTAATTAACGCGAGAGTGATGCACCGGAATCGAGAGCTTACCGGATTCGCCACGAGGGTTGGGCGGAGGGGAGGGGGGCTGGGCGAGGGAGAGAGCGATGACCAAGCTCTCTGGCATTCCGGCTGGCCGAAACGCCAAAATGTTGCTCGACCGCGAAAACACTCGGCAGCGATTGACCCACCGACACCGTCCAGTTCATATTATCCCCAACGTGTGGTGGGTAGTACGAGAGAGAGAGAGAGAGAGAGAGAGAAAGAGAGAGAGAGAGAGAGTTTACGTTCGAGCGAACGCGTGGCTTGCTCGACGCGGAAAGAGAGGATAGCAAAAAGCGATTGAGGTAATAGCGATTTATATAGTAGTAGTAGGTATGGGGCGAGCACACGGGTCAAACGCCTATCACCATAATATCCCAACTCGCGAGTCGATGCGACAGAGCGAGCGAGAGAGAGATGAAAATTAACCGATATAAAAAAAGTATCAAAAACGATTTAATAACGCGAATTAATTTTCAGACTAATATATATATATATATATATAAAATATACGAATCGACTCGTGATTTCTTTATACCGATAGGTTTAACGAAATGACAATGATCGGTTTTCGGATAAATCATTATAATTAAGCTTGATTCTTTTTTAATGCAAAATTTTTCATCAAAAGTATCGATCGAATTTAATCGAGTCCGATCGAGTCCGAATAAAGATCGTGGCTTTAGTCTCGAAACGCAGAGCGGTTGTCGGATCGAACGAGTGCGAGAGCAGCGACAAGTGGAAATTTCGAACGGACGGGGTGGTGGTAGCAACCGGTACGAGTTCATGGTGTACTCGTAGACCCGTTCGGGCCACGGTTCACTGCACGACGTAGTTCGCTGGTACGTGGTGTGTCGAGCGAACGAGGGGACTCCCTAGAGCGAGTGCCGGTGCTCTCGCGGCTACTACACCACTGCCACCAACACCGACGCCCCGTGAACGCGACAGCGGACGAGGCTTGCCCGAGCGGGCTGCTGCTTCGACACCCGATACCTAATTATGTTAAACGCTTCCGGATTTTGTGGCTGGATTTACTCCCTTTCAACTATTCTCTATCTCTCTCTCTCTCTCTCTCTCGCTCTCTCTCACCCTCACGCTGGTCGATTGCTTTACGATCAGTCGCTGAGCGAATATACGCGAGACGATTAGGGGTAACAATGAAAAGTTAATTAGAATTATTAAGAAAATATTATCGTTTATGGGATTAATTTGGTAGCACATTCGTCCGGTGGTTAGGTGACCGCTAAATGAAGCGTATGGGATCGGTTCTCCATCGGAGTTACAGGAGGTGGACAAAGAGAGAGAGAGGGAGAGCGGGGGAGATAGAAGGGTGTGCAAAACCACAAAGCTACAATTACGGCCAAGCGGTCGTACGAAACGAGAAAAAACGGTCAGAGCTTTTGCAACTTTTCATCCACGCTTCAATTCAGCCTCTCCATCGTTCCACCGAGCATCTCACTTTCGAATATGCGTTAATGAGAATACTCAGACGTCCTCGTTACGGCGAGTACAATTTTCGAGGATACTCGGAAAAAAAAATAAAAATCTACTTCATCTTTAATAAAAACATTTCATCTCGTTGTACCGCGGTAAATAGAAATGGTGTGAAAGGCGCGCGCGCGTGCAATCGTCGCGCTCTCGTGTCGAATTTGCTCGCACGACCCACGCGCGCATGCCAATTTATTACAACGGATGTTTCTTGCTAACGAATTAATGAAATAATGACGAATTAATTAATTTTTTGTGAGTTACAAAAGTCAATGAACTTTTGAAAAAATGTAAGAATTCTCTTGGTGAATGGAATTTCTTGAATAAATTACTTTTTTTAATCTCCGACGAATTGTCGCGAGAGATGTACGAAGATACTGAGAAATTTGTTGTCGTGTCGAATAGCTCGTGGGATACGCGAGAGGCGTTCGCGTGGCGAGTTTAACAGAATCAACGAGAGGGGCAGTTCGAGTCGCGCGCGGCATGGGTCACGAGATATTCTTCGCCTTTAAACACGTCGACGGGGGTCGAACGAGCCGAGCGCGCGCGCCGGCCCGAGCTCTCGCTCAACGAGGCGTAAACGTCGACGCGACACGTGTAACCGTCGCGTTAATCGCCCGATAAAAATCGCCAACACGCCAGCCACGTCGCGCCGATCGTAAAATTAAAAATAACGCGAGAGAGAGAGAGAGAGAGAGAGCGAGCTTTATCCGTGTGTTTGCTTTTTCCACATAGATGCGGAAGCGAAGTGACCGCCCGCTGAATAAGTCACATCCGCGGATCGTTGATCGATGACTTACGAACGCTCGATTCGATCGAATACGCGATAAACTTGGCAGCATTTTTTTCCCTATACAATAATAATAATTCGTTTTATATCGGCTGTAATATTACGCGAGATATAAATTATTATTTTATTAGTTTTGTCGTTAGAGACACGTGTCATTTTTTGTGTTCGCACTTGAAGGAAAATTATGTGAAAAAGAACTTGAGATTTTCACCTTCGGAATATCTTGACGCTGGTATCCCGAGAGAACGAAGGCTGAAAAGAGAACGGATGGAGAGGGGGATGGTTTTACGATGAGCGAGAGTGCGACTCGACTCTCCCTTCTGTGAAGCTCGAGTAAGGGCGTTGCTCGCGACATAAACTTTATGGTGTTTATGAATATTTATATTAATCTACATTTCATGCCGACGTTGACGGAAAAATGGGGATGGGGGTGAATGAAGAGGGGGTAGGGGGTAATATGCCTCGATGATGAAAAGTATGTCTATACGTACATAGTTTTACTTTCTTTTTATTTTTCTGACTGACAACTTGGACGTCGGATATTTCGCGAACTGGAATGACGCACGTCTCTTCGGGGTTGTAAAAAAAGTGGAATAAAATAAAATGGTTATTAAAAAAAGTAATACACGAAGAATGAAAAAAAAGGAAAAAAAAAGAAACGACCTCAATAATACGAGACAAAGCTGAATAAATGTTGGAAATTTTCACAATTTTTATTCCTCCCCCCCCCCTCCCTCCCCCGCAAGTACGTGCTTTCACGAACGAAACGATAAATTCGCCAAATCACGAGTATCTACCGCGAGACATACGAATTCTCATTGTCGTGCGAGTTTCCTGCATTTTTCTCGTTTCTCGTTACGTTTCTTTTCGTTTATTTTCCTCTCGGTATTATGCCTGGCCAAAGATGCGCGACGAAACAAGAGAAGGTGGGGAGGGTGAAAAAAAAACAGACGGAATACCGAAGAAAGGAGGAAAGTAGTCTGAGCAATCATAAAAAGGCGAGTATCACCGATCGCCTCATTGGGAGGGTGAGACGACGATGCAAGAGCGAGAGAGCAAAGATATTGCGCACCCGGTGGTAGAGAGAAAGGGAGCGAGGAGGGTGGAAACGTTCTAAGCAGCGTCGAAAATATCAAGCGATCTTTCTTTCGCTCTCGCGTTCACGCTACGATCTTTATTCGTAGTCCGGAGCCTGGATCGAGACGCGAACGAAAGAAAGAAAGGGTCGTTGAGCTTTCGCATTGATAAAGTATCAAGAGATTTTCTCTCGTAGCGGACGAGAAATCTTGATTGTTCGCAGACGTGAAAACGTTGACTCGTGTCTGTTACGTATCGATAGTCTAAATACATACGTACATACATGAATCGAAATTACCCGTAAACCGAATGAGAGCTCGTAGGTATACGATATGCATAGGAGAGTAGAGCAACACAGCTGTATTAATTCAATGCATGTATATATATCGACCCAGACAAATGAAAATATTAGCATAGGTTACGTCCGACGACGAAGATTTCAAAAATTCAACGTTACCTCGGCTACGGTTTCTATTTCAAATCTATACCGATCAGTTCTGGGCAAATGAAATTAGACGTTCTCCCGCCCCCTCGACAATCGCGGAAACTTTCACGATGGAGAGAAAGTTAAGTTAGGGCGCTATATGTGAGACGCGAGTGAGGTAGCGAGACTCGAATCGCTCTCGTTGCATATCTATATGTATGTATGTATGTATAAAGAGAACGACTCGAGCTATATATATATATATATAGGATATAGTTCAACACTATACGACTAGGATGTGCACTCACACATCCCTTTGTGCCAGTTTGCGCACACAAGAACCTGAGAGATTCGTATATCCAAACGTACATATGGTATATATATATATATATATATATATATATATATATATATATATATATATATATATACATATATATATATCGTATACATTCGAGTTTAACCAGTCGGCCATCTTGGATATTAGCCAACCAGAACAATAGTATACACAATAGTATGTGAGCCTAGTGAGCATAGCCAGTGTTTGGTACACCCACCCTCAGACTCCGCTCTCTCCCTCTTACTCTCTCTCTACTGCAGCGCCACAAACCTTCTCTCCCTCTCTTGCCTCGATACCCACATCTCTCTTTAACCCAGCCGACCCAACAAACCCCCTCGCATCTCATCCCTTCTCGTTCTCCTACCGACCAACCTCCACCTTCTCCACCCTCTATACCCTTATACTATTCTCCATACCACCCACGGCAATTCCTCCCCCTCAGAAACGTTGCATCGTATAACCGACTACGGCATCCATTGCTGCTTATACTGCCACATTGCTAACGCATTTGGTACTATTGGTGAGCTCATGTTATGTGGAATTTCTGGAGGCCTCGTTGAATATGTATACCGATATATAAGGGGGGGGGGGGGGGGTGAGAAAGCTTTTTCTTTTTCATAAAATGTTAGCACGATATATATATTTTGTTTTGAAGGACAGGAGGTAATTTTTGTAACGTTTGAAAAGTACAAGGGATGAAAGAATATTTACTTGTGATTGATGGTGAGTGAGTTCGAAATACCGCCGGCTCGATATCTCGTCACGACAGTCGTAATATTAGAAACGCGGTGGAGATCCCTCGAATTATACGGAACGGACACGTCCGTGACGATGCGGGGGCGAACAACCCCTTTTTTGAGGAAGGCATTCCCCGCTGGGTGTATGTCGAGGACAGCAGTTCACCGAGGGGTGCGCGACAACCCTTCCGAACGACAGTCTCTTCAATCCCTATCTCGCTCTCTGCCCTTCTCTCTTTCTCTCTCTTTCTCTCTTTATGCCAGTCACCCCGTGTCTCTCTCTCTCTCTGTCTCGCTCGTTTACATTCACCCAAAGCTCTTTGCCACCTTTGGCCGACCGTTAAAAGTCGCGTAAACGCGCTTTTGCGTAAAACGTCCGCTGAGATCAAATACCGGAAATAGCGCGTCAATGATTTTTAACATCGCTCGATAAAATATATTGTCGAAACGCGACTTTTGTAAATTTTTTTTTTCAAGTTTTAAAGTTTTTTCAGATTTTTAAGTTTCCTTCTTTTCAGTAAACCGAGAGAGAGAGAGAGAGAGAGAGAGAGAGAGAGAGAGAGCGCGAGTTTTGCCGTGACTGTACACATGGTATTCGCGCACGCGAATATATTAGGGTGGTTCGGCTCCCCCTTGGAACTCAAACACACGCGAATTAACAATATTACTCGTCCTCACTAGCGATTCTACTCTCGCCGACTGTAATACGCCTGCATTTGTATTAATATATATATATACATATATATATCAATGTGTGTGTGTGTGTGTGTGTGTGTGTGTAATGTTGGGGAGTTACGAGAGAGACATAAATGCGAGGGGGATACGAAAGAGGTGGTACAGGGGGTTGTTTTGCAGGGGGGTGGGCCGCGAAGGAGGGTTGCAAATGTGCTCTCTGCAGAGCTGGGGTGGTAGTCGGAGGAGTGGATGGAGAGGAGAAGGAGGAGGAGGGGGGGGGGGGGGGGGAGGAGAAGATGAAATATTATAATACGTCACTTGGCAACTGTACAGGTTCTCTCTCACTCTCTCGGCTCCTACTGCTCGAGTACCATCGAGCACCGGAGACCGTACACATAGTCAAGTTTCGAAAGCCGCACTAATTTCAGGATATTCGTACGCGCCAGAGTTCTACCATGGATACGCGTACTTAAGCCCCTAAGAGACGAGGGACAAAGTGTCGCGATGAAAAATGTAAACTTATCATTTAAAATTGAATGAACTTTTCTTTATGGACAACAAATAAAATGTTGCTTATATATATATATATATGTGGGAATTGAAATAATTACGAAAATATAATGTACGTTTGATTCGTGAAAAATAAAAATAAACGTGACGTATTAGATTTGGCGAAGGGGGCAGCAGTTTTGGAAGGTGTGACAAGAGTGCGAGTTTGGGGAAACGCGAACACCCGTTATAGCGGCGTTCGCCAGCGAGGGTGCGGTTTGATTAATGACCTGTTCGATCTCCCCTTCGTCCGTCGTTCGGAAGGGTGGGAGGGAGGGAGGAGGATGCTACGCTCCGGCGCCGTACAGTATCGAATTCTACGTAAATATATTCCGCTACACCTGCACGCGATAAGTTCACTCGTTCCTATCCATACATAAAATATACTCCAGACTTAAAACGAAAAAGAAAAAATAATAATAAAATAAAAAACAAAAACAAAAAAAGAACATCCCGAAAATACACATTTACGAAACATCGAGAAGATTTATATCGTTGATCCTTATCGGCGATCGCGAGAGAGGCTAAAATTTTCTATCCTCGTTGATCGAAAACGGAAATAAATAATGGAGAATCGAAAAATGGAATGTTTTTCGTTGATGTAACAACAGCCGTTGGCGAAACTACGGCCGTAGAGCGATAGAGACAGAAACTTCAGACAGACGTCTAACGAATGGACGAACGTTCCGTGGTCTCCGAGACAGGCAGCGTCGAGCTCTCAGCTGAGTATCAGAGAGATGATTCATCGACTCAACGAAATATATATATGACCCCCGGTGTTTCGTGATGCATCGCCATATTTCATATTAGAGACGTGGCAACGGATTGTTGGCTGGCTCGACCTAACTCGCGGTGCTAGGTGTGCTGCTGCTGCTGTTGCTGCTGGTGCAAACGAGGCCGCGAAACTCGACTCAAAACATCCTGGTGATACTAGATATTAATATATAGACGATACAAAACCATGTTGCTATATACATTAGCAACCGAGCTAACACACCTATCGATATATCAAACAATATTTCCTTCGAGAAATATTTCATAAATATCAATTTCTTCACCGTGTCGAAAAATCGCAAAAAGTTGTAAAAAAAAAAAAAAAAAAGAAAAGAAAACAAAAAGAAAATAAAAAGACGAAAGCGCGATACGAGAAAGAGCGATGTAAGGACTGAATTTGTTTTCTCTCAAGCCCGTATCGCGCGCCGAGTCTCGCGCGAAAGGACCAAAGCGAGAGAAAACTCGGCAAAAAAAGGGATAGTGCGAGAGGGTAACGTACGTTACCGTCTCCTAATCGAAAAGAAACACGAAGTCGCATATAAATAAGAATTTATAGGGCGATGAAAAATGCGGCGAGGACGAAAGTTTGAGTTCTCGGGGAGTTACGATCGCGTTGGCGAGCCCTTCTTTTCTACTCCGTCCTCCCTTACCTCCTACTACTCCCCGACATCCCCACATTCATCCCCTCTACACCTTAACTCGCCTCGTGGTCTATGGCGTCTCACTCCGGGCTGCAGTTAGCTTTTTTTTTGTTTGTTTTTTCTTTCTTTTTTCCTGTTTCAACGCCCTCTTTCTTCCTCCCATCGCCCGGTGGGCCGACGCTTCATCCTTCCTTTTCGCGCGTGTATTCTACGCCATGGATCTCGCTCTTCTACCTCGTGGCGGCAAAGTGATGGAACGAGTGGGGTGATGGAGGAGAAGGAGGAGGAGGAGGGCGAAAGTTTCGCGCGAAAAGCGAAAACTCTCGCTAATGGCTGTTTTTCTTGGGTAGGAATACTTTAGAAGGGACGTAGCGGCGTTTCGCAAGCTTCGAGAGAGAGAGAGAGAAACAAAGATAGAAAGAAAACGGGAGAAGAGGAAGAGAGGTGCAAAGAGTGGAGAAATGACAAGAGAAGGAATATAAAAATGAAAAGTTTTTCACGAGCCGCGAGGAGAACCGGGGTAGGAAGAAAACAAACGTGCAAAAAGAGAAAAAAGAACAAAAAAAAAAAACGGGAGTGTAATTTGCAGCTATTAAGCGGTACGTACTATGTACCAACCACTCCCTTTTTCCTTCCCTTCGTTTCTGATTCACGCCGCTATCTACCCGAACGGCCTCGAACATCCGCGTCGTTAGGTCGCAAAGATTTTTTTGTACTTCATAGATTTAAAAAACAACCTAAACACCCGATAAATCTCATGATTTTGATAGAGTACGAATTGTTTTTTTTTCATTCTTTTTTATAGTTGTCTAATATTAAGATTTAGTTTAGATAAATCAGTAGCTACGAGAGAGTGAGAGAGAGAGAGAGAGAGAGAGAGAGAGAGAGAGAGAGAAGAGAGAGAGAGCGATCAGCATAACCGTACCAATGAACGCTATAGTAAGAGCGTTTGCTCGATTTGCATTGCGTCGAAACGTCTCTGTGCATTCGTACATAGGATAAATTGTGCACACACGCTCTATATAGGATCGACATACATAAACGTTACTCATACACATAAGCGTACACGCAGGTACGGATTTGCCATGCATCAGCGTCTTTGTGTGTCGTAACATCGATGTACAGTGTCTTTGGATCTCCGCTCTTGTGCGAACATAACGCGCAAAATCCACAAACACGCGCATTTCGCCCCGTTCTCCGTAACTCACCAACGTTCGTAACGTACAAATACATAAAGCGAGGAGTCGCACACAACCCGAGAGATTTGTGTATGTGTGTGTTCGTTGCTCCGCGCGTTTCTCCATATGTAAACTCTACTCTCTCTCTCTCTCGCTCTCTCACTCACTCTCTCTCTCACTCTCTCTCTGGACCTCGTGCGCGTAGCGTGTGTGTACAGACTTGGGTATACACTCGCGAGAACCGACGTCCTTATGTAGAGAACCGGGAGGGTTGTGTTATAAGGATGTATGGGCATTTGTGTTGTCACGGTTCGCAGGGCTCTGTTCGACGAGGAACCGCGGAGGATTGTGGACAGAACGATAGAACAAGCATACGTGAATGTCCCATGAAACGCGCGATTCCATTTCGAGTGATCTTTTGGCTTCGAAAATATATTAATTTCAACAATATCGTACGAAAACGAAAGATGAGAGAGAACGAAAGAAAGAGAGGGGTGGGGGGAAGGAGAGAGGTACGGAAGGATCGAAACGATCCCTAGTTTAAATAAAAACGTACCGGGGGGAGAGCGAGAGAGGCAAGGTGGACGGGCAAAGCCGACAGGGGCTATGAGAAGTGGAAAAGGAGGCGATGTTTGCCGAATGCATTAGTCGAGGGCGAGGGTGCCCCCACTCTCGCGAGTAACAAGACTCGAAGCCATCTCCGTACTTTTCCGGCTAGTTTCCGGTGCCGAGAGAGATCACCTCGAGTCGGAGCCAGAGAAAAAGTGAACAAAGCCTCCTGAATAAAGGGACGATAAAAGATTCGAAGAAAAAAATATATCAGCCCCAAATGGATTTGAAATAACAATGGCCTAATGATAAATGACGATTTGTTTTTTTTCGTTATTTGAACCTATGAAATATTTTCTTACGATTAGGTTATCAATATTGTTTTCGGATATTTTTCGTCTAGAAGTACAGCAACGTCGACGATGCTTAGAGGGGTGGTCGGTAGTGGTGCAAGTTGCAGCATCGATGCAGGCTTAAGGCCCGGTGTATCCGCTTTCAGAGCTTAGCTGGCGTCGTTGTACCAGAGACAAGGAGATTCCCTCCATACGCGATATATACAGGTTGTGCCGTAGATGCTCGTCTCGTTCCTACAATCGCTCGTAACTCTCTCTCTCTCTCTCTCTCTCTCTCTTTTCTCCCCGTTCGTACGAAGCCACACGTAGCGTTGCAGCCAACTCGGGGAAAGAGTCGAGAGGAGTGTGGAAAGTCGGTAGAGTACGCTGAAATGGCACGGAGCATCCCCCTTCCCGTCGGAGTTTACAACTACCTAACGCAAAAGGGGTGGTGGTAGCGGAAAAGGAGAGAGGGATGAACGGAGAATCGTTGCGCCGGCACAGCTTCCCTTTGTCTATGTCTTACGGCTTACATATAATTCCTTCGGTGTTTGCGGAAAAGATCTGGCAGACCGTGTGTACGGTCTGCCTCCGCCGCTTCGACTCCTGTTTTCGCCCACCCTCCTCTCGCCAGCCCACTTTTCTTCGTCTCTGTATATACCGGTTCACTTTTCTCCGTGGGTTGTTTCGGCACGAAACATTCGCGACTCGATAACGTGTACTACCTAGCTCCCCCCCCCCCCCTCCTTCCTCCTCCTTCTCCCGCCTCTACGAAATCCGCGCGGATTTTTAATATGTCGTGGGAGGCAACCTACGTGAGCGGGGGCTTCGCTTTTACTCCATATAACGTACAATCGTTCCACACTCGCTATACGTATATAATATATGATACGGGCTTTGGGTTTCGTATATAAGCGAAAACGATTAAAACGTCCGGGGAAATGGCGCTGTGAACTTGTACCAGGCATATTCATACACGTATATATACGGTGGATGCCCGGCGGTTTCTCGACAAGCCGGAATAATTAAAAATTGTGCTCCATTTTGAAAAAGTGCTGATCGCTGGATAGGACGCGGACGAAAATGGGGGGGGGGGGGTTGAAGCGAGCGGTGAAAGAGTTATTTGGGTGAAAATGCGTATTATATAGTTTCGTGCGATGGCAACTTTTTCGCTTCGTTTCGAGAATATTATTAACGATCGGCCGGGAGGGAGGGTCAAGAGACAAAAACTACCGTGGAATATAATAATGTGAGAGATACGAGGGAGAGAAAGAGAGTCTTCGATATTTAGTCGGGATTGAAGCTGCTTTCGAGGGACAAATTAGACACTATGATATTTATAAATTTGGCTCGTTCCTCGTAGTTCCTCTTCGTTCTTACGTCGGCCGAGCGTTATCACGAGTCTTTAACTTTAACTCTGATATATTTTCTTGTAGCGAAACGTGGCAAGAGGGAGTGAGCGAGGGTGAGAGGGTTTGGAAGGACGTAGAACGGTGTTATAAATTATAAGGCATTAGAGGCACGGCCTCCTACTGTAACGGGGCCCGGATACAACGGGGCGAGAGAAAGAAAGAGAGAGAGAGAGAGAGAGAGAGAGAGGAACGCGCGCTTCGCGGATGTGTAAGGGATGATTATGCCTAATGGTGAGATATTACCACCCAGAAACCTCCTCGCATTACTTTGAACACGGGAGCGGCCGTGTCCTAATCTTTCGACAGGGTTTCCTACTTTTCGTTGTGACCATCGTTGTTGCACAACAAACAAGAAACAACAAAAAAAGGCAAAAAGTTAAAATTAGCAAAGAAAAATTACTCCAACGTTCGGGAGGTTGTTCGAGCTTTCACTACACGGCAGACTTCGGTAAATTGACCACGTTGGATAATTAACGCGGTTCTCTTGTAATCTCAGCTAAAAATGTTGTTCGCGGAAAATTTTATTTCACAAATTTTTATTTTTTTTCCTCCCTTAACGATGAAATATCGCGACTCCGCGAAAAATCTACGTTACACGAGCTTCGGTTTTTCATGTTACCGTTGCTCGAGGTCGCGTATCGGGATCGCCGCAACCCCCTCAAAGGGATTGAAATTACGTTTAGCGTTCTTTTGTATAAGTGCGCGATCGAGGTATTCACCCTTACGTTATTCTCGTCGTATTATACGTGGAAACGTTGCGAGGGAGCATCACGAGGTTGAACAGTTAAACTTCCGTTGGGTAATATCTATTTCCTGCGGCGCCACTTTTCTTTCGTTCGTAAAACGCGAACCCCGGCCGAACGAGTACGATATGGAGGAAAGGGTCATGGGAAAGGGATATTGTAAGGTGGGCGCGGCACGAGAACGGCCTACACGCCACGCACGACGTTCAACCCCCTTGCATATCGAACTCCATATCCTACATTTATTCCGAGACTTTGAATATACGAAAGAATTATTTCAGAAAACAAAAAATAACGCTGAAATAACTCGTTGAAATTCGGAGATTTCGATGCTTCGTTATAGTCGCTCCACTGACCTAATTATCGGATATCAACGACAGGATGATGAACGAATACCGAAGGTCGCTACGAACGACCAAGAATTTGGCCCGACTAATTGAATTTCGCTGTTCACTTTTAGTACGGATTTGATAATACAGGTAAGAGAGGGGGGGGGGGGGGAGAGCCTTGTACGTTAATGCGAGAAACGACGATACAGATTTCTACAGAATATTCGTAATTTTGACTCTGCGACACGATTCTCTCTCTCTCTCTCTCTCTCTCTTTCTCTCGCTCACAAACGAGCGAGTAAACAGAGTTTGGTGTTCGAGAAACAGAGAGAGAGAGAGAGAAACCGTTGAAACGTACGAGAATGGGTTAGGCGGGAACGATGGTATCGAGAGCCATTTCTGTAAATCAGAGTACCGCCATTTCCACCCCGTAAATCAAGTAGCAGAGATGGCACCGAGCGTTAGCCTCGGCGACTTGGCGGATCGTTGATTATAATTAACTAAAGTCGGATTAATAGAGCACGCGAAAGGGTGTCCTCCTGGCTTCTGTGTCAACCCCCTCCCCCATCTCGTCGGACCCTCCTTCTCTAACGCCATACACGTATCGTATCTAGTTTTCTCATCGAGTTAGCGCGACCGAGAGAACCCGAGAGTTATATTCCGTCTATATTCGCGAAACGTGCTTCTCGTTATATACGAGCTATTCGGTACAGAGTCGTATAAAGCTCGTGTAAAGCAGGTGTATAGGTATATCGATGACACGTGACAATCTCGACGACACGCGAATCATTTGCTAATGAAATTTGCAATGGTTTACGAAAAAAATTAGCCCGTGATAAGAAATTTCGAAAATAGGAATGAGAAATATATATCGAATTGTTTATCTTCAAATGATATATTTTTAATGACATGTAAATATAATCGTAACGAAAGACGTCCATCTTGATGACAGAAAGTGAATAATACATCGAGAGACGTTGGAAGGAACACAGAAATAAACAAAATAAGCAGGACGAAAAAAAAAACAAAAAAAAAACAAAAAAAGAAATGGCAAGAACGCTGATTAATTAAACTTTCGATTTATGAGAAGTTTGCATGAATTCTAGTACCCGGCTATTCATCTCGGTCACTCTGGTAAATCAATTCGAGGCGGAGTAGGGGAAATATTTCGCATTCGTAAATCAAATCTCCGGGACACACGGGCGAGAGGATATGAAGAAGTAAAAGGAGAATCGGAAAGGCGACGATGGCACGGTGTGTGAGGAGCAGGGGGAGTGAAGGCGTCTGATTAAAATTAACGTCGGCCCAATTAATAAAGGTCGACACGCGAAAGAGACAGACAGAGAGTGAGAGAGAGAGAAAGAACGAGAGAGAGAGAGAGAGAGGGAGAGAGAGAAAAGCAGTGGTCTTCCCGCCGCCGCTTCGACCATCCGCTGGACTAATTCATTTTTCTTTTTTACTCTTTTCCATCTCTCTCAGTCGTCCTCTCTTCTTTTTTTAATCTACCAACCTCGCACGTGCAGCTCCTAACTCGCCACCTGGCCTTTGTGTACTGACCACGCGATGCCCTGACCACTCACTCTTTTTTCTCCCACTCTCTCTCTCTCTCTCTCTCTCTCTCTCTTACTCGTTAGTTTCAACATTTCACAAAAAATTTCTAGCCTAGACGAAAGATTTCTACGCTAGAATCGTAGAAATCTGACGAGTGCGAATATGAAATGGCGCCTAATGCGAAATATCGAATAAATTTATTCGTTATAATATTCGATTATAAATTTGATTTCACGAAAAAGGGTTGATGAGGTTACGAGAGACCTCCATCCCCGTCGCGAGCGTTACGATCGCGTGATCCGAGACAACCCTTTTCCTACCAAGGCGACTATAAGTTACGCTATACCGCGTATATTCACCCTTCGCGTACATATGGCATACGTAAGCGGAATCTACAAACGAACGTACGATATTAATACTCGCCGGTGTGTGATTTTCTCGCTACGCTCGTTTCACCTCCCTCGTGTATCGAACAAGGACGATCTATTTTTATTTAATACGATTTCGTAATCTAAGAAATATGATTAACGTTTTTTTGTTTTTAAACTTTTATTCGAAAATCTATATTCGTTGCAAAAGTATATTAATGACACCCAAGGGTTGATTATTGTGCTCGCGTTATACATCGTACGTAGCAAGGGTGCCAGCAACCCTCGCCAGGATTTCGCGCACCGTACAACTGCGTATATACACACATACGTATATAGGTATGACGTGTCTGTGTATACACGTTCCAGCCCCCATTCGTACATTGTTACCCCTTCGCCGGTCTTTGATTCCGTGTAGCCCCGACGTACAAATCGCAGCTACGTACTGCACTGTTCTACTTCCCTCTCGTTCACGTACGGATTCAAGCACGGTTTGGTCAAACCTCTCGTGGAAAAGGCATACATATAGGATCGTGGATCTCCATTACGGTAGTCATGACTACCGCAATTTATTCCAGGGGAATGAGTACTCTCCTCTATCTCCTTCTCTCTCTCTCTCTCTCTGATACACACATACACTTTACGAAGGGTTGTCGTAGATAGAACGAGAGAAGGCAAAACAGCAAAGTAAAAATAAGTAATCTGGGCAACTGAAGATAAGTGTAAAAGTAGATAAGGCTGGAAAGAAGACGTGAAAAAACATGTAGGAAGTATTACGAACTAGCCTGATCTCTTCTACAAGGTGGAGGTTTACAAGCGTGTCAATTTAACCGATACGATTCAAGGACTAAATAGCAATGGTTGGCACGGTACGGTGTTGGATTAGAATTACGTCGTTCGTTTGATGCGTGACAAGCCCGCTTTCGGCCTGGCCAAACTCTAACCCCTCCTCCTGTTCTCGTCTCACTCTCTATCTCTCTCTCTCGCTTTTCACGCAACCGAAGTAACACACAAATCCGGGACAGTTGTTGGAAACCTCATAGGCATCAAGGCCATCATAGAGGAGTCTCCCTCTCGTTTCCTACCCGTTGCGGAACGTTCGAATTACCTGGGCGAAAATTCAACCCTTCGCCTACGTATTCTCACCCTCTACTTGTGTAGAACACCCAAAAGCTCAGCTCGCAATTCCCCCCGACTTCTCTCCCGCAAGCCTGACGGGCAGTTGCACTCCAACGAGTCCTGACAGGGTGACAGGTCAATCGATTTTCGCGAATCTGATTCTCCGATACGCGCGTCTGCTTCAAGCGAGAGACAGAGACAGAGAGAGAGAGAGAGACTTCTCTCTCTCTCTCTCTCTCTCTCTCGCTCCAGGTGAACTCTCTCTCTCTCTCTCTCTCTCGCTCCCTTTCTTGCTGGTTACACGGATCGACCGAGCTAGTCATTGTAGAGGTTGGTTAGAACACTCTCGCTTTCTCTCTCTCTCTCTTCATTCGTAGGTGGTACACATACACTTATGGCCCAAAGTATCGGGAAACATAGGTAGATCTGGTCGGGGTACTTTGATCATGACGATTAGAACATGCACTGTGACAAAAGCCTCGATCGTCTGATGTGGTTAATTTTCCACGTGTATTTAATTATTCGTTGACATTGATTGGTCAAAAGGGTAACGAATATCGAAACTACGATATTTCACCAATCGTTAATATTTCGAGGATTATTATTGCGAGATGTTTGTTTCAACTATTAACGGATCCTTTTCCACAGCCAATGGAGGACGATCTAATCATTAGTTTCTCCATTATCGACTCAATGAGAACGGAAGCCAACCCGTCGAAATACATTTAAAAAAGGGGAAAAAAAACAAAAAACAAAAAAGAATAATACAAAAAAAAAGATACAAAGTCAAAAACCCGGAACGCATTCAATAACCAAAGGGATATAGAGGTGAAACAAAAGCGAAGAAAAAAAGGGCAAATAAAAGAAAAAAACGTGGAGAATGTGGAAGCGCATCAAACACTCGTGGCACACGGTGAAGGGGTTAAAAGCTTCGGTATCATCGAAAAAGTGGTAGAGGCGCATCGATAATAATCCGTTACTACGCGTGATCCGGTGCACCTACCCAACCCCCACCCCTCGAGCTATATCTATTTCCTCCTCACCCGCTGTGAGCCGAGTGCGAATGAGAAAAAGAACAAAATGGAGGACGAACACGAGGGAGGGAGGGAGAGAGAGAGAACCGTCAAACGGACAAAGAGGAAAAATGTGGCGGGTAGAAAAGGGGGTGCAAAAAAAGATGCGTTAGTGCAGGTGTAGCCGCGAACACTGCTGGGTTTTTCACGGCTACAGCCCCGTCCCCGTCCTCTCTATGTATATTCACAGACAGAGCACCGAACGAGTAGGCAATGGCATTTTGTAAATTAAATTTTAAATATTAAAAATACGCGGACCCGCCTCGTGTGAGCGCGAGCTTTTGCGGGGTGTACAAGCTTTTCCGAGAGAGCTTCGCGCGAGTGTCGAAGTGGAGGTGGGGGGATGACGGTGGCTTGGGCGAGGGGTTGATTTCAGAGACGGATTGGGAAAGACCAAAAAAAAGAGAATGCGATGCAACCCTCTCCTCGTGCTCGACAGTCATCTCACTTACTCATTCGTCAATAATAATTTTGGTCGTGAGAGGGGGGGGGGGGGCAAAATTGTATTTTTTTTTCATCACCCTCATCACCATCGACGATCGAATTGCCTTGGTCTCACTCCGACCCTCGGGCTACAGACTTTATATATATATTTTTTAGTAATTTCTCCGTGTCGTTAAATTTGTTCATTTTTTGGCTTTTCAAATCTCGTTCGATTTTCCTTCGGATAATAATTATTTCTTTTATCACGCGTACTCTTTCTGTAATATTGGCGCTTTTTTTTGTGGTTGCGATAAAATATTTTTATATCTTCATACTAACGTTAAAAAGGGAAGGTCCGTTGAGTCGAAAATATACGAAGTGAGAGGGAACACGGGCGAGAGCGAGAGAACGGCAGACTGATAAATGATTCATGTTCCCAGGCAGAGCGCCCCGTTCGCTCTGCCTCGGGAACTACCAAAGAAACTGAAAAACACTAATATATCCAGCACACAAATATACGTGTGCATACTATATTTCTTTGCCTATTTTTATATGTATATTATATATATGAATATATCTATAGACGGTTGGATACATTTACATGCGTCCAAGACAGGCGTATACATGTGAGCTATATTTTACGTTTTACATTTATTTCCATGGAGATATTTTATACGAGTCTGAAAACTTCTCGAGACTTTTTCTCATCCGGGAAAGAAACTCGTATCGATTTGTCAGGGTCGAAGGGTTTTCACTTTGATTATAGTAAAACAAAAAAAAAGAAACAAAAAAAGCAAAAGAAAAACAACTTTCAGTAATGTATTTTACTCGTATATGCGCGTAATATACATGAAATTTATTAAATCATTTGAAAAATCGATGAGAAACGGATAGATTTTGTTTTGTTTTGTTTTCATAACCGAGGGCGGCTAGCGCGGATCCACGACAAGTCTGGTGCATATAGTTTCGAGTACGGAGTACGAGACCACGAAAACAGTCGGAAAGGAATAAAATATATTTTAAGATTTCCCAATGGACCGCAAGGCCTCTCGCCGCTCGTAAATACTTGAAGAGTTGTGTGATGCTGCCTCAGGTAGATGTATCACATGCACATGGGAACGCATGCACACCCACGCAGGTCCTCTCCCTCTCACTCTCTTCTCGCACTTGCGCTCGCCAAGTTTCTCCGTCGGTCCTTAAATATTGCAATCACGAGACCATTTCGCGTGCCGCGTCCCGATCCTTGAAATATTAAACGGACGACGGGTCGTGAGAGAGCGAGAGCGAGGAAGAAATCGAGAAAGTGAGTGAGAGCGGGATAAAGAGAGAGAGAGAGAGAGAGAGAGTTACATCGTCGAAAATTATTTATCGAGACTTGACCGTTCGTAATATTATCATAGTTCACCATTTCATCGATCTATATTTTAAATCCGAATATAAATATATCCCAAAATTTGCCACGGTAAAAGCATCGATAAAAAATTTCCCCCACCGAGAATGCATTAACTGTATTTGATTAATTTATCAGATTTGAAAAAGTTTTGGCTGAAACATCGCCCCCCCCCCCCACCCCGCTCGTAAAAGACTAACGCATTCAGAAGCTAATGAATAACATATATTTTGTCAATTTTTCTTTTTTTCATCCGCCGAAATTTCACTAAAAGCGAAATAAAATTCTGCTTGTATAATTTAATATTTCAATAATATTATCTCGGAACGAAAAAAAATTTCATAAGAATATATTATTTTATAAATTCGATGAAGGATATTATTCATTAAAGAAAAAAATGTGCGCGAGTGTCTGTTAGACATTAGTCATATACATATATATCTATATGTATATATCACTGACGTGAATAGAGAGGGTTAAAGATCCGTTCGATCGGATTCACGATTGGGTTCTCAGTAGCAGTGCAGAGAAAGAGAGAAAGAGAGAGAGAGAGAGAGAGAGAGAGAGTGAGTGAGAGAGAGAGAGAGAGAGAGAGAGGGAGAGAGAGGGAGAGAGAGGAAGAGAGTGAGAGAGAAAGAGCAAACGAGAGTGCGGGAGAGAGACGGGACTACCAGCAGGCTTGCCGGACTCGCCTGAGGGAATCAATTCTTAATGGCTCGTCAAAGGCACACGCTTATGGTCCCGGGATATATACCACCCCTCCCTCTCCTTCCGTTGCTGCTTCAGTAGCTACCGTTGCTGAATGTAAATCTATAATGCAGTGATAGCCAGCAGCAGTGAGTATAGAGTGAGAGAGTAAGAGAGAGAGAGAGAAGGCGAGGGACAGGGAAAGCCCCTGCACAGTCGGAGAGAAACTCTTGCCTTTGAAATAATTCAATTTTATCGAGAATTTTAATGTTATCGATTGAATAGCGTGAGTCACGTAAGACTCGAGAATCATGCGAATAATATAAAATGTGACTAATGGCGATGGCTACGAATCGACTCGACGCTACATTAAAAAACCAAAATACCTCAATGCATATTTCGTTGCAATATGCAATCCCATCGACATGAATAATTCCGAAGATATATAATTTCCCGGAGTAATAATCTCGTAACAAAACAAAAAAAAACAAAAAAACAAAAAATGTACGTTCCCTAAGATTTCATAATTATCCGGCTGGAAATATCGAACCAAACAATTACCAAAAGTACGAAATTCGAAAAGCCACCCCTCCGGTCCGAGCTCCGTCTATCCGGTATTCAGTAATATTCCTCTCCTCGTTGCATCTCTCTCCACAAGTTATTCAGACAATGCGCGGTGATATATACCCGTGTAACGAGGGGGTTGCATTATACAATCGTTCGTACACGCGTATATATGCAACTTTGTACAACGATATATATATATATATATATATATATATATATATATATATATATATATATACGCAATATGCATGTACGTAGGCTTCGGAGAGTTTCTCACGTACTTACGATGCGACCGAATGTATTGGTGCATACGCGCGTAGACAAGCCAGGCCGTGCAGCAACGATGGTTTACGAAGGGTAGATGCAAGTGGGCGACACGTACGATAGGGTAAATGCAGCCGGTGCAAGAGAGCGAAACAGCTTCGGACAAGTACGAAGGACGAAGCAAGACAGACATATTAGCCGGGGCACACACATCGCCAGCGGGAAATAAGGGAGGGTTGGTAGGTAGGTAGGTACGGGGTTTCGAAGTGAGGGTCGAGGATACTATATATATGTATAGACGGCGGGTACACACAGTCATCGAAGTCGGAGGTAGAGAAACGAGGTGGAGAGCACCACAGGGCATGGCGTCCTGGCATAACTCAGAATTGCCTCGCCCGTAAGGGTAGAATTGACAGCATAGCACTAACATTGTATGCGTTCGCGTTATGTATTTATGTAAATGCATGCTGCTCCTGATGCTGGCTGTACTATATCGCTCGACTCGGCCTCCCATCGTTCCCTTTGCCCACGTATATCTATATATATATATATATATATATATATATGTGCACACACTCATACCGTCTACCATATAGTATATCCCTCGAAACCCTTCGTTCTATCGCTATATGGGGAAAGCGAGAAAGGGACAGACACGCACATCAACCATTCTTCCCCACCTAGCCCACCCTTCTTAGTTACGCGTCGAAACTCCGACGCCTGTGCTCTCGTACGAACTAGGTGTGCCGATCCCGTAGTTGTGCATCATACCGAGAAACGGAAGCATCGAGGGAGACCGGGGTAAGGTCTGACGGAGGGTGCAAATGACCTTCGACAACGAGGGTAGTTGGAAAGAAGCTGGAAGACGGGTCGCGTCTTTTTCGATAAAAGTGCAAAAATAATAATTCAATGGGTTTCAATGATTTTTGAGCCCTCGTCAAAGATGAATGTTTGATGGGCTTGATATATATATATATGATGTGTGTATTATCGTTATTATCGCATAATCGAAACCCGAGCACGATTTCTGTGCGAAGCGAACGTTCTCTACGAGCGAACCTCCATTTCTCTCGATCCTCATACGTGATTGTATATAGGTGGGTATCGAGGGGATGTAACGCACGAGGGATGCAGGAAGAGGGCGAGCAGCGTTGGCCAGCGAAGAGAAAGCTGGCGGGATGGATAGAGAACGAATTAGCTTGGAGTGGGTTTATATGAGCCAAAGGATGGTGCGCGTAGGCGAAGCCGCGCTCGAAGGACGAAGAGCACAGAGGGCAGGGGAGGGATGAGGTTGGCTGTACCAGGTCGGACGGTACACAGGGCAACGATATATGATAGAAACCAGTAACAGCGGCAACCAACAGAACACAGCGAATACAACCAAGAGGAAGAGAGGGAGGAAGAGAGAGAGAGAGAGAGAGAGAGACCGAGACTGAGAGAGCCACACACCGATCACATTAATCAGAGGTTATTGCGTGCATTCCTAATCATCCGAGGCCTCTAACTATTCCCAGACTCTGATTGGTGCATTACTCGGTATTTCCGGTATGATTCTGCATTCCAATTGGCCAGCTCGTAACGGCCGTACCGGGCATCAACTGTGCCCGGGATGACCAGCGACCGGTTTGGGAGCACCCAAACTCTCGTAGACAATCCTCCGTCCCCCTTCGTTCTCCTACCGACACAGGCATACGAACACAATTCCCCACTTCATCCCCGCAAGCCTCTCACAGTCCTTGGCCATGTGGTATCCTCGGCGACGTCAACGTTCTCTACGCCATCAACCATCCCTCTCCCATCCACCGTCGACGGATCACGCAAATGGGTGGTGGGTGATGGTCGTGGACGCATTCAATTCGGTCGTGAACGTTACCACGCTTCCCGAGTCTTTGGCAGAGGGTACGAACCGGCATAGAGAGACTCTGGGAGGCTCGTAGGTATAGAGAGCGGGCCACGTCGTTGCGGTTTCTGTTCGATTGGGGCCTCGACCGGATCGTCCTTCCGACGATGCGGCGGGATGCGATCATTGACAAGGCTGCTATTTGGGAGTCACCCTTAATTTCATAAGGTTATCTTCTTCAATCGCGTAAATTCAATTTCGTCTCTGACGACTAGACGTCCTTCCATATTTTCCCCTTTTTTTTTTATTCGTCCATAAATATCACTGGCCAGGATTCGTTAAAAATTCGATCGAATGAAAAATTACTTCGAGCAGTCGAGGACCATTATCCGTTAACGTATTTTACAATTTTTAATTATTATTATTGTTTTGTTTTTTTTTTCACCGTTCCCGATCGAGAAGTAACGTAATTCTCGATAATGGACACGCGCGGGTGAATGCGATGTTGAAAACCGATTTCGATCTGCGCGGAGAACACATCGGTGCGACTTGGATAGCTATGCGATAGCGACGTGATAATTACCACGAATAATTAACAATCCAGTTTCAATTCGGCTCGACGGAGGGATGGCAGCGAGAGGAGGACGAGGGGGGGGGGGGGGATTCGCGGAAAATAGCAAATTCGTAATATCCTACAATATTGGTATCGCGAGGTGGCGCTGGCTCGCGGGGTACTCGAATCCCAACGCCGGGATTCTCGAACGAGAGAGAGTTATACTGTCGAAGCTTCCAGTTTCCGTTTCATGCGCGCTTCTCTCACTCGACGTTTCGTTCATTGGTATTCGACAGTAAAATGGCGTTGCGGGGTGAACGGAAAGGATGGGGTAGAAAAGAGAGAGAGAGAGCGAGCGCGCGCGCGAATCTGCACATTTTCAAATTTCCTATTTGTAAATAAGCAATCAAGCAGGGCAGAGAGGAATGGACGTTCGTTCGACATCCGGTGAGAGCAGGGGAGGCGAGAGAGCGGTAGTCGATATATAGAAAATTCGAAGCACCATCAGCGAGCCCGTAGGTGAGACAATTAATCATTTCAATTAACGGACAATTCGATCTCATCGCGGACCTCTCGTAGCAACGTCACTGAGAAGAATATTGGAAATGGCCAATGGTCACCGGAAACGCGGCCCTCTCTTTCTCTCTCTCTCTTTCTGTCTCTCTCCCACTCTCGTACACACACGTACGTACACCCTTTAGTGAGAATCCCAACACCGGGCCTTTCGTACCGGACTTTCCGATGAAACGTCGCGCATTTTCCCATCTCTGGTCGTTCTTCCGGTTCGGTCGAGAATCGCGTTCATCGTATTCGTTTACAAGTCGTATTAACGACCCAGCGACGCGTTCAATTTTGATCGATCGGAGGGGGTGTTTTTTTTTTCTCGTACGATGGAACATCGAGTCGAAAAAACTGTGTGTGTGTTTTTTTGTATTTTTAATATATATAAATTTCTATCGTCTTTGCGTTTGCGCGAATCAAGAGTTTTCACGAGCCTTTCGACTCCATTCCGGTGGACCGTTGCACGGTCCGTCGGATTGAACGATGGAGGTTTGCTCGACTATACCCAACCCCCACCGTTGTATCTCGTGGTCGCGAACCCCGCGGCGGGTTACCGCAACCCCGCGCCATCCCACGCGATCGTTTAACGAGGTTAACGTCGCGAATTACAACGCGGTAAAAGTCTGATTGAGAAAACTCCAGGCTTGGCAGCGGCAACAGCGACGGCAGTAGCCGCAGCGGTTCACTCGCGAACTCCCTGTCCGTCAGGCTTTCTCTCTCTCTCTCTCTCTCCCTCTCTCTACTTCTCTTGTCGTTATCACCGTAGAAACGCCGTGAGGGAGAGAATCCGGACAGAAAAATTAGGAACGACGATGCAGAAACGAGATAATATAATATTAGCTCCGGTACTGCGGGCCGGTAAAACGCTTAGCGCCTGGTCACAATGATAGATCGAGCGGGAGGTTGGTTGGTAGGAAAAATCAAGAAAACGAAAGAACCGGAGAAGGAAACAAAATACTAGCGGGAGACAATGGTGGAAGTTTTGCGGTGGAAGGAAAGAGAATGGATCTCGTTAAACGCTCGAATTGTTTCTTTTTCCTCTTTTCTTTTTTTTTTTTACTTTTTTTAATTAAAAGCAAAAGCTTTTGTCGATAATTCGCCGATAATGGGGTGGAGAAACAATGGTCAATTATAAATCCGATTCTTAAGGCGACGCTCGACGCGTTCGTAAAAAAAAAACACTGGTGAAAATGAAATGTGACGAAGGATGAAAATTTTCGTGTCGACTAGAAGGGAGATGAGAAATGAATAAAACGCCATCTTCGAGCCGCCATTTTGTCTGGCCAGGGGGGTGGGGGGATTGACAAAGGTTACCGTTTGGCCTTTGCCGAGGGAGTGGAATAGATTTTCACGGTTCCGGACGACTCGATGGGGGTTGAAGGGCGGTGAATGAAAAGTCTGCACAGATAGAGAGAAGAAGGGGCTGGTGGCGTTTAGGTTGGAAGAGGATCGGCCGTTATAGAAGAGGGTTTGCGTAAATAGGAAATAAGTCAATGCCGGAGGGGATGTTGAACGTCGTCGACGGATTTCACACCAATTTGTCTCTCTTTCCTCTCATCTTGCCAGGCGTCTCTCGTCATTCGCGAAGTGAAATTGTCGCAAGTCGCGACAGAGGGGTTGACGCGAAGAGAGAGAGAGAGAGAGAGAGAGATTCGAGGGTGGTAGATGCGTGGTGCGTCGTCTCGACGATGTCACGAAGAACGCACTTTTCATTCGTTTTTACAAGATCGATCTCTCTCGTAACTCGTCGAATGAGAATTCTTCCTCGTCCGACCACGAAGATGTCGCTCGAACGAAAAATGGGGCCTAGAACCCCTTTTTCATTCGACAACGAGGTTCCTTCTCGAATCATTCGCCGAGTCAAATTTTATGAAATTTCACGAATTCGAATCGAATGAGAAAAAAAAAATTGCACATACGTATACATAGGCTTCAATTTTTCCAGCTGTATAATTGTGTATAAAAACGTATATATATATATAGGTATCGATGAAAGAGGATGCACGCCGCTACTTTGAATAACAGGGCGCGCGTTGGATACGAGGCCTCGTCGTTAGGAATGAATATGGAGTCGAAGGCGGCTGGCGTGACGCGTGATGCACGTTACTTTCGACCCGCTATATACCAATTGCTTTTTCTATCTTGCACTTTAACTCACACTCCCCCGCTGGAACGAGGAATACACAAGGGTGAACGAGAAACGCGGAATTATTACGAAGTAAAACGAGTATACATGCCGGCATCGGAGACGTAAAGCGTGATGGAACGAGAAACAAGGGCTACGGGGTGAGTATGGGAGGGGGGGGGGGGCAGAAAAAAATATATAGCGTGCATGAAGTGCAACTGAATAATCGAAGTATTAGGATGCAATTTGTGCGTATACCGAGGGTGGTGTAAAGAAAGAAAAAAAGAAAAAAAAAAGAAAACGTACATATGGAGAAAAATAATTGTCGAGAATCGAAATATACAGAATGACTCAAAATCTGATGGCGGAATGGAAACAACTATTTTTATCACCACTGTCTTATCCAACCAAGCTCTCCTTTACCTGAGAGAATGGTGGATGAAAAAAACGGACAAAGGGAAGAAAAATCAAGAAAGAGGGTTGTGAATGAGGAAGGAGTAGCACCAATTATTCAGGGGACGTTAAGAAATCGAATTATCCGAGTCCTGGCGACTTTCTACTTTTCTCCTTTCGGGTCTTCATCCCGAGCTTGATTTTCTCGGGAAACCCTTGAAAAAAGGAAAACGAGATTCAGACGCCTTTTCGCCATTTTGCAATTTGGAAAGCAGTTTATAAATTCTACAATTCTGTAAATTTGTTTAAATATTCATTATAATATGATTATGTATAAAAAAAAAATTTGTCATCTCGTAACCTACGAGATTTATCACTATGACTCGAGGGGTAGTTCGAGGAGGGGGAAAGAGAGGACGATTAAAATATATTTTCAATAAATTGTAAGAGGGGTTGGTGCGAAACCGGCGGGGAGAGGGGGGGGGGGGGGGGCTGATGATGGGCAGAGTCTGCGAGATTGAAGGCGTAATAGCTCCGCCATCTTGGCTTCTTCGCCAGTTTTCCTTCAACCCTCGCACCCCTTCTTGCCGCCGGAGGCAATTAGTACCGAGAGTTTCGCGAGGGTGAGAGCAGACAGCGAGTGTAACGCAAGGACCGCAACGATGGCGACTCGAGTGTCACCAGACACGAAAAAAAAAGAAAAAAAAAAAAAAAAAAAAAAATCGAAAAACTTCAATTCCTTTTTGTGGAAATCATGCATTAACGCAGACGTGCGATAGGACGAGAGTGTGGTTTCAAAAGTGTCGAGGGTCGACGAAGTCGGGAGTGTAGGGAATCGTTCGTGCGTTTTAAAATTTAAATGTCTCGAGAGCTCTCGATCGTCGAGTTTCACACGTGCGGGAATGTTAATCGTCGTTCAACATTCGGCACACATGCAATTTTACCCTTCCACCCTTGGACGAATTAACAAGGACGTGTGTTCTCGTTGGAATAATAAAAATGGGAAAAAGAGAAGAACAAAAAACGAACGAAACACTAAAATGCGGCAAGAAAATCGCGCGAGAAGGGGGGGGGGGCGAGCGGGAGGCAATGGTATCGAGTTTGCGACGCCTCGTTGACGGATTGATGAAAGGGCCCTGATCGTTCGAAATAACAAGACCGAATATGAAAATGCAATTAGAGCGAAAATATGCGACACTGTGCGTCGCGTAGGAGGGATAGAGTAAAAAAAATTTTTACGAAAACGTTGCATATTCACACGAGTCATTGATACGACGGAGATGCAAATGCTAAGGGATGACATTAGTTTCGAGCGCAGAGCGGATACGCCAAATGATTTTTAAAACAAAAGTTATGGACCGTGATAATTTTTTAGTTTTTGTTTGTTTTGGTAAAACACGAAAAAACTATTTAGGTTTAATTATAGTTTCGTAAAAACATCGGAAGTACAGTTGAAAAAGCGCCGTTGAGTTTACGAGGATGATTCGAATCGAGCGGACGTAAAAGAAGCTCGAAAAATCGCGAAATAAAATGGAAAGGGGTATGTCGCATTAAAAAACAGTCACGTATCATTTCTCGAGCGGGAATATATCGGGTAAAAAAAAAAGAGCACGGCAGACGAAGGATATACGCATAAAGAACCGCATAAAAAAAGCTTTCCTGCTGTCGCTCGTTGTAACGAGTGGGAGCACTTCAAATAGCGCACTTCATTTCATTCCCCCGACTCTGTTTTTTTTTTAATCCACCGCACTTCGGCCGTGCAGGATGAAAAAAAAACCGCTATGCACGGATTTGCAACTCTCCTCAACAGTGTCGTGTTGTCAGCGACAGGATGGCTACAATTTTTCTGTTTTTTTTTTCTTTCTTTCTTTTTTCAATTCTCCAAGAAAGTCGGAGAAAAGAGGCTAACGAGGGTTTTCGCCTATACGACGAAGAAGAAAAAAAATGAGGGATAAGAAAAATTGTCGAGGAATATCGCGTGTCACGCACGAGCGAGGAGTTCGTTAATGGTGTCTTAATTACGCGAGGATTCCGCATGCAAATGACTGTACCGAGAAGACGAGAGGTAAGGGGGGTGGAGGTCGTGGCGTTCGAGGCGTTTACCGAGGTAAAGAAAAATAGTCGGCTTTCAGTTTTTTTTGACAGCCGGCTTTCTTCCACTCTCGCGAGCGTCAACTTTTTTTACCGGAACTCGGGCCAATATATGTGTATAACTATGTGTATAAAAGGTTCGAGGACAGGGAGGAAAACGAATGGAGGGGATGAACGGCGCGGCGAGGGGCTCGAGGGAAGCAATGAGGAAATAGGCAAGGAGAAACGTGGTATCTTATTTATGAATATTTATGCGGAAGAGGGAGAGACCAAAGAAGGCGAAGGAAAAAAAGGCATCGAAGGGAGAGAGACAAACGATAGAGGAAAGTTGAGAGAGCTCCAGTGGCTGGCTCCACCCCGGTAAATGCCTCGTCGCTTTCCTTCAACCCTCTCGATGATTCGTCCTTTCCAACCCTCTTGACTCTTTTTCCACCTGATATTTTACTTAGCTTCCTTTTTTTCTTTTTATTTCCAGCGATAATAACACATTATTATCTCTCGTCGCAACTTGATCGAATATTCGACATTACCGGAAGTTGCAACGCCGACGTTCTTAATGCTCGAATTTGAATTGATATACAAAAATCGAATATGTACATACGTTATGAGTTCAGAACGAAATTTATCGATCTTGATCGAAAGAACAAGTTAAGTTTTGATCTCTTCGTCGAGGGTTATTTCGAGGGTTGATTTTGGGAAATCGGATAAATCGTTTCGAGTCAACTTCCTTTAATCAAGAGGTTAAAAATAAACATTCGTACCGTATTTATCTTATCGTGAATGTAACGGGATAAATGCTCGAGCCAAAAATAAAATCATCCCCGGTTTCAAACGTGTCCAAAAATTCTTATGATTAAGGGATGTAAGTCCAACGAAGGGTTTTTTTCGCCATCAAACTCCGTGACCTCTCGCTAGCACCGATGACGCCAGAGTTAAATAATGAAGTTCGTTCAATTGCGGATAATTAATCGTCGTCCCGAATCACGTCCGGCTCAATCCCATATCATATCGACTCTGCTTCAATCGCACATATGTGTATACATACGTGTGTGTGTGTGTGTGTATTTAATTCTTTTACTCAGCTAGTGATAACGGACAACGAGAGTGTCGATAGTAGCGAGTGAAATACGATATAACTGTATAAAATCTTTTCATACATATTTCTGTCCAACTCGTCACGCCATGGGTTTATATTCGTGTGATATGCTCAATAATTTCACGATTTTATTGGAGAAACGACGGGCGATCGTAACATTCAACGATTGACGAAGAGGACTCGCACGAGTGGGTTAATTAAATTTTCCATCTGAATATAGAATGGATCGTCCTCGGTTTCTCACTATCAACTGCCTAATTCTCATCTATCGTTGGTGTATTTATCGAATATATAGTATATACGTACGTATAGTCCGCATTCTCAATCTTTCCTCGGCAGTTACCAGTCTTGTCGATCAACGCCCGATATGTAGAGCCTTTTTTTACTCGGGGCGCGAGATCGCGATGACGATAGGCTAAAGATAGTTTTGTGACGAGATACCAACGAGGCGTGACGTGAATATTACGTTTATAAGTAAACTCTCTGTATATTTTATGACGAATATACGCCGCGATCGGAGACAGCGAGAATTGCCTCGTTGAAAAATTAAACTCGTTCGTCATCTTTGAATAACGTTGGAAAATTGAAGAATATTCGGATTCGGACTCGACGTTATTTTAGAAAAAGAATTATATATACCGTTCGAGAGTTTAAGAAAACTATTGATTTCGTGTTTTTTTTTCTTCCTTTTTTAAAATTTTTTCCGCGAAACGATCTCCACTGTCCCCACTCAATACGAGATTGAACGAATTCGCCAATTAAAATTATTTCTCCGGCTCGCATTATCGGATATTCGTGATCAACGAGACGGAAATACCGCTCAGCCCGATATATGCCGAGAATGAAAAAATAAATGAAGAAAGCTGCGTGATTAACGCGCGACCTCGCTGTGGCCATTTTATAACGAACAAAAAAGGGCGTCGCGAATAAACTTGAGCGTCGTGAAGTGTCTTTTTCAAATTTTTGCGATTCAAGCCCCGTTCCACGTTCTGTCAAACAACTCATTTCTACTTGACACCGTCGAGACACGCTTATGTAAATACACAAGTGCGATATGTCGCGATCAACCGACTGGAAGAAATTTCTTTTCACTCATTTGTTTTATTCGCTTGCACCTTATCATTTTTTGTTTTTATCGTAACTGAAAATTCAACGAGAGAAAAAAAACACACACACACACGCAGAAAAGAAAAAGGAAACGAGACACTTAGTTTGAAATTATTTGTTTGACGAAACGAATAAACACGCCCCGGGACGTGTATATCATGAGCGGAAACTATGTAACCCGGTGAACAAATAGCAAGTGCATTAGACGATTCGGACTATACGAAAATGCAAACAGTCTCTGTGTTACGAGATCTGTAATTACGCAGGTAAAGGTTAAATATAATATACGATCGGGATTCGCGTGGTGTACATTATGCGAAATTTCTACATATAGTATAAACCGCATATATTTGGCGTGTATTGGGCTCGCGCATCGCTGAATCGTATAAATAGAAGTGCGTTAGAGGATATCTACGTATATGTCGTTGTACGTTTTACGTATATACATAGGTAGTTTACATTATATAGAGGTGACGACACGAACGACAGACGCGAGCTCAACGTGGTCCCCTCGACGTAACCCCGGTAAATCGATGATGTCGAGTGGAATTAATGAGTCACTCTAATGTTTGCGTTACATTGCTCAACGCGTCTTTGCCGATATTCCCTCAAATCTTTATTATCGTTTTATCACCTCGAAAAATTATTTTCTTTCCGCGTCAATTCATTCGTATTAATTCAATTTATCGCGTTCGAAATAATTTTTGTTTTTTAAATTAATTCATACCGACGTATTTTAATCAGCTTGGATTAAATAAATTTGGATTATTCGTCTGACATTGCGAGTGTAATATTTTGATGATTTTCATAAATTGGGATATGATCGAGTCCGAGGTATCGAGAGAAAATTAAACGAGGGACAACCAATTCTGGTATCGAAGTTTTAGCGGAAACAAAGGCACGGACACGGTTTTATTGGAGAGTTCCTAACGAGATTTTCATTGTCTGGCAAAGAGAATGTTGATGAGGCGGAGGGTGAAAAGAGCGAAGGTTCGCGAGCGCGTGTCACGATCGAAACGCTGCCAATAGCAATCATCTATTTATATTAATTATCGTCGATTAGCAATACCAATTAATCGCATTATCGTCGAACTCTGCTACATTCTGTGGATTTGGACGCAACATCCGGCATATTCGAGCCAACGGTTCAAATTCCCCTTCCCCACGGCTCGACCTCCCTCCCCCTTCCACCATCGTCCTCTCGCTAGCGCCTATCGTGAGTAATTTAATGTTATTGGTCAAATTACGTCACGCACCAATGCATATTTATGCAGCTAATTATAATTCATGACAAAACAAAGCTGAAAATGACGATCGTACGTTTAACGTTCCACGCTCCACTTGTACGATCTACCCTTAACCCGGTGCGTATATGCGCAATCGAGAACCATCGATGAAATTAAATCCACTCTCGTATATACACCGAGACTTTCGTATTTTCGTATTTTATCTCATCCTGATATTTTAATTTCTATGACGTTTTTTTTCGAAAAATTGTTATTATTGTTTATCAAGAGCGATCTTCACGAGCAAATAGTTCATTATAATATTAATTATTCACTTTGTAACAATTGCGAATGAATCAATGCCGTTGGTATTGATATTCTCGTCATATACATATCAATCAAAATTTTAACTCTCCGCGTAGCTATAAATTATTATCAATATCATTTCCGGTAATGACTGATACACGCGATTATTCCCCGATGGAGCGTTAATAACGAGTCGATAAAGAGACTCCCGCAGACTCGAGCTATAGCCTCGAGGTGAAATATACAACCCCCAACTACCTTTTTTTGTCCAATCTCGATCACCATTTATTTTTTCTATACCGGTGTACCGAGCCGATTGTTTTATTTTGCCTCGTACGGTTAGATCATATATACGGCGTGTATAGGGCTTTAATCGCGCGAATATAACATTAACGCGCGCGCACACATACGTACATAAAATCTCAGTGCCACTCACGATCGCGCTGCGCTACTTCTGTGTGCGATACAACGATAGCGAGCGAGCGAGCGAGCGAGAGAGAGAGAGAGAGAATTTAATACGATATGAACGTACCGCGGGAGAGACTAAGAAAAATCGTTGAGCGAGAAAGAGAGCAAAAGCGAAAAGAAAAAAGAAAAATCCACGGGGGTAGAAAACACGTAGAAGCCTCGTAGACTTAACGCACAATTAATTTTCTCGATAATTCCCAATCGCAGCGACATGACGGAGTAAGGAGGAGGGGGCGAGCTCTTGAAAGTGTGGAAGGCGAAAAAAGGGAAAATTAAAGGAAGGCTCGGAGACCACTGATTTTTTTTCTCCCTCTCTCTCTCTCTTGACTTTTGCGTTCTTATTTTCTCTCCTTCGCGTCTTCGTCGCTAATAATTATGTGAACCTTAATTAATTGACTAATTACTAGTCGGGAATTACGTCGAGACACGAGAGCGGTCGACTTATACAGACGTCAGAGCCCGATCACGATATATACACTCGACAGTCGACTGGTGGGGATCTCGGGGGGCGGGAGAGTATCGAGGGTAGTTTCGAGCGAGAATTTTCAGCGCCAATCCAAGAATCCACCGACCGTACGAACGCGAAGTGGGGAAATCATTATTTTTGTACTAATCACTCGCGGCGTTTACGAGGTGGGGATGATGGTGGTTGGTCGCGAGGGTGTGATAGGAAGGGTGGCTGGTCACGACTCGAGTATCTCGAGAGCATTTCGACGAGTCTCAAATTTGTTTTTTTTCCCATTTTCATCCAGCACCCCCAACCCACTTTACATCGTACTCGTTAAATCGATGCGTTTGTCGAACGACTCAAATTGTCTACGTTGTGTAAACATTCTTCGCCCAATCTCGCAAGATATTTGTAGCTAAAAATAACAATAAATTAAAAAAAAATAATAACAGCGAGACGCGCAATAACGGATGATGCGATACCGCGCGATGAGAATGTAAGGGAGACCAGAGATAAAATATAAATAAATAAAACTTTGAGATATACGACGTGACGAAAGTGATAAAAAATATATATATGGTTGAAAAAAAAGGTGAGATGGAGAAATAGATAGGAGAATGCTGTATGAAAAATCCGCCTACGGTGGAGAAAGGAAGTAGAGAGGAATTTTCATATATATATATCTATATATATATCGTTTGAAATAATACCTCGGGTCCCTCTTTATTTTTTATTTCGCGCTTTACGCGCCGCGCACGGCCAATGAAAGAGGCACTTCGAAGCTTTTGTCGCGAGTAGCACGACCGTGAGAGGGGTGTACGAGGAGCGAGAAAGAGAAGATAGGGAGGAGGAGGAGGAGGAGGAGGAGGAGAACGAGAGGCGCACGGAAGCACCGAGCTCGTCGTGAAATCTTTTTCCCTTTTTTTTGTCTCCGTCTCACTCGTCGGCTCTTCGCGAAGCTCTTTTTTTTATTTTTTGCCTCGTCCCTACACGCTGTGCGCTCCGCAGAGCGAGACACGTCGGTTTCGTGGCACTTGTTCTCTCTCCTGTCGAATTGGCCTCCGCTGCGAGAGCAACGAGGATGGAAAATGAAGCGACGAATAGAAAAAACGAAAAAAAAAATAAATAAAAATAAATAAAACATGAGACTTAAAAAAAAAAAAAAGAAGAGTACGGTCGGGGAGTGAATTCACACTTTCAGGTGTCGACAATCGAGCTCATCCACGTTTTTCACCAGTGTGTCTGTGTGTGCGCGTCGACACACTGTAAATTAAATGGTCGACGAAGAAAATAAACAAATGAGAAAAGATCGAAAAGAATTTCGGGGACGATGGAATAAAAATTTCAAGGTGAATAAAACAATGTCGAAGAGGGAGTAATTCGTTCCTTTTCCCCGTTTTTTTTATTTTATTTTATTTTTTTCTTATTATTTTTTTTTTTTATTCTGCATCACCCGATGAGCCTTTGCCGGTTGCTCGTTCACCGGTAAGCCTGTAATTTAAAAGTGGCCTCGGGCTTTCCACAAAACATTGACACGTTCTCCCTCTTCGCGTTCCTCTTGCTCTGACTCCCCTATCCCCTCCACTCCCCTCCCCCCACTCACTCTTCACGGCCTACTCAACCTTCTATCTACCAGCAAACTCTATACCACACAACTACCGATCGGCTAATTGCTATAATCAACGAACGGCGCGAATCGGTTCCACAGCCGGTTTTTCACGTACACACGCACATGTTTGGAATTTAAGTGTATATATATATATATAGCTCGTACATGGACATATATTTGTAGGTATTACATAGATATGTGCTTTATATTTATATATATATATATATATATATATATATATTGCCGCACCGCTGACTTCCCCAAGTCGCTTATCCCTCCCCCCACCCCATCTCTCGCCGATCCATCTTCACGAGCGTATACGCTATATATTATAGTACGCTCGTTCCACGCATTTATCCTCCCCCTTTCTCTCTACTTAACTCTTTCTTCATTCGTCGCATTTCTTTTTGTTTTCATCCTTTCGACTCGCATTTTGTACCGATTTATAACGCTGCTGCAATGCTTTTCATCGAGTATTTTTTATTTAAAAAAATTTTTTTTCAAACTATTTACCCATTCAATTATTCACGACACGTTTTCAATTAATTGAATTTATTTGCGCGTACGATATTATAAGGACAGAATATTTTATCGGATGATCGTATTAATCGAAGCACGAGATTAATCGAGAGTGGTGTACGCCTATCGATAAAATTGATCCTTTCGCAATCCCATCGGGTTTTCGGCGACGTAAATAAAAACAAAAAGAAAAAATAAATATGCATTTTCGTCGTCTAAAAAGTCGATTTTTTCACGATGCCGTGTCGACGTTCCTACTGTTTTTTTTTTTTTTTTTTTTTTCTTTTCGTTTGTTCGTTCTCGCTTTTTCGCCATCCGTTTATTTGCGACTTTGGTCGAGCGATTTCGGCGCGAAATCTACGATCGTAACGGTGCAACGAATCGTATGTGCAACGAGAAAATCGGGAGGGTAGTGTGATCACCGGATAGTAGAGAGAGAGAGAGAGAGAGAGAGAGAGAGAGAGAGAGAGAGAGAGAGAGAGAGAGAGAGAGAGAGAGAGAGAACTGTTTGGGAGCGACGCTGGTTCGCGAACGGTTGCCAGATAGGACATTCGAACTCGCGTGCATAGTCGCAATACGCTATATACATCGGCGAAAAAAAAAAACAAAAAAACAAAAAACAAAAAAAACGATACGAATCTCATTTTTTTTTCTTCCTTTCTCTGTATACCGGGCATATGTGTGTGTCCCAAATTCACGCAACCGACCAAAAATCACACGTACATATTGCGGGGGGAAAAAAATTTATTTGGGAATGTACAGATTCGGACTCAACGAGGGATCGAATTCGATCTATCCGCGCGGAGAATGGAAACCGTATAGTTATTGGCCAACCAAGCAAAACAAAATGTACGTATATATATATATGTATATATTTGAAGGGAAAGGACACGCGCACATTGCGATTGCCAGTTATATCTCCGATATTTATGGCCAATATTTCCGATTCAGCTGGCGCTATCGAGAACTTCCCTTACCCCCTCTCGTCCCTTTTACTCAGTTCAACATGTACGCAATAAAAAACTGGATAAAATTATATCCACATCTCGCCACGTGGGCGAGCGCGACCTCGAGCTTTTCGAGCCGCTGAAACTCGTCAAAAGTTATGAGAGGGGGTGGTTGTGGAGATTGTGGAAGGGGCTGTTTTGCTCGTAGGGATACCGGAATCCATACGATCGGTTCGTCGATCGACAGGAGAGAGGGAGATTTTCGATTTTCAAAGCTCAGGGGTGCGAGAGGGTGAAACCCATATCGCAATTTTATAGACAATGGCGTATGTTTACGCGAGCGTACGATTTCTTGTACGACTCTTGATAATTTATACGGATGAAACGTTGATAAATATCGATTTATTGACCGGTCGATCGATCGCCTCGACTATCGACGAGGAATTTTTTTATTTCAGGTCGGTAGGCGAAATTGTTTTCTTTTTAAATATCTCTTTTATTATCCGATTTCATTGAAAACATTCCACATACCGAAGTATCACGACGATATGTTACCGAATATTCGAAAATTCCACGTTGACAAGCTCAAAATATGACATTGATATATATTTTTGTTGTTTTTTTTTTTCATTGTTATTTTTATTTTTTTTCCCCACGATTGTTCGAGATATCGAATTCCGATTCGTATCGTGTAACATGCACGACATTTTATACCGCATTACGTTGAAACACGGGCCGTTTTCCGTACGTTCTGAAAAACGAAACGCAGAAACGCCAGCAATGTATTACGAAAGTTTCAGACTATCTCCGCGTGCCGCCGCACTCCGCGCACTATATTATCCAAAAGTTTTCTACTCTCAGGGAAATTCTTAAATTATGGATTTCGCTAGCAAAACGAAAGAACACATCCATCTACGTATACCTATATATATATATATATATATATATATATATCGTTGTAGTCCATGGTTGGCTATCTGGCGTTCAATTCGATACACAACACGGCCCATGTCGAATATATTTTCTTTTACTAGCGTTTCAATTTTCTTTTTTCCAAAAAAAAAAAAAAGAAAATGAACGAAACGTAAGATTTTACGAGCAAGTATGCTTGACCACGGAATATATATTTATTTAAAAAAAAAAGACCCTAAGCGAGGGTAGACGAGAGGAGGCGAAATGGCGGACCGAAACGATCGAGGCGTGTGGAACGGGATGCGAATATACCGCGACCATTAACATAAAACAGAATGAGGTAAAGGCAACTATTGTGATTAATAATAATAATAATAATAATAATAATAATAATAATAAAAGCAATACTAGCAATAATAATAATAATAATAATAATAATAATAATGAACGTAGCGAAGCAGCAAATGGCAGAGGCCTCGAGGGCCCCGTTTGGAAAAACAGCCTCGGCGTTAGATATAATTTTTTGTTTCGCCCCCGTTTATTTTTCTTTTCAGTGTAAATACTCGCCGACGACTGTGTGTATCCCGGGTTCATACTCCTACACCTTGCCCCTTACCCGCTCTCCGTGAACTTACTTTTTCTTTCTTCCCCCACGACGAGAGGAGGGCTGGAGGGGGGGGGGGGGCGAGTTCGCATGACGACTTTCCTCCACGCGCATTTACGTAACCCGTTCGGGCAGAACTAACTCTAATAATCGTTGAAACTAATGCCCCTCTCTTGGCCCTTTATATATATATATATGGCATGGTGCAACGGCACACTGTAGAGACGGACAGACTCGTGCAGTAAAGGGGTAGCAATCGTATACACATATATATATATAGGTACGTATAATATAATATTTGTACGGACTTTTTGTTCGACGAAGAAAAGTATCATTGGCATTGCTAATGTCTTCAACCCTTCCACCCTCTTTTCGTATATATACATAGCTGATTACAATAGGGGGGGTGGGGGTAAGTTTCTAATTTTCCTTCGGAGAATATACGTTGAAAAGTATGCAGATGGAAGATAGGATATTATTCAATGGAGTTCCCACGAGTTTCCACGATCATGGGAGAAATTTCGAAATCACCGATGGGGTTGAACGATAATGAACGTTTGCTGGGGGATTATTTTGAATGAAAAAGAAAGAAAGCAAAAAAACAACAAAGTTTCACTCGCGCAGTAATTTTCGATGTATTTTTTTTTTCTTCAATTATTCGAACAATCGTTAGTGTAAATTTTTTTTTTTTTTTTTCATTCGTTTCTCGTGCTCGTCTTAGGTTTTCACGAATTTTCGTCGTTATAAAAAAGAATTTCGGAGGCGAGGATGCTCGCTCTGGCAGATATCCTAATAAAAATAGACTTTCAGTGGGAGAGGCGGGGGTTGAAGAAAAAGAGTTCAAGCTGGAGAAGAAGAGGGAGAGAAAACGGGGGTGGGAAGAGTCTGGCGAGTCCATGAGACCGACTAGCGTACAGACGCTGACGTAAACCGTAACGATAACGATTATGGAAGCAGTTATAGCTCTCCTCCCTCCCCCTGCCCCTCGCCGCTTTCTCTCTCGATCCCACAACCCCCTCGTACCGCGAGATCCCCGAGACCGCGGGTTCTTTCTCAACGATTACGCGCCTGAAAATTATTACCAGCAATAACGCTCCACCTTTATTATTATTATCATTATTATCATTGTTATTATTATTTCTATCATCGTAATACGTTCGAGGTAGACGACGGGGGAGGAATACAGCCTGGGCGGGTAGTCCGTGAGAGAGGGTCGTCAAACCAATTCTAACCCATTGCCACAAATTATTTTTTATTTTTTTCCTGAAAAACAAAGAAGGAAAAAAACAAGAAAAAATGCGAACGGAAAAAGAAAACTCCCGAAGAATCGTCTATCTGAAAATATTATCGAAAATTTTGCGATAAGAACGTATTTATAGATTAATTTTGATTGAAATAATAATTAGAACGCGAATGAGAAAAAGAAAAGAAAGAATGAAAGTAAGAAAAAATGTTTAAACGAGAAGGAGAGACGAGTAAGATGAGATTAAGAGGGGTTGAGAGAACAGCCAAATCGTTAGCGCACTTTCTAATAGGAATTTATTGGAAAAAAGTCCGCACCCTCGCGATTCCGGCTCGATATATATTATAAAGAGCACGAAACCTTCTACGGCCCGGTAGAAACAACGGTAGAAACAGGGAGTGCTCCTACTATATTTATATATATATATATATATATATATATATATATATATATATATATGGTCCAACCAAGCATTGGGTTTCTCTCCATTCGGCTGGTAATTACGAGATTAGCGGTAATAACTCGAGTCCATTCGACGTCGGCGGCCTCGGATAGAGATGAAGGTCCGTGAGAGAAGAGAGGAGAATAAGAGGAACAGAGAGAGGGGGTCGATCGAGTGAAATGGGCGTGAACGCCATATAAAACAATATATAATATTTCGTGGCACGGGTAATTAGGAATAATTGCTTGATTGGCCGTGGCAAAAATCGGTATAATTCACGAACTGAACGTCTGACAAATTATAACCAGCGGACCTTCAACGATATTTGTACCAACATATACACACAATCTAATACCTACGCGATACATGCATACCGTGTTATTACGAAACATTAATTACGTCTATTTTTCTCTGTTATTTCACGTTTTTTTCTCTTTGTTTCTGTTTTTTTTTTATTTTTTTTTCAACATTTGTTTTCAAACTATGATTGATTTAATGCCCGACAACTTTATCATTACAAATCGATTCCCCGAACGTCTATACGTCAAATATCGAGCAATTTATATTTTTCACGTTGTTTTTTGTTTTACCGCTGATGTCCGTAGGAAGCCCGGGGGATCTCGATCTATCTCGATTAATCTGGGAATTTTCGGTCGATTTGGTCGAGATGTAATTTCATCAAAATTCGATTGTATTTATATTTTTTGTTTCATTCGGTCTATGTAAAAAGAATACAAAGAATTGTCCTTATATCGTGATTCGAACGTTTGTTTCTCACTTACGAATCTACGCGGATATACGTAGGTCAACGAGTGTGTTAACCACGTGACATCGCAACGCGTACGTTTGCAATATATAATTGATCGGTGTATAACGTATTAAGCTCACCCGTATCTGCTATTCGCAGCTCCGGATTCGCGGTTTCCTCTCGCCTCTCGCTCTGTCCCTTGTCCGGCGTGTTGGCGACCGCGCGTGCTTTCCCATACCTTTTTCCAACCCCTAACTCGCCAAGGCTTGCTAGCCCCCTACCTATCTATCTATCTACCTACCTACGTACCTACCTACCTACCTACCTACCTACCTATCTAACCCCTTTTCCATTATTTCTCATTCGCGACCTGTTCGAACTCTGTGTGTGCTCGCTATATAGTTTTGGATAATCGACCGGCTGTTTCCCGGTCTGCACTCGGGTTTATATCACTCAGCCACCGAGAGGGATCGGGGGAGGGTGAGAGAGAGACAGAGAGAGAGAGTTTCGCGTTTTCCGTCGATTCGATTCATACTCCCCTGCCCCTCAATAACCGACGTTTCCGGCGATTCATTCGCCGGAATTCATCCTCCTACCACCTCAACAAACCCTCCTCCGTTCACTCAAACCGCCACTCTCTCTCTCTCTCTCTCTCACTCGTCCGGACACTCGTGTTTAGATATCGTTAAACCGCGTTTTCAACACCGCCATTATGTAAAGCACGTGGCAACGGCTGATAAGTCAAACAATGAAACCAGAGCCAAGCGCCACGAATCCCTCCCTCTCTCCACCGTTCGCTGAAATCGCTAGCGAGCGAGCGAGAGAGAGAGAGAGAGCTTGTTTCGTCGACTCGATTTCAGTGCACAGCTTATTTATCCCTCTGCTGTTCACACTCTGTCCTTCTCTTTCTCTCTCTCTCTCTCTCTCTCTCTCTCTCTCTCTCTATTTAATATATACGTGTATATGCATTTGTCTATATATATGCCGCTTTTACGGTATCTCCGTTGCAGCGCGCAGCTTGAGAGTGCATTCCCCGTTTTCGGGGATGATATATACATATGTATACATATAGGTAACCTCTCTCAACCCTCTGGAGTCCCATGCTACGGTTACGGGATTTTAATGTCACGAGGGACCGAAGGACGAACTGGACAGAAACGTATAGACACGAGGTTGTACGAGAACGTTTCCATTAAAAAGAAAATGTAATATTGCTTGAGAAAATAATAATGATGGAAAACACGAGGAAACAAATGTCGCGTATACGGCGAGTGAGTCGAAGACTCCAAGTGTCCGTCCGTACGTCCGTTTTTTTTCTTTTTCTGTGGCTCGTGTTGGCTGAGCACAGGATATAATACGTTGTGTCTACATCAAGACTGTGTTCGTCGACGGCTATATATATATATATATATATATATCTACATAATACATATGCATATTTAATATAAAATATATACACATACACATATATATATATATAATAGTATAGGAATCGTACCTAGAACGCGAATACAGTAACGTACACACAATCTACCGTGCAAGCAAGTAGAAAGAACTTTAAATGAATAATGTATCGTATATTTAATTCTATATACAAGTACACGGACACACGGACAACCAAGTATAATACTATATACGTATATATTATTCTCTTCGTCGCTCATTTACTTCTGCGGATATAATATACAACGTTTTTCTTTTTTTCTCGTACCTCTTCTTTATATTTCTTCATCCATCTCTTTCTCGCTTGCCATCTCGCTCGCACTCCCGACAGTTTCCTCCTCCTCGCTCGTGGTGAATGAGGTAGCATATTTTTCGCGCAAGGAGGTCGGTAACGAATCGACTTTCTAGCGCGGTACATTATACATATATAGATATATATTTATTCAGCGATAAATAAATATATATCTATATATATATATATATATATATATATATTTTAATAAATGAGATATATGGCGTTTCGTTTGAAATTATTCCGGTTCTATCTCGTATCTCGGCTTGTCGAAAGTTGTAATGATAAGCAGTTGAATAATGACTGTGAGAAGAAAAATAAGAGGAAACCCGAAAGAACGTTCGAGCTTCGATGTTATATAGGAGATAAAGTGCCGTCGATGTGTGAGATATTTGTGAGAATAAATTTAATAATGGAGAATTATGTTATGTTTTAGTTTGTGGTTTTCTAGAAAATTGGCCATCGATAAATTATCGTGGAAAGATCGCGCGTGCAAAGTGTCTCTCTCTCTCTCGCGCGCGAGTCGTTCGATCGTTGACTCGATCAATTTCCACGTGTCGAAAGATAACGAGATTCTTGACTAATTAACGACGAAGTGTGGATTAGTGAAAGTTTCAATGTCTAACGATCAAACGACAGGGTCGAAATTAAACGGATTCGAACTTTCTTGGTCGTTTGATTTTCGGATCGAAACCGATGAAATTTTAATCGACCAAATTAAACGATCGTTTTAACTCGCGATCGCGGAAGCACGCTCGATAATCGGACGAAATTAAAACGACGAGTCGTAGAAGAAAAAAAAAGAAACTAGCGCCAATGCGTAGAACGATGTTTGCTGAATTGTATATAGAAATTATATATGTAATTTTCTCGCAATAATACCGAGAGCGTACAGTTTATTAATAATAATGCCAGCGCGAAACGACGTTTCTCTGTATCTGTCTCTCTATGCGTTCCTATCATAAGCACTAAGTCATTTTCTTGCGCAATACTTTTATTTTCATAATAAAGAAGGAAAAAAAAAACAAAAATAATAATGAAATGAGAAAAATGCATCACCAAGGGTTCTCAACGCGGGGCTCTTCATCCTCCGACAAAAAGTCACAATTTTCATTTCGTTCGTCTTTGCAGAAAAAAAAAACAAACAACCAACGAATCGGTCGTCCAATTTTTTTTTATAATCGCAAAGAAAAGCCATATTATTTTTATTACCAAGAATCGTAGAAACGATGCGTCGAGCGATAAGAGAGAAAACGGAGCTCGTGGCGACGGAACCGTGAGAACAGATTCGATGACGCGGCATGTTTCGAGATTTGAAGAAAAGTCTGATATCCTAAAATATGTTGAACAGGGGCGATTGAGAACCACGCCGGTTTTATTCCACACAAAGCGCCACGTCCCGTTTCGCGCGCGACACTCAGTCGCGCCTTGGTCGTCGTGAGGATGACGTAACAATATAAATACAGAAAGTCGAGCGTTAACAAATTTCCCCTACTCCCGTGTCTCCTCGTTCGTTTTAATCTTATCGTATACAATAAATATTGATATAAAAGTTAAGTTGTCCTATCTCTACGGTCGTACGAGAGACGTAACATGTATAATAATTGACCTAATCTCTTTACTGCTGGAGCGAGAAAGAAAGAGAGAGAGAGAGAGAGAGAGAGAGAGAGAGAGAGAGAGAGAGAGAGAGAGAGAGAGAGAGAGAAAGAGAGAGAGGACTCGTTCAACTCGGTATGTTCAACAAGCGTATGCACTCCCGCTATATGTACAGACATATTTTTATGTATACAAATACATGTAAGTACGCTAATAATACTATATATATATATATATATATATATATATATATTTATATAATAATGCATACGGTACAACGAGCTTATCTCGACGAAATAACTGTGCAATTAAGCCACCAGGAACACCGCCCCACCCCCCTCGCCCCTTACGAGATCCACTAAACGAAAATTATCGTCGCAGTTAATTTCGCACGGTTAAGTTCACTTTTCTACATATTCATCGAGGAGATCTTCGATATAACGATAATAAATAAGGTATATTAAAGTTGATGATTTAATCGTAATTAATATTCTGTCGTATTAATTTTCGTGCGATATTTTCTTCGATCAAATATCGTAAAGGTTGTATCTCCGAAGAATCGGTGCAGCAATGTATAATAGCGTTATAGAACGCGAAATGAACGATGAGCATTGCCTTGGGAGTGTAAACTACCGGGCTGAGCGTCACTGCATTAATAATATACGATACCCGTAATGGCATCGGGCGTATACGAACGTATATATTGTATAATAACTTCCAAGGCCTTGCAAACGTTTATTATTTACCGCGTAATGTAACGGCCGGGCGCGGTGACGGCGGCGCGGGGTGTCCCCCCTCATAGCTCTCCCCCTCGACCGTCTCTCTCGCTCGCTCTCCTCCGTACCGTCGTTGCTGCGCGGCACGCGGGGCATTATTAAAAATAATATTGCGACGTTGAGCTCTGTTTTAACGTTGGAAAATATCGCGAAGAGAGAAAGAAAGAAAGAGAGAGAGAGAGAGAGAGAGAGAGAGAAAGAGATACACGATGAATTTTTCAGACTGGCGATAACGATCGTGAACGGACTTCTCTACAGGCAACTAATATACATAGTTAAATATATAAATATATATGATATCGATTATAATAGAATTTTTTGAAGTATTTGGGAATTCGGGTCATTAATCAAAAACCGGAGAATTCGCGAAGACGTTTTTTAAAATTTCGTTTCATATAATTCCAGCACGTAATTGATGGTTGCTAATTGAATCTTTGATGCTCATTGGAGTCACGAGGTTGATATAATTTATCGCTTATCAATTGGATTACCGGTATATCGGAACGACGTTCGATTATTTTTTCAAATGAAATCGCACGTAAACTCAAACCTGGTATATAATGAGAAAAAGATAAAACGACGGATTCGCGTCGCAGAAAGGTGAAAAACTTATTGAATTATTAACTCGGTGTTTAATTATCGATTTTGGTACACCTTGTATTTTTTAACCTTTTCGAGGTTATCAAGGATGTAGGAACCGTGAAGAATACGTGTGAGATAACGATCGTAATATTGTCGAGAGACGAAGAAAGGAGAAAAGCACGACGCGGTTCATATTTCAAAATGGAATGAGAATCGAATCTAGACATCAGCGAAGACAAAATTATCCGAAGTATGTATTATTTCTGCGAAGCTCATGTACGAGGCCCTATTATTTTCCCGGCAAAGATTTCTCAACGTTTCACCCTCTCTCTCTCTCTCTCTCTCGCGATTATTATTTAACGCCGAACGAAAAACGTCATTGCTGATTGTGACGCAGACGTACTTAATATATATATATATATTATTTTAGGAAATGAAATTTCATTATCTTCGAAAATGGAATAACGGGAGGGAGGGGATAAAGCACGAATAAATTTCAACGACGCCGCGAATAAATTGATAGAAGTGGAACGAAGTGAAAATAAATTTAAGTGACGTGAATTTATGCTCGAACGGTTTAATTTCATTAAGAGATTACTTTTATGCGATTTGTACGATTGAAATATTGGCCAACAATTTCTGCATATTTTATCGCGCAATAAAATTTCTTATTTCGCGAGGACAAATCTTGAGAAACATTGTCCTCGTTATCGAACACGTTTTACGTTCCTGGTCTCTGGTCTCGGAGGAATAAAAAAAAAACAACAAAAAAACAAAATTATTTACCATAAGGGTTGTACCCTCTGTTTTTGCAGGGTCGATAGAGGAGAGAGAGAAGTGGAGATCGAACCGAGGGACGCGCTCTGAAAAATATGCGTACTCGAGGCCCTTGCGGCTACGAGAAAACAGAACCCTTGGACACGTAGCCTGAAAATGGGAGCGGTATCAACGGAAATGCGGACATCGTACGATCGAACCTTTCGACACGTACGCGACTCGAAGATAAAGCGTAAACAAGCCAAAATCGATTCGAACAACGACCGATTTCACATTGAAAAATAATAATAATTTATCGATGGCAATTCGAAAAAATATACGTAATATAGATAAATTAAAAGGAACTTATAAATTTCTATACGAAGATCTTCATTAAATCATACCCGGCACGGTGCCAGACTCGTCTTCATTATTATTGAAATTTCCTCGTGCCAGTATAACCGTGATACGCCCAAAGACGCGTCCCCCCGTCAACGTTCCTCTATTTCTTATTTTTCTTCTTTCGAATTAAAAAATTCAACGCCTCGACGCAATTTATTACACAAGCGACAGACGGGTATTCGTTTATTATTTAATACGTTAGAACCGAGGATGCACAGCGCGATAGGAAATATAATAAAGCCTCTCCTACATATTTCGCGCTACGGCATTCGTTATACGACGTCAATTCTCCTCGTTCGACGTGTCGACGTTAATGGTATAATTACGTCTGTGTGTAGGTATAAAATACATAAGCGCAAACAAACACAAACACCCACCCATATAACAATATTCACAATCGAGTATGTTAAACAAATAAACGAGTATCGATCATCGCCGACTATACCTCGCTATTTTTTTTCTCTCCCTCGTTCTTTTCAACCTTCGTCAGCGATAAATACTATTTGAAAAATAAAAACAATTGTGTAATGTTTTTTGTTCTTTTTTCTTTTCGTTAATGCCTCGATCACATCGCCTAATGAATTTTATAGATGATTCCAACGGAAATGCTATTTTTTCACGCAATCGACATCCACCTTCATTCACGAGTCATCGTGTTCTCTCCCCCCTCCCCCACCTCGAGCACGTAGCCAGCGAGTTGGCGAGAGAGGGGAGGAGGTAAAATACGCCTATGTATTCTATGCACTCGGCTCTCTATGTGTGTTGGAGCAAAGGCATGACGCAATGCCGCGGAAAGCCCGCAATGTCATTTGTTATCTTCTAATAATAAATACATAAAAGTTTTATTGCGTCTCTGAGCGATACGGGACGACGAGAGATGGTGGTGGAGGAAGGGGGTGAGAAAAAGCATAAGAAGAATCGCGAGGAAACTGGCAGGAGAAAAATTCTAGAAACACCGAAAGAAGGAGGAGTGGGGGGAGGAGAGATATAATATATATAATAAAACGCAAATCATGTTGCGCAACGTTGCCCGATCGTAACGTCTCTTTTCGTCTTCTTTTCCATCGACTCGACTATTATTATTTATATATTTTCGTCCAATAGGAAAAAAAGAAAAACCTTTTTTTCTTTTTCTTATTATTATTATTTTATTTTATTTTATTTTTTTTCATGAAATTTTAATTACTCGCTCGATGAGAAAAATGCATTAAAACATTTTGAAGATAAATGTTTTTTTTTTTCACATCTTTACGAGTTTTTATTTACCATCGCGGATAAATAATCACCGAGTCTCGTCTAATGCATTCATAGTTTTTAGTGCATTACATGCATGTACGATGATAATTATATCTTGCTCTCGGTTTTTCCTTCAACGTCACAGTCGAGTATTGCAGTCTCTCGTTCGTTTACTATATATTTATATACACCCGTACACGAGACTCTGCGTATAGCGATTGAAGTCTACTGTTTCATTTGCGAGACATAAAACCTACGCCGATATTTCTCGTAAACAACGAAGAAACGTTTCGTTTCCTGAAAAATAATATGCGAAATTCGGACTCACCAAATTTCCAAAGTTCGCCTCGAATACAATCGCTCCTATGATATAGAGATGAGATTTTTTCGTGTACTCACCTGTAACAAAACAAAAACAAAGAAATAAATATTCGTAGCTGCAACAAATTTGAAATAAATTGTACACGATAATTTTTATTTTTTTTTATAAGAATTATCGTCACGGAGAACGAAAAAAAAAAAGAGCGAAGGAGATGCACGCTACGAGGACACGTAGAGAGTTACGTCGTACGGAAAGCGGAATTATACCTAACATACGAGATTAAGTGTACGCTGGGGACACAGCAATTGTCTCAATTGTCGAAGGACAAATGCCACGTGGCGCGTATATAATACGCGATATACGTATACTAAATACATATAAATATATATATTTATACAATAGACACGGATTATACATCGAGAGATTTTCAAGCGTCGACCAACGTGGGAACGCTCGAAACTGTTATCAATAAAATCATCCAAATAAATTCACAATCGTATCTCGAGTATCGCGAGATACATTCCTCGGGAAAAAATCGACGATCGAAATCGACGAATTTATTTAAATTGCCAACGAGAAGAAAAAAAAAGACGAGACTTCGTCTAAAAATGGTTGTAGAAAGATCGAACAAAAATGCAATTTTAAACCTTTCTACGAACCGGAATATAATAAAAATATAGAATTCCAACAAATTGCATTATCCTCGTCCTCCCCATTTCTCTCCGTTCGCAATGAGCAATATTACTTTTTCCCTTGTCTCTGTACGTTCGCGGAGGATGAAGGCACAAAAAAAGAGAGAAAGAAAGGGCCGAGTGGCTGAGAGCAGGATAGCTCTGTGTACGTGTGTGTGTGTGTGATCTCTCATTGCTGGGCTATAGAGGGTTAAAAAAAGAGGCGAGGGGGGGATGCACGTGTGTGTCCGTACGTATAGCTCAACGGGGGTTTTTAAATCCATTTAAATATAACCAATATGGGTGGTCGGGAGAGGACGAAGGGGGCGGCTTCCACCCTCAAGGGGTGCGACGGATGATTTTTACCGTTCATTTGAATAACCCCTGAGCTACAGCGTTAGAGACAGACATATATATGTATATGTATTAAAAAGATAGAATTATATACATGGGGCATTCCACGCCAAATCGGCCTACTTCGAACTTTCGCATCTCGGATTTTTTCGAAACTTTTTTTTTAGTCCTGCTTGAGACTCGTCTCCATGATTTTTTTTTTCAATTTTTTCTATCAACCCATTCACGAGATATAAATTTCTGAAGAAAAATTTCGTTGTTTCGAAAAATGCCTTTTTCGAAATGTTCATAACTCCGCGAAAAAGGTCGATAAAATTTGAAAAATCGAAAACGAAGCTATGATTTTCTAACTGCCCGATTTGTCGTAGAATGGCCCATATATTTACGGGTATATACATAAAATACTATGCTCGAATATGTGCAACGACGCGTAACACACGCGTGCACACAAATGGGCGTATAAGTGACACGGGAAAGGGAGAAAGCATCTACACCGTGATACATACCCATCTACATATATATATGTATATACACATGGATATTTAGTAATATACTGTATATAATATAGCTATATATATATATATATATATATATATATAGTATAAATGTGGGTGGAAATATCATTCAAGTGTGGAATATTATCCCGAGGCTTGTGTTGCACGTTCAGCATATACGTCGCACATTGTATAGCGTAAATATATATATATATATATATATACATATATAACGGTAACGTAGTCATGAAGAGGGAGGGATAAAGAAAGAAAGTATATTAGCCACTCTGCTTTTCCGCGTGCGTGGCTCTCATCTCGAGCATTTATCTATATATATATATATATATATAAAGCCCTCGCGTGATTCACGTTCCCCTAACTTCTCTTATTTTCCAATGCAAGCTTCTTCTATATATTTTTCGTCTATTTAAAAAATCTTCTTTTCATAAAATCATCGAGTTGCCGTTTCTATCATAATTTTCATTGGAACGCGAGACGCGACGAGTTTGTATTCCCGTAAAATATAATTAGTCGAAAAGTACGTCGCGGCGGGGACTTTCGAAAAATGATAATTTATTTGAAACGAGAATAATCGTGAGGCATTCGAGCGTTTTCCGGTCAATGGGGCATATCCTTCGAGCTTACCCTCTCGCATCATCCCCTTATCGATTAACAAGCTGCAAGCTCAGCTGTTAGCCCGCGAGGGTTTCGAGTGGTCCCGGCGACTCGAGAATTCCACATCCTCGTCCCTCTTCCCACATAACAACCCTATTCTCGTGTCCTTATTAAACTGGTTCATCCCTTATACCTTCTTCGTTCGCTCGATGGATAAACGCTAACTTTCCGTATTTCGCGTCGACCACCAACGAGAAAGCAAACGAACCCGATATTCCAAGCATCTCGTCCGGTCTGAGAGCGAACGAACGAGCGAGAGTGCGGTCGCCAACTCAAACAACGCACGACATACTCATCTCCGAGATCATCGAGCCTTATAGGCAAAGGGTGTACAACAAAGTTCAATTACGCATTCCCTTTTTCCCGCGTTCGTCTTTTCGCGGTTAAATATTCAATCCACATGCGAACGCTTACCGGGTGATCCTTCTCCCTAAAGTACGTTTCCCGTGTCACGCACTTCATACGTAGTACTTATTTTCTTCTTCTTCTTTTTTTTTAATACTATGTACATAAGTAGCGAAAGTACATTAAGGGAATAATAATTATAAAAATGTTGCCTCGCTCTCGAGGGTAACATTTTCTTCGTGTATATCTAGAGTCTTTCTATTATAAAATTGCTTGTTCGAGAAGGTAGGAAGGAAGCGAGCGAAAGTGGAAAGTTGTAACGATGTAAGAGGGACGCGCGTTTGAGTGCGGGGGTTGAGAACGCATAATATTGAAATGAGTGACGTACCGGGGGTTGATGTGCGTCGAGTAAGAGAAGGGAGAGGGGACTCGGATGGGTGAGAGGAAAATGGAAGGGAAATGAGAGTAGAGAGGGGGGGGGGGGGGGGGGGAGTTATAGAGAACGATATACGAGCTTAGTACGACGCCTGCTCGTACGAGTGGAATGCAAATATTACTCGGACGGTAATGCGAGGTAATCAATTCGCTCCTCTGTCTCTCGCGCACTCACATATACATATATATATATATATTATAGTATATATTATATATACTCGGCTCCTTTCTACGTTTAGCCCCTCGCAATAACGTCGTTGATCGTTCTCGCCACGAGCACAAACCCTTATTCGCATTTCTATGTCGCATAACCCAAGGTATACACACGCGTTAAACCGATAAAGAGAAAAAGGCGGCTTCTAATCGTAAAATACGATCATCGTGCGAGACTCGACTCTCCAAATTTTTCGTGCCTCAATTTCTCTTTTTTATTTTTTCAAAAACTCCACGATACGATCGATTCAACGAACAATGAAAGGATTCTACACGATGTGAAAAAAAAGAACAAAAAAAAAAGTCCTGTCGAAAGAATCATAATTAAACGACTTGAATAAATCACGAGTGAAGTCAGAGACAATGAACGAACTAGACGAGAAACGCCACGTGCTTGTAAAATATTTGAATTCGTTGGCTCATCCTCCCTCCCCGTCGGTTATTTCCTTCTCCGTTTTTTCTTCTCTTTTTTTTATTATTCGTTCATCGTTCGATTGGCACGAATGAAAAAAAGAAAAAAAAAACGAAAAAAAAAAAAAAGAAAAATTCTCTACCACGCGTACGAAGCACATTGCGAGAATTCGAATTTCGTTCGTGCGAGGGTGTTGTATCCTACGTGCGTGTGCGTGTGTGTGTGGGGAAACGTCCGATTCTCCGGCTCGTCCGTTTTCGTTTTACGAGCATCGCGCGGAAGGATACGAAAGAGGGACGGGATACTCGGGAGGGGAGGGGAGAGGATGGGGTTGAAAATGGGATGAAAACGGAAGGAAGGGGTTGTGCGAGGGGGTGGCACACTGCCACGCTGCCAGAGCGCTCTTTCACGCGTGGAGAATGCCCCCAATGTGCGGTTTGCTGGTCAACGGGAGGATAGTCGGACCCACCCCATCCCTCGTCCAACCCCCTCGCAGCAAGGGGGAGAATCCACGATGACCGGCAGTATTGTATTCATAGGAGCCGATATTGCCGTGGAATTCGTAAATTCGAACGGCGTAAGCGGCGCTATCGAATTCGTAGTAGAATTCGGTGACGAGGCTTTAAACCTCCCAATCCCCCCCCCCCCCCCCTCTCTTCATCCAATATATCCAACTAGCCACTGTATGTATACGTGTTTCTATGCTGTATATCGAGAGAAACGACGGCAAATGTGTTCCTCCTCTCGCTCTTCGACCAATACGCATTTCCCCGACACTTGCCGACCGATAAATCTTTTCCCTATCAAATCTATCTATCCATCCATCCAGAATATCGATACGTATATGTGTGTACGTATAAACATATCGATAGATCTATCATATATATATATACATATATATATATATATATAGGTATAATATAGATAGACGTCGTTTTTGGTGTATAGCAGCAACGATTCAATCATAACGGACGACAGGAGTTTAACGCACCTGTCCGAGAGAACGAGTTATAATTGTGAAAAAAAGAACAACAACGACGACCAAAAAAACAGAAAAAACCTGTCAATTTTTTTCCCATAATGGAATCGAAACAATTCTTTTTTTTTTCAACGAAAAAGAAAAATCCCAGATTTATCATTTTCCGCCCTTTGCTCTCGGACGTGGAAAATAGTTTCGTGAAATGGTTGAAAGTTGATAAGAGAAGTCCAGGGGGGGGGTAAAAAAGGTGGATCGAACGTTTGGAAAATTTTCAAAATTATTTTAACGAACAGGTGTACACGCTCGTGTAGATACGGGGTTAGGGCGGAAACGATATGTAAAGCGAATAGTTACGCTCCCCTATTCGTGACATAAACGTATCTCCGATATGTACGAAGAGAATACGAGAGGTTTCGATATGTATAGCTCGTGGTACGCACGTATCGCTATAAAGCGAGGCCAGAACAACCCGTCTATGGAGAAGAGGGTGGTCGGGGGATGGGTTTTGGATAGTATATGATAAATACGATTTGAGCATCGACACAATCGCCGTGAGATAGGCCAGTCCCGGTTCGCTCTAACTCGCAAAACAGTGTATACCGATGTTCTCGTTACGTGGAACAACCCAAAAACCCTCTCGTTTCTCTCCATCCCCCCTTACTCCCAAATATCCTGTCACACAAATATATATATATATGCATTTTCGTATCTCGATCGATAGAGATATAGACGGTGCGTAAAATTCAAACTGTGCAACTTGACGTAACTCTATAATACTCGCGCGTTTCGAACTTTTTCGTACAAACAGAGTGGTCCATCGATGACTATTTCCACCTGACACATATTCCAAACAAAAACATATATATTTCGGTACGTAGTTATTTTCTAGATAATCAGGGGTATCGGGTATCGAGGACAACGGGGCTAGGGCGTTATCAGTTCGAAAATAGTATCAGTTGGGCCATCATAGATACGCGATGTCGGCGTATCTATGATACGCAAGGTCATTTAATGTCATTGAAGATCTAAGTGCAGGGTCGTGTTTCAACCCCTCTTGTATCACAAATTCGACACACCCCCGTCTACGGGGTTCTGGCTCTTATAACGCTTCCATGCGTATCTCTATGTGACAATGTACGTCGCGTAGTGAAGTTATGGACAAATACATTTGAAGGATATTCGATGTTTGTATAGAGACATATAGTAAACACGTATTTTGAATATATATATATATATGATAAATCGGACGTGCCACAAAGATCATGGTGTATTCTAACCGGAGTTGCCAGTTGGCCGATTCTCATTGTGTCGCGGCCGGGGTTGCGAAATAGCCCTGCCGTTAAATATCCTCGTTGCGTTTATCATTTCGGGGCTTTATGTTTACGTTTACGGTTACTGCCCGACGGACGGACGGATGGACCGTCCGTTCGCTCCTCTCCGCTGGACAACCATCGACACAAGGGGGTGAACCGAACGCCGTTACATTTTTTTGTTTGTTTTTTTTTGTGTGTGTTTTTTTTCGTTGCTTTTTTCATTCACCCTCCTATCTCTCCGACCCTTCGTTTCATCCTTTCCCCGGTGCCCCCCGGTGCCCCGGCATCGATGACGATTATTTCGGTAAAACTATATCGGTGATATCTCGCGTCGTAAATATAGCCCGGAAATATAAGCAGATAACGAGTATCGAGAATGACAATAATTCGGGGGAAAGAGGTACGATCGAAACGTATACTTTTATTCGATACGAGAGTCTCTAGTTTTTATTTCGACGATATTATTGTTTTATCTGTTGTTTCTTTTATTTATATAATAATATGTATAAAGTATCATTCGATCATAGGTTAGGGAGCTTTGCATAGTCGTAGCGTAGTAATGACGCAGGCGAGAAAGTGTATCGAGAATCGTTGGAAAAAAAATCATTCTGAAAAGTTTCGTGCTTAACGAGACTTTTTTCCGCCCCCCGCCCCGCGACATTAATAAATCGGAAATCACGAGGAAACCGGTGCACGACCCTGGTGAATGCGTAGACGAGGGTTTGCGTATAGGTAGAAGGAAGGTAGATTTGTGAGAAGACACGAGGCTCTTTTTCCTCGTTTCCCGTAAAACGACGACGAGAGAGAATCGATAACGCCCGCAGTCATTCGACAGTCATCGGGTTTCTTTTCATTACACGTCGTACACGCGCTTTTTTTATTTTTTTATCCTCGCTCACATTTTCATCGACGACGCGGCCACGTCGATACGGGGTCGGATAAATCATTTTTCTTGTTTCGCGTCGAATGTAAATTTGATGAGCGAAGATTTTTTTTTTATTTTTTTTTATTTATTTATTTTTTTTTTAGACAACTTCAGGACCAAATCTGAACTCCGACCTCTGCAATTCGTCGAACGATCTCGCCAAGTTTCATCGTCCAACCTTCTCAACCCTTTTCCCACTCTCTTCTGACAATTTTGTATTCTTTGGTGTTTTTTTTTCCAATTTTTTTGTTTCCCAGTTTTTCATCTTTGTCCCGTTTTTCGCGTTTCACCCCTTCGCGTTTCTAACCGACACGTTCCGTCAAGCCCCTTCCCCATCTCTCGCTCTTGCTACCGCGCGCGCGACTCTCTATCCACCCTCGCGTTCAACCCTCTCTCGCCCGGTGGTGGTGCTACAACAATGACAAACCGTGAAACAATGCTGGGCGCCACTGGAAAAATTCCAAAAAATGGGGAATAAAAAAAAACGAAAAAAAAAAAAAAGCAGAAAAAACGCGAGAGAAAGAGAAAAAAATGAGAGCGAGTGACGACGGCGTTCGTGCGATTCGAGCCTCTCGGGGGTGTGTTTTTCTGCTCGCCCGTGTGCCGCTACTGGATACGTGGTGGGACAAAAAAAAATCTCCCGAGTTTCGACGATGAGCGAAGGGGGATGAGAGGGGGTTTAGGCGAGGCAACGCAAGGCTAGGCGATGCGAGGGCTGAAGAGGGGATGAAAGGGTAGAGCGGGGGTGTGGAGAGAGAAAGCTATAGAGGGATGAAAAAAATGTAAAAGCCTCGGCTCGCCGAGAGCTCTGCGGCGCTTTCGTCCCTGGGACAATACGCGACGATGAATGCCTATTATATTTATCTGTAACAGGCGTTCCATAAAGCAAATAACACAGAAGTGTAACGAGAGATAAAGAAGAGAGCAAAAAAAAAAAAAAGAAAAACGAAGAATTCTCCCGATCTCACCCCCCTCCGTGTCCCTCGCACCCCGGCGTTCCGCTTTTTTCGTGTTTTTTTTTTCACGTTTTCTTTTTGCACTCCGCGCGATGCACTTCTTTTTTTTTGTTTTTTTTGTGTGCGTGTTTTTTTTTGTTTTTTGTTTTTTTCATGCATCAACGTTTGTTTTCTCTATCGCACACTTTTTTGGTCGGAATTTTTTTTATCTACCCGGACTGTAGCGTCATAAATATTTTTTTTTCGCGATTCTCTCCGAAGCGGAGAGACTCCGGCCAAGTGAGGAAGGGAGAGGGATAGAGAGAGAGAGAGAGAGAGACGAGTTTTCGGGCATTCTCATCCCTTATTTATCTCGCTTTTGATAACGAGCGTCCTCTTTGTCCTTGTCGCTATCAACGTGCCGTAACATCGACGCAAAATAATAACGATGATTATAATAATAATAATAATAATAATAATAATAATAGGAGAAAATAAAGGAATTTATTTCCGGAAACGAGCGAGCCAAACGATTCGCTTAGGTCTCTGCACACGATCTGGAAGTCTTGCCAAAAACGCTTATTCGCATCGCGTGCTCGACTCTCACCCCCCCCCCCCCCCCCGACCATAAAGCTTAAAGGGGCCATTTCTCCATTTTTTTCTTTTTCATTTTTCATACTTACTTAGATATATAACATTAATAACTTTCTTTTTTATAGACGATATCGTACGTAATATCGTTTTATAAAACAAAGATTATAGTCACAAATCGAATATTCGAGAGAGCAAAGGTTTTGTTCGTATCGCGCGATGCGAATGAACAAAAGAAGTGTACGCGTATAGGGGCCATAGCATAATGCACCGCTCGTACGAAGCTGCACATTTCCAAGGATCCCAAACGGTTCCCATTCATTTCCGTGAGGCGAAATGAGAAAACGAGAGACTCTACATTCTACATTAAAAAAAAAAAAAGGAAAAAAAAAAAGAAAAAAAACGAAACATTAATTAATTGACGTTAATTGCCAGCTGTAGGATAGCGCATAAACACGTATCTACATATATATATATGGCTTGCACTCATCTACAACAAATACACAACTCCTTGTTATCATTTCATAGCCCGGAACCTCCCTCTTTTTTTAATTTTTTTTTTTTATCTCTACATGTCATTTCGCGGTTTTCTCCCTACCATCTTTCAACGAGAGCGCGACAGAGAAAGAGAGAAAAATTCTCCTTCACATATCGGATAAAGAAATAATTGCGCGGTTCTCCGCCACTGTATGTTCACGGAACCGAAAAGGGACAGATAAAATTTTCGTTAATTGGCATTCAGCTTATAATAACCCAACGACGAAACTCCGTCTCCTCTTATTATTTTTTCGTCTCGTCGCTTTTTTTGTTTTTTGTTTTTTTATCGTTTTTCTTCTTTTTTTTGTTTTTCTACTTTTTTTTACAACTTTAACGAATACTGTAAAATTTTCGTTCAAATTCATTTCGTACGTATAGTTTTGTAATCGCGCGTTTGCATTCGTGAGTGATTTTTATACGTCGATTTTTTTAACAGGGCGGTGTGAACGCGAACCCACGTGAGCCACGAACACGTACACGTATATCGTATAAAATCGTTTCTCGTTTTGTATAAATTCCCTGTGTGTGTGTGCACGCGGGGACCCACGTGTGGAGTGGGGATGCGAATGGTAGGCTCGCAAAATTCTCTCTGGATGTATCGTGGAACGTACACCGAGAGAGCGAGAGAGAGAGAGAGAGCGAGAGAGAGAGAGAGAGAGAGAGAGAGTGAGAGAGAGAAAGAGAGAGAGAGAGAGAACGAGACTATTGTCACAGCACACTCGGTGGTGTGAGAAGGGGAATGACGTTGCCTCCCGGCAAGTGTGTGTGTGTGTATACGCGCGCCAATTGAAATTATTTTTCTCGCTGAATACAGTCGGGGAATTTTATTATTACAGGAGCGAGAATTTGTCGGGATGATTTTGCTTTTTTTTCACCAATCGGGATAAATCCCACCTGCTACACCCTTGTATTTGTATACATATATATGTGTGTGTGTTATGTACGTTTCGATACACGTTTTTATTTTCGGTGAAAAATCCCCGCTACGTGTGTCTCTCTCTTTCTCTCTCGCACTCCATACAAACTCCCTTTATCTTTCATCGGGTGCCAATTAATTGAAATTGATCAGTGCACTGGATTAAAATAACGTTGTCGGTTTTGAATGGAAAAAAAAAAATAAAAGAAAAGGTACGAAAAAATGAAATTATTGCATGTATTCAACGATGGCTCGTAGCTTTTCGATATTAAAAAAAAGAATGTTGCTCCTTCCTACCTTTGGAATTTTATTCATGAAATTGCATTTTTATCCAGTCTGGCTGATTGTCATGTTCGGGGGGAACTTTGTACATTTTGTTCGGGGGGAAAAACAAAATTGTATGAAAATTCCTTCTTCCCTCAGAATACGAATTTGCTCGGTATGAATAAAATGTCGCAGATTTTGTAAAATGTTTTTAAAAAAACATAAACTTTTCTCTTTCGTTTTTATTATTATTTTTGTTTAATAAAAATACGACGATATAATTAAACGAGAGAGACAAGTGGGAATATTTCGTGTCAGCGCGTTTAAAAATCGCTCGTGGTCGAGCTTACAGGATAGTTATTTAAATACGGTAAGTATGAGCCTCGATAAACTTTGGGGTTGATACGACTTGTACAAACACATACTCGAGAATTACCATCGCTAATCCTCTTTCGTTGAGCCGCGGCAGGTAGGTTAACTCGAGATTAAATCTCTCTTGCCCCTTCGACTCCGTACTTTCGTTATTCAACCTTCGCGACATTTTCCGCCAGGACTCTTAATCGCCAACTCCCTTTTTACTATAGCTATATATATATATATATATATATGCATATATATATCAGTGTATATGTGTATGCAGTAGAAGGGATGAAGACATTTCAGGGATGAGAAACGAACGAAAGTGGGGAAAAGGAAACGTGAGAGAAAATCCTTTGAATAGAATGAGGCAACTGCGGATATAGCGAGAAAGGTTCGTCGAGTGGCGGAGGAAAGGGACGCCGGAAAAGAGAGCCGAGCGGCATGGCAAAGCCAGAGAGAGAGAGAGAGAGATAGACAGCGAGAGAGCGAGAGAGAGAGAGAGAGGTGTGTGTGCATGCCAAAAACTATAACCTGTTGCTCTCACCCCGTCGGTGGTGGTGGACGTAGTGGGTCTCACGAACGCCGAAAAACGCCCCTAGCCCACGCGACCCCCGACTCCAACTCCCCCCAACCCCGCTACGCTCTCTCTTCTACATTTATATATAGATGTACCTACAAACCCTTTAGAGTCCTTGTCGTCATGCCGTCTGGTTCATCGTTTTCTACCAAACTCTAGCCTTCAACGATATCGCTGAATTCGAGGTAAACAAAAAAACAATTATCAAACAGCGAGGAAATATGCCACTCTTGGTGACCTCAAACGGGAACAATTATTATATCTTTTTTCTTTTTCCCACAATTATCATTATTTCCCGAAAGCCCCCCCGAACGAGTAAAACAATTTATCGAAACTCTCGAATCGATAAAGATCCTTGAGAGGAGGACGTCGATATGTGACTCATTTGATTAAAAGCCGTGTAATTAAGAAATTTTTTGTATTCCCCTCGACGCTAAGATAATCCTACGCGTTACAGGAAATCGCACGTGGCGAATTTTATACTCGTAGGTACATTATATCGAAAGCGATGAGTCATTCTCGGATTCTGCGACGGGTACGCTCGCGAAGCGAACATACAACGCGACCTTCCAACGCTCGTGACGTTCGTTCGGTTGCGCGCTCACGTGGCTTATCTAATATCTAATTCGTAATTTTTCATCAACTAAACGCTAACATTAATACGTTTTATTTGCGCGAAATAATATCTTCAGGCCATATTACTTGCGTGCGTATTACCGTTCGTACGTAGATATACGTCCACATACACACCTGTTTATATAGATATATCGTATCCATTTGCGCAAGCCACAACTATTATTTCAACGTCGAAAAAAATAAATTACAATCAGAAGTGCACACAAGAGGCAATACACACAGACACACATTATATATATATGTACATATATATATATATTTGTGTGTATATATGTATATATATATATATATATATGTATAATATAACGACGGAATAAATAATTCCGACAATCGTCATGCGAGTATATGCGATTATATATCTCATCGCAGCCGATAATTATATTATGCACCCGAGCATATATATATATACGAGCATACATATATATAATACGTATAAATATACGCGCGACCATAAATGCGATTCACGTGCGCGCATATAACTCCAGACACGATATTAAATTTTAAATACATTTATTCTGTCGTCGAACATGATTATCCGGATTTTCCGATTGCACGCGCGTCATATCCAACCATAAACCTCGTGTCTCGTCCACCGTGACTAAATCCCCCCGAAGCCCCTCTCCGCCTATCCGGCTGGCCCACGCCCCCTTAAACTTTACTTTACCAGAAAACACTCGTCGTCATCGTTCTCTCGCGTGGTGCGATAAAAGAGTGAAAGAAAAAAAAAACAAAGAAAGAAATAAAAAACAAAGTGTACGCGAATGGTCGAAAGCATCGTCGCGAAATACGCGAAGAAAGAAAAAGAAAAAAAAAGATCGAAATGATGAAAAGAGTTGGGAGTACGAAAAAACAAAAACAACAAAAAAAGGAAAAACCGAGGGTACGAGGGATGAAAACAAAAATGACGATGGACGAGCGTATCTCGCGTATGAATATTTCTCTTCGCTTCGTTTTTTCGTTCTTTTCCATATCTTGTTTTTTTTTTTTCTTTCTTCTTTTTGTTGTCTCTCTTCGCGGATAACTGGCTGCTCGATCGTCATTCTCGTGCGGGGGTTTTTCTAGCTTCGGCATTCAAGCCTCGTTTCCAATCGCTCGGCGTCGCGATGCACCGGCGTCGTACCGTAAAGCACACAGCAAAAACCCCGGAGCTTCGTTATATATATATATATATATATATATATATATATATATATATATATAGAGAGAGAGAGAGAGAGAGAGAGAGAGAGAGAGAGAAATGTCATCGAAAGCGCAGCGAAAGCGTGCACGCGCAATACCAACCCTCCCTCCCTCTCTCTCTCTCTCTCTCTCTCTCTCTCTCTCTCTCTCTCTCTCTCTCTCTCCCCTGTTCCACCCCTTCGTCATGTATTTTTATGAAATCATTGTTTCGGATGACAATACACCGGAATGAGCAATGCACAATGACTCCGCATGCTACGCGCATCGGCACAGTCGTCCCTTGAATATGGCGAACGAGGGCGGGCGGGGGTTGAAAGGAGGACTCTGAAGAGAAGCTAAAGAGGGGATGGATCGCTCGGAGGTACATTTACCATCATCCACGCTGCCAATGGGGTAAAAATGGTCAGCGAGGGAAAATATTTTCGTAATTTATCACAAAAATCATCAATTTTCGGACAAGAAATATTTTCAACCTCTAATTTTTCATTAAGGGGTGAAAATTTCATTCGACCGGTTGCATCGAACGTTATCGAACGTAAATACATTTTTTCGGAATTTCGTCGAGTTGAAATTATTCCTTTCGATAAATTATTGTCAACCCCCCTCCATTAACGTTGAAAAGTTCAAACGATATATCGCACAACACGACGATGTATTAGATCGCCATATTCGGAGCCAAAGAAAACAGCGCTACTGCCTCCTCGTCGTTTATCAGTTCGTTTTCACGTTATGCTTCTGTTTTCTTTTTATTATTTTCTCATTATTTTTTGTTATTTTTGTATCCACCCCCGCCTCGTTCCTCTGTATTTTCTCCGTCGGTTCTTCCATGTTTGTTCCTGTTCGATACGAGTCTATCGTTGCCATGATTTTTTTTTCTCCGCAATTCGACGCGAGCTCTTCGCCTCGTTTACTCTCTCTCTCTCTCTCTCTCTCTCGTGTTCTTTGTTGATGACTGTCGATGAAACGATGACATATTTTTCCGGTTTTTCCACTCGCGCGCCTCGTTTTTTTTTGCTCGCACGCTGTTGCCCCCCGGCACGCGACCCTCTTTCCTCTCGACTCCTCTGCCTTTTCTCTCTACGTATTTCCTCTTCTTTTTTTGCTCTCTCTTTTTTGCACTCTTTTTTCTCTCTAACCAGACTTTTTACCGCATACACGTGTGCGCGTGTGTTCGCGGTAGTCAGAAGCGCACGCACTGACGCACCGACACGTTTTTCTCTCTCTCTCTCTCGTCCTTCCCTTCGAAATACCGCACACTGTATGGATTTGTGCGTGCAATGGAAATATCTGTTTCTCCCTCTTGTTCTCCTCCGTTCGTATGGATTCTTCGTCCACCATTCTTATGCTCTTTGTCTCGGTTCGTTTTCTGTGTTTTTTTTTACGATTTCTCTCTCTCTCTCTGTTGTTTTACCGGCTGCGTTCGCGGTGCCCGAGGGCTCGTCCGATGACGATGATGACGACTGCGCTTTTCTTGGCCAAAGACAGACGTTCAATGGACCGTATGGAATTTTAATCATCGCTCTCTTTTTTATCCGCACACCCATCGAGAGTCCTCGATATATCCGATTTCGCGAGATAAATGATAACAAAAAAAAGAACATTGTAATATGAAATTTTTGTTTTTAGGTTCTAAAAAATTCAGAACATTATCGAAGAAAATTTTTAAAAAAGAATAAAACAATATCGTAACATTTTTTCATCCTCTCGTACTACTTCGAGGGCGCACGACGGCAATTTTCGCGATACGACGAAACGAGAACGAACGAAATATTCAACGCGTTACGCGAGGTAGACACGAGAAAATAATAACTATAAAAATGCGCGAAGTACCCGTCGTTACGAAACGTGGCGATAAGGGGATGCGGCGAACGGGGGGGAGGGCGACGATGTGCGAGATTGAAGAGGGAAAACGAAAAAGATGCGTATTGTATAATACGCTGGACGTGAAGAGAGAGCGAACGTAAAACAATTTTTTTTTTCTCCTACGAACGTAGTCCATTAGCAAACCGATGACGAGACGGGGGCGGTAGAGGAGGAAAGCGGGAGGGGGGCACATCAGGGAGTGAAAAAGAGTTGCCAGCCACGGCTGATGTGCAACCCTTCGAACTCTCCATCATATCGACATTTCCGATGCCCATTTTCTTTTTCATTTTTTTCGTTTCTTTTTTTTTTCTTTTTCTTTTTTTTTTTTTTTTTTATATTTTACCTCGTATACGAGAATCCATACGGATATGTGCAACCGAGTCGTCGTAGGTGCGTCCAGTTCGCGCTATTAATATACGTATAAATTTTCTCTCTCTCTTTTCATCCGTCGCGTGGGATTCATATCTGACGATATTGACGAAGTAATCCATTAATTTTGATGTCCCGAACGGGGAGGAAAAAATACGGTTGTGACAATTTTTTAATATTAAATTTTGTTAATTTTCCGTAACCGTGCGAAATTGTACGCGGGTGGAATTTTACGATAAACGCGTAATTATATATGTTTGTTGTTGTCTAAGAGTTAAGAACAATTAGAGTCGTTTAATTGATATTAAGAATTGCGGCGAGAGAAACGCTCCCCATGCGAGGATGAAAAAAATCAAGGAATAAAAAAGAAAGCATTTTGTAAATTCGCTCATTACACATTTCGGTCGGGTGAATTTTGGTCGCGTAAATTCCCGAGAAAAGAGAGCTCTCTCTCTCTCTCTCTCTCTCGGAGTTGGTCGTCTCGTCATCGCGCGGCCAATGCGCGGATGAAAGCGATGACTGCAAGGAGAGGATGAAATACCGTGGTACGTTGAACCCAATCAAGTGGTAGTCGTAAATTTACATCAGACCACGTCGGACGTGCTAATGGCGGATACGAAATTACGATTGCCGCGCTCGGTGATGCTCGTATGTATATGCGATATATATATATATATATGTAAGAGAATTATATAAATAAATATATATATATATATTAAAATGGAATGAAAAAAAGAAATTGTCACGAAATGAAAAGTCGACTTTTTCTCTTTTTAGAAGTCGTAAAGAACAGCGACTCTCGAAATTTTAGGTCGTCGCGCGAGTTTCGCGCCCCTTTACAAATCTCGATCGAGGGTCGCTCGCCCGGCTTGATTTTACACATTGAATAAAAAGAAATAAAAATAATAACCGCGTATATAAAACGATTATTGCTCCGACGACCAAACGAGGCGGGAGGATAAAATTCGTGCACGAACGGTAAAATACAATTGTCAATTAAATACCGGTATATACGAAATAACGTTTAAATTGGCTTTTATTGTCCTGAAAATCGATGAGATATGATATAATTCTGTATCGAGAGGAGGACTGATCGGTTTTTCAGGGAAAATGCAAAGTTGAACGGTTTGTTGCAAATTATCGTTGCAATTGAAGTCCCCGATGGGTGGGAGAAGGTCGGTGAGGGGCGAGTGGAGAGGGTAGTGCCCAGTCACCTCTCCTATATACTCGTATATTTGTATATGTATCGTGCATTTTGCCATACCAATGTTAATGAGCACGCTGTACGAGAATTCAACAGCATAATATAGTACATAATGTATCGTCCAATTTCTCCGTTCCAATATTTCTTCCGTTTTCTATTCGCCTCTGTATCTCTTATCCGTCCAAAATTCTCCGCACCAAAAGTGCGAAAAATTCTTCAAACTTTAATGTTTTTTTTAACAAAATCCGATTTTGTGATTTTTTTGTTTATTTTTTGTTTCTCGACTGGCACGACGAATTATACGCGTATACCTATATACGTAGGTATACGTATGAATGCACATGACACGAGGGAAGTGTGCACGGGAATACGTATAAATGCGAGGACCGTAGGTGGGGAGGGGGAGTCGCGGTGTTTATATCTGCCGGCGTTAACGCGTGCTGCATATGAGAACGAGGGTTGAGTTGTGGGGAGGGAGAGGTGCGGTGAGGGTTGCTCGTGGCCAGTGCAACAGCAGTTTCGCCACGAATATTTATATGTAGAGAAATCGGACGGTTCGGGCTCGTTTCTATAACAGTATGTACATATGTATAATATATACAATATATCTATATAATATATATAGATATATATAGATATATATATATATATACTATAGTAACATATTGAAACGCATCTCGTTCATTCGTTCGTTCGTTTTTCGATAGGCAGATGCGCCCGATGATATATTAACGCCAACTGTGCACCCGATACACCTCGCGGCTCCTCTTCACCCTCCTATCCCACCCCCGTGCACCCTCACCCCATCTCGCTCTCTCACTGCCGAATAAATTATAGAATTATTGTTTTATTGTCTCATACACACATATTCGACGAGTATATATCGCTGGCTTTCCGATATTTTCGTGACTGCGCGCCCTCGCCGACTAATCGTGCGAAAAATCCTCAATTTTCAAATCGACGAGACAGACATTTTACCTTAATTTTTCGTTTATAATTTATAACAGATAAGTTATAAAATATCGCCGGCTGATATATTTTACGAAGATTGCTCTAATTTTTATATTTCTTTCTTTCTTTCGTTTCTTCGTGGTGGTTTTTTTTTTTTTTTTTTTTTTTTTTCGTCTTCTTCTTATTCTTCGTATCGAAATAATTTATCATTGTAATTCTCGTCACGCGGTGCGTTCTCTCCTACGCTATCTGGAACACCGCCTCCTCTCCCACTCGCACACATAAATGATTTTTTTTTCCTTTTTTTTTTCTTCTTTTTTTTCATACAAGTTTAAACACATATTCGCGTGCCGCGTCAACTCGTCGACGTCGTCGAACAGAGACGACTCACACACAGACGGACCCGGAGACCAGCATGGAAAATTGTATGTACACTGGGGCATGTGTGCTTCACCTACGCGCCAGATGCCACATAATTGATTAAATAGTTTAATCGCTGGTAACCTTGTCGTTTATCAATCGATCGTGCCTACCCCTCCCCCTGTTTGTATTTTCTGCCACGAGAGACAGAGGACAAGAACGATGTTACAAACGCGTCGGTATGAATTTAATCCACCCGACTATTATTCTCGACGTATACGTCCTCCTCATCCATCGTTTTTCTTTCATTTCTTCATCATTTCTATCTTTCCATCGCTGACGTAATGATATGTCCCGAGTTGGGTGAATTAGAGAGGGGAAAGAGAAAAAAATTTGGGCACGTTGAACCGCGAACGAAAAATAGCGAGGAGATGGAGAGAGAGAAAGAAAAAAAAGTCGACGAGAGTTTTAGTTTAAATAAAGGGGAGAAAAAGGCGAATCGAGAGAGAACGATGGTGTGAGGGACAGAGAGAGAGAGAGAGAGAGAATGAGAGACCCCCCTGCTACCGCTCGTTAAAATATCTTCGTCGTATAACCGCAGTTGAGAATATATTTTAATATTTTCGAATACATTAAAGTTTATCGTTCTGTGCAAATCGCAACCGCGCACCTCTACCCCCCAAAACGAGTACACATACACGCGCGCATACTTTTTTCTCGCCTTTTAATACGTATATATATATCGTATAATATTTTTCTTTATCATTTTGGTCTTTTTCTCGCTTTGGCTCGTTTCTCGAACGCGCGCGAAGTGACCCCGATACATAAACGTTACGATCTCCATCCGTGTTTTCGCCTGACCTGTCGTCGTCGCGTATATATTTTCATCCCCGAAAAAAAAGCTAAATAATCGGTCGAGAAGGATCGAGAGAATATTTTGAAATAAAACAAAAGAAAACCGTCAGAATAGAAAATAATCTCCTTTATGTGCCATTTTATTCTATGGAATTCGTCGTAATTAACGATCGGAGAGTTTCGTAATAATTAATTAAGTCCCGTCAACCTCGGCGTTTTTTGCATCAACGGATAAAGAAATAAATTCTGACCGAAGCGATTTTCGCCAAGACCGAGAAAATAATAAAATAATAAAAAAATAAAAAAAATAAACGAAAATATACGAGAAAAGAAAAGAAAAAAACGTGACATTTAACGTAGAAGAGATTCAGCGTGCGGATGTGGTCTGTAAAGATATTCGCGAAGGAGAGACAGGGCAGGCGTAAAGGGAGGAAGTTCCGGTGGAGTTGGCAAAGTGGGTGCGGAAACTCGAGTAGAACGGATGGATAAAAAGCGAAGTGAGAGAAGGAGAGAGAACAAATGAAGAAAGGTGGAAAAAAAGTGCGCGCACAAAGTTCTCGGTGAGCGAGAGAGAGAGAGAGAGAGAGAGAGAGAGAGAGAGAGAAAGCGAGAGGGGAACGACAGTCGAGTGAGTTGCCGAGACCGAAAAGTTTGCCTAACGGTAAAGCAACGAGTTAACATTAATATATTCCGTCGGAAAGTTCTTTTTATTATTTCGTTTTTTAATAATTTTCTTTTTCTTTCGTTTATGTTATTTTTTTTTTTTTTTTTTTTTTAAATAATATTCCCGGGCATTGTCTGACGTCGGAACAATAAAACCGCTGTTCTCGTTTACGACAGACGACTCTTTTTCTCAGCATTGGTGGAGCGAGCGAGACGGGGGGGGGGGGGGGCGGGGGTGGCTAAGACCAAGAACAACGCGAGACGGACTCGAGGCGAAACTAGAGACTAACACCCGCATCCTAGCACTTTCGTATTGGAGAGAAAAAGAACTTCGGCTTTCCGGCATTCGCTATAGAATGTTTGTACAATGTGCAAGAGTGTATTATACGTATACGTTCGCGGCGTTTTTTCTTCTTCTTCTTCTTCTTCTTCTTCTTCTTTTCTTTCTGTTCTACGTGTCGTATTTACCTAGTGGAACGAAGGAAAATTCGCGAAAAGTGGAGAAAGCAACGATAAGTGTATGGGTCGTTACGACTCGAATCGCTGATTTTTCTTAAAACAAAGAAATCTCGAAGCTGCGAAATGATTAATCGATGAAGAATTTCTTATCTTTCCATTGTTTCAGCTCGATTCTTTATTTTTCATGAATTTCTATAGTTTTATGAGTCAAACGAATAAACGTTTCGTACCTCGTGTATGTGTGTGATATTGAGACAAGTCGTAGCGAGACGCGAATTCAAAGGTAAACAGAGAGAGAGAGAGAGAGAGAAAGATGGGCGAGCGAGAGGAGAGAGAATGGTGAAAACGCTGAGGAAAGAACATTATACATTATATATGTATATATATATATATATATATATATAAATATATGTAGGGTAAGTTTTATAGCATGAGAAGCCAAAGCAGCTCGAGTCTTCTGGTTAAAGTAATTACGAGCCGCCGCCAGCTGCCGCGGACTTTAAATTATAGAAATTATAAAACGCGAGCAGACCTCTATTCGTTTCTGTGTGTTTCTTTTAATTTTCTTTTTCCTTTTTTTATAATCCCACCTTTGCACTGACTCACCGAGAGAGTGCGCAAGTTAACCGGTCGTTTCTCTCTTCTCGTACTACCCGGCGGTCTATCCTCTCTCTTTTCTTTTGCCCATTTTCCCCGAGTTTTCCATCTCTCTCTCTCACTCTCTTTTTCTCTTTCTTGCCCCCTCGCTAAACACCCTCGCGGTTGAGCGCGTTTCCTTTCGTCCTTTCGCGCCCTTTTTCCCTCCCCGGTCTCGACCGCGCCCTGCGCCCCTCGCTCGCTCTCTCTCTCTCTCTCGCTCTCGACATCGTCGCAATTCATTCCGAAACAAAAATGAGGAACGACTCGAAACCAAGGACCGAGGGACAAAAATGTGGATGAAAGAGGAGCGTGTGCAACAGAAAGAAAAAGAGAGAAAGAGAAACGAAAAAAGAAGGATAAGGAAAGAGAAATAAATTAAAAACCGTATTTCGCACTTTGAGCGAACGAATGCGGCTCTCCGTGTTTACAAAGGTGCGGATAAACGACGATGGAAAAGATGTCAAAGATGAAAAATTGTGTTTCAGAAAGGAGGATAAACGCTTTCGAGAACGCGAATTACTTTTTTTCTTCTTTTTTTTTTCTTCTCTCTTTCGTTTCTGTTTGCACCGGTATCGTATTATCTCAACATGTTAACCGCTTTCATCGTCATTCTCTATCATTTTGTATAATCTCGTTCTATAACGTTGTGTAGAATTCTTGCGTCTCGTTTCGTTCGACTACTCGTCGTTTGCGAGCGAGACAGGGAGAGAAAGAAGGGGGATGACGACGTCGAAAGAGTGGGGGAAAAAAAGAGTGGCGGGAGAGTCCGAGGCTGTGTTGCCTGCGATCTCTCCCCCTCTTCCCCCTGCCCACCTCCTCGCCTTCCCCTCCACCAACACGCCTACGTATACGAGAGAGAGACGAGGACGCCAATATAATTGTATCTAAATTATAATATACAAATAATAGCAGCCACAACGGCAGACTGACGCCAGTACAGTCCGACGCAGAAATATATACGAAACTTAAATAATACACGTTTCGTTCATTCGCGTAAAAACAATTTCGTACACGATATATATATATAACGAAATCGACGATAATATCATTTCTAAGAAATCGACGATTTGAATAATTGAACAATAAAGATATAGAAATATTAATGGAAAATTTCCTTATCGAACGAGAAAATATATATTTTCATGAAATTCGTTCGGTTTTTACGATGGAATAACGCTCGAAAGGAAAATTCCACGATGAACGAAGAACTCGTCGTTCGACTCACGATTTACGATTATAAATATAAATACGAGTATATCGCGCGACAAGCAAACGTCTCTCTTTGAGCCAAAATGCGCACGCGAGATTTTATTTTTTCTTCTTCGTCTCATTTTTAATTATTTATCCATAGTAGCGTTTTATCTTTTTGTTTTGTTTTGTTTGTTGTTTCTTTTCGCCAATTCCCCTTTCTTTTTTATACGACTTTTCTTAATTCCACGTTTACGATATCGCACATCGACGCACATCGTGAGCGTAAACACGCGCGTGCGCAAAAAAACACACACACACACACACACATATACATAGAACACGTAGGAAGTATTTCCTGAAATAACATTGCTCGAGGCATATCGCAAAGTGCATAAAAAGCGTAACGACTTGAAACATATAAATTTCTATACCCCTGCGGGGGTTGCTCCGGTTGTCTATGTGGAAATGCGGTTGTCGAGGGAGTGGCGGGGTGGAAAAGGTCGGGGGGGAATTGGAGGAGGGAAGATGGAGGAAAAAGGAGAACGAGGAAGGGTTGGTCTTCTATATATATATATATACACATTTATATATAACTGGAATCCAACAGCCCGCCGACAGTAGCGAAGAAAAATAAGCTCGAACGAAGTAATAATAAAGAAATATGTTTCTGCACGGTTGGCGGTCGACATCAGTCCTGGGCGAACTCGCGCGTCGGAGTAAAAAGCCACGGGAAAAGCCGTGGCTGCTGTACAACACCTACCCCCTCTCCCGTCCGAAACTTTGTCTCTCGTGCCTCCCCCTCTCTCCCTCCTGCGGCCCTCGCTCGTTTCGCTTTTATACGTATTTTGTTTTCCCGCTGTTTATATCGCGTCTTGGGAATGGTCGAGAACTCTGATATTAATCAAACGAGAGCACGATTTTAAGAATATTGTTAACGTTGGTTACGAAAAAGGCAGCGTTAAGTTTTCTTTTTTTCTTGTTTTTTTTTTTTTCTTTCGGGAAATGACTGGAAAGAACGAATAAAAAAAAGAAGGAAATGTCGGTACTTTGCATAATTTACAAGCGCGTTGAGAACGATCCGCGTGTGTACATCGCGGCCTCGAGATCGAATAGGGGTGGAAAATTCAGGGATGGTCTATGAACGCGTGAGAGGTCGAGAGAGAGAGCGAGAGAAAGAGAATGAAGAAGGTTGTAGGGCGAAAAAACGACGTCGTATAACCGCTCGCGCTGGCATTATATTTTATAGGACGCAAGGATTGCGTTTCTTCGAACAAAAGTATATCGCCAAAGCGTTGCCTTGCCTATGTGGGCGCGAGTGTGCGCGAGAGCATGCGAGGGCAAGAATGGTTTCTCGTGCTTAATCGTAAACCCGAGACTCGCCACCCACCCCCTCCCTTGCTTCCTTTTTCCCACTCGGCAATAGTTTGATTTTATCTTGATTTTATTTGCTCGCCCCCACCGCCCCTTCTCTCATATCGAGTTCGATAAAATGATCGTATCCCAAAGTACCGAATGTACGTTTGACAAAAGAAGGAGGTGGGGAAGGGAGGAGGGAAATATTTCCGCTTCGTAATACGAAAACGAATGTGAGACAAAGAAGTGGGATCGATTCGTTTTTTTTTCTTTTTTCTTTGTCTTTTTTTTTTTCAAGTCTCGTACACCTTTTATTATTCAAAATGCATTTTTCCCGACCATCTTGAATTTCCCTCGTTCGAATGCGAAATCGATATTAATATTGTCATTTCGTATAGAAATCGTCCTATGGAAATATACAATAACATGTAAATCTTCCCGGGCTACATTATATTTTATAGGACACAGAAAATTGCGATTTCTGAAACGATTATTATACTTTCCCTCCCCGTTGCATATACTCACTCCGACCCCCTTCCCTCGTACCTCCTTCCACCCTCTCTCGCTACGTTTCGAAACGACCGTAATATTTAAAATCGTAAATCCCGCGCCAGTTTCCAATTTCCCCTTTTTCCTTCTGGTTAAATAAATTTTTCCGCTTTTCATCGTTACCGAAAAAAAAAAAAACAAAAAAATTGCGAATGCAATTTTTTTGCGATACGATGAAAAAGAGAGAGAGAGAGAGAGAGAGATGCGAAATACATGCAAATAATGATTAACGCTTTAATTGTATCGCGCATCGAACGAGTCCACGGGTAACACAATGTATTACGGGAGCGTTTTACACGCACACAAAAACTCACACACACACACACACGGTGAAAACTTTCTTTCTTCGTTTGTGTATATTCTCGCTATCGGACAGCTGGGAGGAGGATTGTGATGCGGTTAGTCGTCGCGCGTGTTACAACTCCGCGACGCGGCGCATTCACCTACCTATATCTTATCTCGGTGTTCACTTATCTCTTGTTGTATCTCATAATAGCGCGCGGGCGCCGCTGCACCCTACACGTATGCATATATATATATATATATATTTATAAAGTTGGAGTTTCTTATGCATTTTTCATATTACCAAAGACTCGTACTTATATACATGTAAAAAGAATACGAGGAAAGGCACAGAGGCTCTCGGGCACGCTTTTACTTCATGTATTTTTCATTTCTTTTATTAAGATAGTCTACGGACCGTGTGTTGAGGTAGAACTTGCCCATGTATCCCGACACTATATATATATGGAAGAAGAGAACAGGATAATATTTTAGTACGAGTCCTGTGTGGATATCGAAAAGACCAGAAAAACGTGTGTCGAACATCAGTTTTGTTCAACGATACGACGGTAAAGAACGAGCACGTTTCGTTCTATTCGTTCGATATTATATACAGAAACATATATCTCTTTTTCAAAGCAATAATATTGCAATATATACGAAGTATATGAATTATATTGCAATAATATATCGCAATAGTAAAAGTCACGGAAATAAAAGTATGCCTCGAATATATCTATATATACATATTCGTGATATTCGTGTGTATGTGTGTCTGTGTAGATATAGATATATATATATATATATAGTGCAGTGAAGGGAAGCTTGTACCGAGAGCCAATAATTATTGTTTTTACCCAGCTGCCGGACTCGACGCAGCGCTAGCGCGCTGCCTGCAATTAAAAAATGTTTATTTATTCAGACTCGGCTTTTTAGCGCTCTCGCCCTGCCTCCCCTGTGTCTATCTCGAGTGCACGCACGCGTACTAGGCAAAATGAAAAAGAGATATAAAAACGAGGTGGGGGGGGGGGGGGGGGGGAGACGTGAAAAACGAAAGAAAAAAAAAAACAAAAAAAAACAAATAAATACGTCCGGACGAGGGAGTAAAATTAAAAAATAAATAATTTAAAAAAAAAAAAAAAAAGAGCTTATTTTGTTGCCCCGACAGAGAGGGTTCGCCCCGGTCGGAGAGGAGGATGGAGAGGGGCGGGGGGGAAAATTGCAATTTCGAATTATTAATATTGATTATAAATTGAAAATGAAAGAGTATAACGATGGAAATAATAATAAAGGCGATAGTCGACGGTGTACGTGCGTGTACGTTTCCCGAGCGACGACGAGGGACGACGAATAAAGAGATGAGGAAATTGTTTTTTCGAATGTATACGTGCGTATAAAAAATTTATATGCATTTATTGTGTATGTATCGATATTATGTTTGGAGGATCGAAGGGTGGCTGCTGGAGGGTGAAATAAGGGGCGAGGGGGGAGGGTGGAAGCGGAGAACGTACGAATCGAGCAGTATACACTCGCGAGTTCCTCCTCTCGCCAAGTATTGGGGGAGGAGGAGGAGGAGGAGGGAGGGGGGCAGGCGAACAAAGAGGAGTGGGAGAGGAAAAAAAATGAGAGACACACTCGAAGCTCTCGATGGCAAAAGCGAATAAAAAAAAAAACGAAAAAAAGAAACGAGCATCGCTGCCTGGCAGCGCACCGTCGATGTTTTGTCTCGGCAAAAAGCAGCCGTAAAATAGCTAGTAATAATAAAACCTGTATATGTATATAGATACGCCGCCACGGCACGAGAGTTAATGATTTCGTATCTTGAATTTTAATGAAACGACGCGAAATATCGTGTTTAATTTGATGAAATGTTTTATTTTTCCTTTATCGGCGATCGAAAGTGATGGAAAGAAAAACAAAAGAAAAAACAAAAGAAAAAACAAAAAAATAAAAGAATTAAAATATTTAGCGACGCAAAATACAGAAGCGAACAGGCATATCGGTGGTGTGCGACGATTGTGAAGGTAACGATAACAAAAAAAGAGAAGAGAAAGAGAGAGAAAAAAGAGGGGGGAACTAAAAAAGAAAAGAAAAAATGCCACTAGATATTTTATGCGTGTGCGTTGCAGTCGCGTAGCGTGTGGTCGCGTTAAAAGTTGGCTTTTATCTCGTGACTGGATTTATTATTCAATCACGCAATGATTATGCTATGCCCATCCGTATATATAGATATACGTAAGTTTACATTAATGCATAAGGGTATATGCGCACTTTTTGCTTTATTTAACGTGTACGTGAGTGATATTGCAAATATGTCTACCAACTTGTGTATCATAAGCGTTATAAGCCCGGAGACGCGTGTGCACGTATGTACGTACTCCGTGGTACGTAGGCACTGTGATATATATACGCGTATATGTTTATATAATGCGTACGATATTATTATTGTAACCCCGTGAGGGAACTATAAAAATATCGACAACGTTATCGCTCGCTCACCGTTCAATAACAAGGCGACTACGAATATACCGATACATACAATTGATATATATATATATACAGCCTGACGATATAGGCTAACTAACAGAAGGCGCTTCAAAGTACCCTCGTTCTATCGAGTTGAATTATTTAAATGCAAAGTCGAACGAAATTATTAAAAATATCCGAGATTCCAACGACTTATTCCTACTCCGTGATACAAAAATATAAAAATAGCGTTACATAAAAGAAAAAGATAAAGGGAGAGAGAGAGAGAGGAATTCTGCCGTTGTCAAACCCGTTTTATTCTTCGGTTCTTATAAACAAACAATACAAAATAAATACAAAATATGTGCGAGATAAAATAATATATAGATATTGTTTTTTTGTTTTTTTTTTTTTTTTCTTGAAATTAATGAATTCTATAGCCAACGTGGGCGGCCCTCGATGAGAAATGTCCAAAGCGAAAAAGAAGAAGTCGAAGAAGAAGAAGAAGAAGAAGAATAAGAAGAGAAGGAAGAGAAATGGAAAGTAAGAGTTGGTCGAATGCGACGCAGGACGAATGTAAACGCGAAAGAGAGGAAGAGGAAGACGGCGAAAGTGGCGCTGGATATATGAACGCGTGCTTCGGCATTGATAGTGGGGACTGAGAAAGAGAAAGAGAGAGAGAGAGAGAAAGAAAGAAAGAAAGAGACGACAGTGGGGCAAAAAGAGAAAAAACAGAAAGAAAGAGAGAGAGAGAGAGAGAGAGAGAGAAACGGGTGTGTAAGGGAGGGTAGAATAAATAAAGCGATAAAATATAATATTACATCGTATTGCGGCTCTGTGGCTGCTGGTGCTGCAGCGTTGCATTCCAGGGTGCATTGGCCTCACAAATACGTCGGGGGGTCTCCTCTCTCGAGCAACGCTGCCGCGAGCAGACTAGCCCGCGCCGCGAACCGAACGTGAACCAGAGGCTAGTCAGTCCGACTAAACGCGTATACGTATATCATATATACGTATACCAAGATTTTTTTATATATATATATATATGCATATATATATATATGTACGTATGTATTTATACGAGGATATATACACGGAGAGCGAACGAACAGACCTTAATGCCTAACGCACTCGGGGATTTCTCATAACGCACCGTGTCCCACACATTCGTCTCTCTCTCTCTCACCCTCCCTCCTTTTTCCTCTCTTTTTACCACTCTGTCACTTTATGCGCTTCGATGTCCGCTAACGCGCGTGCACGTAATAAGCATGCGCGCCTCTCCGTACCGAGTATAATATAACCATGACTCTATACCGCGTATAGCTATTTCGAATTAAACATTCAAATTATTAACATTTTTTATTTTATTTTCGTCGGAGCGAAGAGTGCATTTTGTTTTATCATTTTTCTTATTTTTTTTTGATTTATGAATCTCTATCTTTAGACATTTTTTTGTCTTTTTTTTTTTCTTATCGTTCGACATCGTAATTTTAGGAATCTCGAGTGGAAGAGTGATTCAGCATTGTCGGGCTCGAGACGACTGATTGTCAGAGATTAGCTGTATTATTTTATATTTCTGCGGTTAGGTACGGAGTCGTTACGGGGGGGGGGGACGACAACGAAACGAGACGCATCGAGAGAGGGAGACGGATACGGGGACGCTATAAATGATGAAAATGCCGTCGAGTCATCGAAATTAAACGAGACTCTCGGGAAATCGAATTCACGGTAGCCATATATTAACGTTCGGCTCGTCCTAACGTTTTTTTCCTCCCGCTGTCTTGGCGTTCTATCGCCAAGTCGTAATTTTCAATCGATATCAATTGAATTTTTTTCACAGGGGAGAAAAATGGATTCGGACAAATTTGAATAAATATATAGAAATTAAAGAATAAAAAATCAAGAGTCAACTATAATATTTCAGTTATTCAATTTCTGCTGGCCTGCTTCGTCGAGAAGAAACTTGAGAAGTTTTAGTTTCACTCCCGAGTATACATATGCATATATATATATATATATAAAACATTACAACAATATATTATATAGTACATGGTGTATTGTAATAAGTATACGACAAGAATAACCGACGTCCTCGACTTCTCACAGTCCGCGCGAGAGATGAAGGACGGATAGAGCGCGAGAATAAAGAAAGCGGAGGAGAGATGGAGAGAAAAATGAGAATAAAAACACGCACGAAGAGATGCGAGGGAAGAAACGTGTCACGTATATTCGCAAGCGTGAAGGATCGCGCGCGTCGAGCTTCGTCGGAGAAGGTGCAGGTGGGGAGATGAAGAACGTAGGGAAAAGAAGAAAGAAAGAAAAAAAAAAAAAAAAAAAAAAAAAACGAAATTTACCGAACGAGAAGAAAATATTATCATAAAAATTCATTATTTCGGCCATTATTTTCTCCGAATATTGTGAACGATTAAATTCTAAGATAAACGCGAAGTTGCGATAAAAAAAGAAGAAGAAATAAAGAGAAAAAAAAAACGTGAAATATACGAAAAAATATATATATATATATATTCTACCGATAAATTAATATCTCCATATTTTTTTGACGAATTCGCCATCACGGCAAACAAAGCGTTCGAGCAGACAATTTTATCGTATATATAAAAGTATATATTGTAATATATACGAGAAAAATTCCTTGAAGAATACTCTCGCGATGCATCATTCGGTCGGACTGATATACAACGTGGGAGCGTATGAGGGACCAACGTGAAGACAGTTGAGAGGGGCGAAACTCGAACGAGGGGAAGGAGCCGAACGATGGACGGGGTAATATAATAAAATAAAATAAATATAGAGAGCGCGGAGCGATGCGAGTCGGGCGATATGCTCGGGCGACGAGGGAAAACGGAAAGCGCGGTGGGGCGAGATGGATAGATAGAGAAAGACAGAGAACACCGTAATGATATACAAATAAAATATATCCGCCATACAGAGAGAGAGAGAGCGAGAGAGAGAGAGCAAGAGAGAGAGAGCGAGAGAGAGAAAGAGTATATATGAGTTCACGAAAAAGGGGAAAGGGGCGAGGGCGATCGAGACAAGAAGAGAAGAGGGAGGGAATCACAGGCGAACGTATATGTACGAAAGTAACGCGTATGTAAATATATTTTCATATAATACGTATATATACACATATATCTATTTATATTTACGTATATCTACATGAAAACATGAGAAAAAAAAAGAACCGTCGAGCTTATACATAAAAGCATACGTACATAGGATTTATGGAATGTACTCACCGTCGACGAAATATATATTTAATGCCCATGAGCAGACTTGATAGTTGCAACAATAAAAGGAAGTAAAAAAAACGAATAGAGAGAGAGAGAGAGAGAGAGAGAGAGAGGGAGAGAAGAAGAAAAAACACATGTCTCGTGTGTATCGATCGTGAAATATAAATATGCACAAGTGTTACAACGAATGGAATTTATCATGAATTATGATCTCACTGTAGGTGCGCTTTTTTTTTATCATCGTCGATTGTACCTGTCGACGAAGTTTCTTTTTCTTCTTTTTCTTCTTCTTTTTGTCTCTTTACGAACGAGCCGGGGGTATATATCTGCAGTTATATCCGCGTAGGAACGAGACGGAACTGATAAGACGATTTAATTGCATTCGAATCTTTATCGCGATGTTATCAAGAGAGAGAGAGAGAGAAAGAGTTGCGAAATGGAAAGAAAAAGAAAAAAGCATGAAAATTGTATTATTTCAAAATTTATTCATTAAATCTGATTAATAATCCGTTTCTTCGCACCTTCTTGATATCACTTTAATCCGCGTGCACGTTTTTATCTTTTTATCTAAGCGGTGAAAAAAATGCAGCTGCAATTTCTCCGATGAAAATACGGATTATTGGGTGAATAAAATTGCGAGCAAAAAAAAAGAAGAAAAAAAAAATTGCGAGAAAAAAGGATCGTGTTTGAATCTCGATAAGATCGGAATAGTTGTAAAATATGGGGTGAGAAAAAGATGTTAAAATTGTAGAAGAAAGTACGATGAGAAAGACGGAAGAGGGCGTCGAGAGAAAAAGAGAGAGAGAGAGAGAGAGAGAGAGAGAGAGGACGACGACGACGAGGAGAAAAAACAGTAAGAGAAAAAAGGGGTGGAGGAGGGAGGTATTCGACACGATTCATATACGTTCATTACGAATGCATACGAGCACGTTAGATTGTACGTTAGTGCCTTGTAATAAAATATTGTAATGGTGGCCTACTTCTACCACCGAAGCCGCCCGGCTCACTCCGTTCCTCGCCGTCGACTACGACGACGACGACCACGACGACGACGACGTCGTCCTCGTCGTCGTCGTCGTCGTTGTTGTAGTATAGTTATAATATCTCTCCCGCGGCATTCTTTACCTTTCACGTTATTTATTCTGCAATGTGGCACATACAATGGCGGCGGAGACGACGACGACGACGTCGCGTCACTTTTCTCGCGTTATAACTCTCGTACTCCCGGAGTTAACGGCTATTTCAATTCTTTTTTGTTTTTTTTTCATCTTCCATTCAAACATACTTTGCAAAATTAATTTTGCCTAACCACTCGTATATCGAAAAGAGGAAAAACAAAAAAAAATGTTAATTAAAAAAAATTCTGATTATTATTAATGATAAAAATGTAATTATATATTCGACCTTTCGTGCATCGCTCTGAAACGCCCGATTCTTCATTTTCGTACTATACCCATACGCTTCTTTTTAGTTTCCTCGATTCGAGAACGATAATAAATCTTCCTCGTATCCGTACATCCGCGCCTCTTTCTCGTATAGTTATACATCCTATCACTCTCTCTCTCTCTCTCTCTCTCTCTCTCTCTCTCTCTCTCTCTCTCTCTATCTCTCTCTCTTTCTCCCTCGGCGATAGCCCGCGCGGCACCGAGTCAAATATTCGATTGGTAAGACGGAGAGAAACGAATCTATAGATGGTATATATATATATATATATATATATATATACATATATCAATGTATATATAATATAGAGAAGCAATCCGTATCCATCAAGCATCTGCCGAGCTCGTCGAGAGCGACCATATCCATCTCTCGCGGACTCGAGCCTCTCTCTCTCTCTCTCTCCCTCTCTCTCTGTTTCGCTCTTTCTCTTTCCCGGTCGTATAAATAAAAGTTTATTTAAAGACGTTTGAACGAAGTCGGCCGGCGGCTAAGTCTCTGGCGCGTAGGCATAAGCAGTTATATTATAGTCATATAATATATACATGCTCGTACTCGAGCTATATAATATGTATTAAGCTACATATTATCCATATATATATATATATACATATATATATATGGCATAGTCGACTTTTGTATATTCAAGCGTTTTATACATTGAACAAGAAACACACATTGAATGCAGCCCCTGCCTCTTCTCCTCTCAATGTGTCCCCCACCCTCGTGGCCAAACGTGGCAGCTCGCATAAAACACTCGCGCGTATAGTTGTCGCGGAACTCGCGTAGCACTTTACCAAGAGCCTTTTCCTCATACTGTTGTACGCCGTATACAATCCGGGCAGCAAATATATACGAGCGAGTGTAACACCGTCCCTGGTGCGGCGCGCGTACGCCGGCGCACACATGCGAAAATTCACGCCGCCGGCAATCCCCCCGTTTTATAGTTTATGTTATAAATTATTGTTATTGTTATTATCGTATTTCATACGGAGAATAAGATTTATTAAAAGCCTGCGCGTTAATACGCGAACCTGGCGATATATTACGCGGGCTCCCTCCCCCCCCCCCCCCCCCCCCAGCTCACTTGTATTCTTCATCCGGCGTCAGATATCAGCGTGGACAATTTTTTATTGAATAAAATTAATTCCTTTCGATTTGTTGCCGATAATATTTAAGAGTAATTTTTGCTCGATCTACTTTTTTTCTTTTTTTTTATACAGAAATATGTACCCCGTGCATAGAAAAAATTATGTTTATGCAAATGCATGCGTATGTGTGTCAGAGAAAGAGAGAGAGAGAGAGAGAAAATAAAAAAAAAAGTAGAGGGCCGAGGATATCTCGAGTCTCGAATAATTTTTTTCGCTAAACAAACGATGTAAATATATATATATGTCGGGGCGAGACATCCCTTTCCACCCTTCGCCCTCGTACTACTCCCCTGTGCTACTACTGCGACGAAAACATCAAAAAACCCCAGCGGCTGACACAAAGGCGCCATACAGGCTTGCCGTGAGATAGCGAGAGACGAAAATATAAAAGAGCGAACGAGAGAGAAAAAAGAAAGACGGAAGGACAACGCGATTGCGCGCGCGCGCGCGCGTTGGAAGGGACATCGGCCTGTCTTCGTCTGGCGCGTTGGTTCGACGACGCACGAAGGCCGAGGTTTCAAGGTGCGAGAGAGTGCCACGACGAGTTCGTGTGTGCCCGAGAGAAACGAAAGAAAAACAAAAAGAAAAAAAAAAGGAAGAAGCGAGAAAACGAGGAAGAAAAAGGGAGAAGGAAGAATAAAAAAAAACTGAGAGGGGAAACGAAAGATAGAATGATGTATGTCTATATATATATATATATATATATGCATTAAAATATTATTCTCAGATGAAATACCGGGTGGGGCCCGCCAGCATAGCGGCATATTTTTAGACCTTATATAAATACACGAATCATAATGAACGCGCCTTCCATACGTACGTGTTTGCCCGTTTCTTCCCTCTATAGTCTTCGCGTGTGTTACAATATATATATATATGTTTATGCTTGTGTAGGATCGCTTGTTCCCGAGCGTCCCCGTTGTTTGCACGGACGCGCGTTTGCGTTGGAAGAAAAAAAAAGAAACAAAAAAAAACAAAAAGTAAATTGAGAAAGGAAGCGATAGAACGCGAAAGTTGGAGAGAGAAAAAGAGAGAGAGAGAGAGAGAGAGAGAGGAAGATGAGCGAAACATGGCGCTTTCTTTGTGCTACCATTTCGTAGCCCGTGAGTGAGACAGAGACGAGAATAAAAAGAAAAAAGAAAAGAGGTAAAAAATCGAACCACGATTTTTGATTCCGCAACATTTTTCGTAACTAATATTTACGATCAACGATATATTCGAGGTTAATTAAATGCTTTCGTTTTTTAAAATTTTGTTTCCTCCGCAAGCGAGAAAATATGAACTTTATGTACCAACATTCTCACAATTCGTGGGAGAGAGAAAGACAAAAAATCAAATAGCGTTACCAATATCCGAATTCGACGATAAACTATATGGATAAAATTTGGTTCGATCCAATTGTTAGAAATTTATCGAGGGAGAAAGTTTTTTGGGAGGAGGGAACGGTGAAAAAAAATGCTGGTCGGCCGAGGTTCGAACGAAAAGGGGAGGAGAGCGAGAGAGAGAGAGGTGTCGAAGCGGCGGTCCATGCGACGTCGCGTTGTTGCATTTTCACCCGTTTCTCTCCTACCCCTCAACCCTCTCCACCCTATTGGCATCGACACCGCAATACGCGACACAGTATAACACCTATGGAGAATATACCACGGGGGTGCGGGGGGAGGGGGGGGGGGGGCTAAAACGCGACGTCGCCGACCGATATCCCAGTGTTTATTTGTTAATTCATTTCCAGCCGTTCGAAACGGCGTTATGTACGCCGCCCGGCCAGGATAGTACAGAGAGAGCATACGTTTGACGCTCGGTTGGCCAATTTAATAATTGCCGGCTGATTCATTAACTGCCGCGCGCACACGTCGCAGGCCACCCAAAACCGGTCGCGATACGAAACCGCGATTATTTAATCGCGATCTCGCGCTCTCTCGCGCGATATCCCCCCCCCCCCGCCATTGTTCGCCCTGTGAATAAGTCAAAATAAACGAACGAAATAACATTAGCGCGAAATTTTCATTCTCCGGTAAGAAATAAAAGACATTTCGGAGATTTAAACAGACGAAAATTTCTCGGATCGAGGAAGAAATTGAACGATCGATGATAACAAATCGTGCGTATTTAGGTATGGGGGTCGAGGCAGAGCGGGGGTGGATTATCATAATAATGATAATAACGCTGGACGAAATTTTCGATTCGCGAAGAAATACAATTAATCACGAGAATAATACGTGCGACGCTAATTACACGTGGCGGACGTTTCGGTGCTTGAAAGCGATAAATTTGTCGTTTCTCTCGGACAATTATAATGATTTGCCGCATCCATAAATACATATCTACATTTATACATTTGGTCGAATATATATATGGGCGTGTACGATAGTAAAGTATAATAATGCGGTATCACGGAACCCTATACATGTCTATATATATATATATATAGATATATATCTACGACGAGTCGGCAGGTGTCGACCATTCGTTCGAAAATTAATTCTATTTATCAAACGTCCCCGGCTAATTTAATTTTTCAATGTCGTCGATCGCGAATATTTATCCCCGTCGATAATTTATATAAATTAATTTTGTTTTCATTCGTCAAATTCTTCCAAATTCTTCGTCATTCTCCATCGTCCTTCGCGCGGTGATTAGAAAAGAACAAACGAAAATAGATAGGCACGCAGAAATTCTGGAACCGGATAATGCGTTTCCGAGCCGCGATGATTCAATTGGCGGTCGAGCGACTCTTTTCCATGTATAATCTCGTACGAAATGTTCGAAGGAGAGAAAAGCGCGCGCGCGCGCGAGAGAGAGAGAGAGAAACTAGAAACTAACATAATACAATTTCAAATATAACAGAACAAGTATAAACTTAAAAATAACAATATTCAGTATAAAATAAGAGAGAGAGCGAGAGAGAGAGAGAGAGAAGTACGAGCCTACATAGTATACGAGCGAGTTACTAATTCTACTTGTACCGGTGCTTATTCTACTGGCAGGCCGCATACAATTGCATCTGCATCTGCGAAGAGCCACCGGTGCACGCGTACAGAGCGCGAGAGAGGAAGACAGAGAGAACCTACTCGTATCGCACGGACTTCCTATAGAGTCGTGAATAATATAACCCAGATTTGCTCCAATAAGCCACATCCTACCACGCACGCGGAACGTACGTATACGCCTATATATATATATATATATATATATATATATATAGCTATATATGTGTTTATTATATATATATATATATATATATATATATAGATTTATATATGATTATACGTACACATTTGTCGGGAACGAGAGACCGGACTGTACGCATCGCAGCTGCTGATAGTGTGACTACGATAATCGGCCTAACTCCTATCTAAACCTCGACGGAATCGCAAATTTTGTATTGAAAAAACTTGGCAAAAAAAAAGGGAAATAAATTGTAAAAGTCGAAGACTCGAAATTACGATCGTTTCGAGAATACGAAGAGTTCGATCGATCGATTCGCAAAGACGTAACGAGACGAGATTTAATATCGCGCGGGAAGTGAGAAACGCGCGACGTAAGAAGACAAACCGGAGAGCAACCGCGTGAAAGAAGCGCGCGCGAGTTTCTTGGTCGAAACGACGCGCGGAATATAAAGCAGTAATAATAAGACGAAGCCCGCGAGAGAGTAAATTCGACCCACTTAACGCTACTTAGCGCTTACCATACGGAATACGTTCTGTTTTGCACAACATTACGTCGGTGTCGTTTTATTCTCGCTGTAAACTCCACACGGACCCAAACTCGATAATGAAAAACGCGATCGAACTCGTGAATTCTTCCACAGATTTTTATCCGTGACTATACGACGTTTCGATTCACGAAATTCGTATCGACAAAGACGAGAGAAAAAAAAACACTATTTTCGACAAAATTATGCACGCGACGAGAAGTCATCGAGCCGGAAGAAATAGAGGCGTTGCGCGCGCATCCGTAGAAAAGAGCGCTGTAAAATTCGAACCAAGAACAAATATATATATATATATATATTTATGGTCACGAGGTGTAGAGATGGACTCTAGGGAGAAAAGAGAATTTCATGGGCTTTGCCAGAGGCTCTCGAATGAATGCGCGCGGTTCAATTAGAGAATCATAACTTGGCCCGATGGGGTCATCCAGCAGATATTACTCTCGCCCTCTGGCTGGTAGGGGCTCGAACCATCTCCCTCTCGATATTTAAACATATATATATATATATATATATATATATATGTGTGTGTGAAAATATCACACATTCGTGTTCACGAGTGCGTCCTGGCTCTTCCAACCTAGTGAGTTGGTTAACAACGTACTATACCTCCGCGTATACCTACAAGGTGGCCGGGAGTAGCCACTTTTATTACGCTGATCCAAAGCCCTCGCCCGAGAGATCGCTCGGCTTCGACGGATACGAACACAGAGACCGTACTGCAGAGATGTTGTTGCCAACGATATACGCCCTCTGGTTGTTGCACTCGGGTACTACGAGGCAAAACATTCCCGTCTGTGTGTTACGTGTGTGAAAGAAGAGCGGCCGATGGACGTTTCGGTTATACGAAAGAGCCACCTACCGTGTGATTTACCTGTGATTATTTGGATTTTCATTAGCCAAACGATGTTTCGCACGTTGCGAGTTTACGTCGAGAAAGGACGAATGAAAAACGTGTTAGTGAATATTTTCGTTCGAGACGAATTAAAGTCGAGCGTTGAATATAAAATGTGATAATTAAATATAAGGATGCTTTACTTTTCTTTAAATTATAGTTTAAAGACGAATCGAGGACGATCGTATTTTCCGACACAAAATGTTTAATTGACTCGGTCCCGTAAATGCTTCCATTGTCTCGTGCGTACGCGTGTTTACGAGTGCGTAAAGGTTTGGCGCGCGTTTCGATATCCAGACGGAGAGTCGGTCCCCGCCGCGCGTTCACGCTTTGTACGATTAAATGGTTAATTTGGCAACCAGTAGTAGGTAGGTTGTGTCGCACATCGTGGATTTCGCGCGGGAAACTAGTGGTCGGTATCGCCATCCGGATAGAATTGCCGGGCCCTCCTGCTATTTCGTAAATTTTCGGTACACGTTGAAAGAGAGACACGCGTATAAATGGTGCGGCGATCCCGCGAACGCGCGATTAACCCCGTCGAAATTTCGTATGCCGTGTGCGGCATGGTGGAAATGAGCGTGAATGAAAGAGAGAAAGCCGGTGAAGAGGAGGAGGAGGAGGAGGAGGAGGTGGAGGAGGAGGAGGTGGAGGAGGAGGTGGAGGTGGAGGAGGAGGAGGAGGAGGAGGAGGAGGAACGGGGAAGAGAGGGAAGACCGCGCGCGTGGTCCAGCGAGAACGAGAGGCGCGCGCGGGAGTCGCTACGCCCCGCGCGCTATATCTGTATACATCCGGGATTCGCGCATAGGTCCGGTCAACGGTTACACACCGTGGTGGTAAAATATTGAATAAACGTTTCGCAAATTATGCGAAAGCCGGGAGGAGAGGGAGAGACCGTTCTCGACACCTCTGCGCGGCGCGGTCGAGGTATTAACGCGCGACGATGTAGAAAAGTGAGATACGACCCGGGTCGTAACGATAAAGCGACGTGGGCGAATGGAACCTTCGATTTTCCGAAATTACCAACAACGTGTGTTTATTTTTGTTTATTTTTGTTTATTGTTACGATTTCTTTCTAATTTATGATTTTCCATTAAAAAGCCCTGAGATATCCTTGTCTCATTAATGGATTTTCGTACTTTGATTAATAATTAATGGCTCCTGGGAACATTTCAATTTCACGCGTTAACGTCGAATCGCCGAAGGAGATTGACATCGAATTATCGAAAAATCACGCACGTTTTTCACGTGTAATGCATTTTTGACGTTAACTTTGTTGCTCCATCGGAATAATGCATTTGGGATGCATAATGTACGGGTACGAGATTATTCGAAATTATAATCTCTCGCGTATTATTTCGCGATTATTGAATATCGCGAGCGACTCTAATCTTCGCATTTTTCTTATGGGTTTTTATTTGTTTTTTTTTGTTTTGTTATTTTATTGCGATAACGGTACTTAACGGTATTCGCGAACGTGGCTGATACGTCGTAAGGTTTAAGATACGAGGATGGTGTGTATGTAGGAGAGGAGAGGTGGGTCATGAGACGCGCGTAACGTAGGATTTTTCATCGAAGAGTCTCCTCGTGGCGGCGCGCCGTGCGGCGCGAGAGCGGCTTCGCGGCGCCGGCGTAATGACAGAGAGAATCGACTCACAGTGTAAGAGGAGAATTGAGAGGCGCGTCGCGCGTTTTTCCGGCTTGCTCTCTCGCTCTCTCTTTTTCTCGACGACGATGATCGAAGCCCGTACGAGAACCTATATATTCGCGAATGTTGCACATATATATATTTGTAGCTCGGTGAATTTATACGCCTTACACTGTAATATAATAAAACATATAGGGAACAGGGAACGATCATCGACTGGCCTTTATAAAATAAAGCGTATAAAGTTCCTTCAGCCCGCGAGAGAGAGCGAGAGCGTGACGTCGTTACCTTTTATAATAGGATAATGCGACGCCAAAGTGCCGCGAGCATGTATGAAAGACGCGGTTTTTCTTTCGAGCCACGATCTTTCGATCGTGTGAATAGAATGAAAAAAGAAAAAGAGAAAAAAACAAAAGAAAAGTTATATATATTTTTTGTAATTTATCGTTAGACTACTCGCTTGAAACTGTTTGTCGAAACGAAAACACATTTTCCGAGGAACGACGCGTTACTCGTGGTATTTAATGTCGTTTCTCGTTACAATGTACGAGAGGGAGATTATTACGAGTATCGGCCGACGTACGTTTGCTTCGGGAAAACCGAATCGATTACACGATCGTTTAACGATCACGTAGAAAAATAAGTCTTTTACTGAAAATGTGATAAAAGTGCAAAATTGTCGACACCAAACAATTATCGGGTGAGATAATTATCGACCGTTCGTAAAGTAAATGTATGGATGAGAACGATTTTACGTATTATCATTGTAAAGACAATTAGTTACGATGTTTGTCGTACGTAAAAACCGACAATATTTCTATTCGGGTCACGTTGGGCGTTCTACTTTATCGAAAAATGGTGCAATTTTTCGTCGGTCATTCGTGAAACGAAGTTGGAGTTATTTTTAATTGTACGCTTAAAATTACGACGGAAGTGGCACTCGATTATCCTATCGATGGTATTGTCCAACTTCGCGTCTTCGCAATAACCAAACATTCTTATTTTTGTCCGCGTAAAAGCATATTTAGTCGATTTTTCAAAGTCATCGGTGAAGTTTTTTTTTTTGTTCAATTACTTCGTTTTTTTCACCTCGAAAATATTCCTTCAACTACACGACACAACTTGAACCATGATTATTAACTGAAGTAGAATTTTCGAGGACAAAACAAAACGTACTCCTTGCATGTTCGATGTATACCTTATCATCGGCAAAGTACGAACTTCTGTCATTTCTCTCTCTCTCTCTCTCTCTCTCACACACACACTCTCTCTCTTTCTGGTCACATGATCCATAAGAGAGAGGAGATGGAGAATCAGTGGTCGCGACAAGGCCTGGTTTTGCATCAGAGGGTGGAAAAGAGATGGAAGAGAGATGGAGGGGGAAGATGTCCAGTGTGTGCTGTAATATATCGCGTCGGGGTAGCCCGCACACCTCTACACGACGCCCCACGAGCGACGAATTATTAATGAGCACCGGATAATTAAGTCATTAATATTTAAGGACCACCACCGCCGCGGCGAACTAAGCGTCGCGGTCGTGCGCCTCGACAAAGGCCCTCGAGCCATACTCTACTCCATCCTATATGCACTTACGTATGCATATATCTGTGTATACTTAGCTTCGCGCCGACTGTAATACCCTCCGTACAAATATACGTACTCTGCCCATATATTTACGATTTTCGACGAAAAATTCGCGAAAGAAAAAAACATATTTTTCTAGGTTTTTTTTTATTTTTTGTTTATTATAAAAATTCTACGAACGAGTAGAGAAAAAAAGAATGATGGACGATACGTTTGATATTTCATGGGGCGTATGTATAATGCATGGGAGTATTAGCCAGACAAACCAGAGCAGGCATTAAAAAACAAAAAAACATGAAAAAAAAACACCCCTATACATCTCGCTCCGTACGAGGACTCTTATATTTATTTTAGGACATTTTTTTTTACCCTCTACACGCCCGGCATTGCCCTCTGTTGCTGCATCTCTTTCTCGCCCCGCGACAACCCTCAACCAGCAATGCTAACACGCGTTGAAAGGATTTTCATTTGCTCGCCATATATACACATATATAGATATATATATGTATATAAACAGATATATATATATATATACATGTGGAGTGAGACACGGTCTCTGACGAAGCTGCGCGAGAGAAAACTGCGAAATTTTTAATTTTTCATAATGCGAAGAGCTCCCGGAGAATATTACGAGATGTTTTCATGGAAATTCTTTATTTTTTCACATATTTTTTTTATAACCCACTGTTTGTCGCATTTTTCGTCAACAAGGAGCCCCTGAATTTGCTATCGACGTCGTTTGATCCGATTAGATTTCTTATTTCGAAAGAATAAAAGTCACGCGTATTTCGCGAAGAGCGAGGAAAAAAGTTTTGTCCCTGATCGTATTTCTTTCCCACCGTTTTTGTTCTTTCCTTTTTTTTTTTTTAAACGTTACCGAATTTTATTATCGAATTGATTTATCGTCCCGATTTTTATAGCCGAGTCGATATGACCCGACGTTACTTCGTAGTTATATATTTATTGTCGCGACTCTATGGGAAATGTTAAGTCGGGAGTGGTGAGGCGAGGGCGTGCAGCTTTAAAAGTTTTCGACGTCCGAGCGTACAGAAACGAGACTCTGTATGGATCGTTGTATTATTTATTGCGAATCAGCACGTTGTGATTTATGTACGAGCATACTCTTTACCTACCTCTCTCTCTCTCTCTCTCACTCACTCTCTCTCTCTCTCACTCCCTCTCTCTCTCTCTCTCTCATTCCCTCTCTTCCATCGCGTCTCTCTCACGGAGCTGCTGTTCTATGCGAGAGACTTTGGGAACGCGAGTCGTGCATCGTGTAAGTCGTGTTCGCTATCGACAACGTGGGACGCGAAAGAAGAGAAAGACAACGATTTTTGCGGGAACAACAAAAATCTACGTACATTATTGTCCTATCGAGAGAATGTAACCAGGAAGCAATCGGATAACAAATGAGATATTTTTCATCGCGAAATTCGCATTTTTATTATTTAACAATAATAAGGACGTGCGCGGTTTTGTATTAACTCCTGTCGTATATATATTTATGCCTCGTGTCCGTAAGTAAAATGACGCAAGTGAAAAAGGCTATCTCGACAGAGAGAAATAAATTGTTTACGAACAAAGTTTTTGCGGACCTCGCTCGTGATGAATCGAGGATCGATGAATAAATTTATATCCTTTTTTTTCTTCTTCTTCTTCGTTCGACCTACGTCGTGAACTCGAACGAAGAGACTATAATGTTTTCAAAGCGAGATGATGATAAAAATAGAAATAAAACGTATACATATATATATATATATATATATATATATATATATATATATATATATATATATATATATATATGTATGTATGTATTCGTATATGTATTAAAGAAAAAAAAAAAAGAGGCCTAACCGCACAGAAGGAAGAGGCGAGAAAAAAAACAACGTAGTGGGGTGACAAAAGACGCCAACGCGTGACGCATTTGCAATAACGAGGACGAACCTTGGCCAGAAAGATCATAGACAAACGCATTGAAAATAATAATGTATGTTTTTTTTTCTCTTCTTTTTCTTTTTATTTTTCAGTATGAAACAGCTGCCATTAGATAATTACCGTCTAACGACCGATGATATAATTCAAAAGCTTTTAATATTTGTGTTCTATAACCGATACGATAATAATAATAATAGTAATAATAGTAATAATAATAATAATAATAATAATAATAATAATAATAATGAAATTAATTAATAATTATTATTTATATTATTATATGATATTGTTTGTTATTAATATTGTTATTGAAGGGAGAGCTTTCGTTTTTAGCACGTCGGACACGTTAACGTCCTGCAATCTGCATCTGGGTCATATTTATGCTGTCATTCACGAGTGTTATATATAACCTGACACCCCCCACCCTAGCCCTCCTCCACGATACCAGTCGAACGAATCGCGCATTAAAACTTCGTTTATTTTGCTAATCTATCATAATGTCCGACGACCATAATTTTTTGTTCTCACGTATAGTCGCGTCGCGCAGCTACAAATCTTGCGCTCTGAATCAAAGCTGTCGAGAAAGGTAAAACAAAAAAAAAACAAAAAAAAGTAAATTTGAAATTTTTACAGAAAAAAAAAGTACAAGTGGCACTTAAAAAAAAAAAATATCCGTTTCTACGCACACACGCGTGAAGTTTTGTGACTTTGCATATCTCTCTCTCTCTCTCTCTCTCCCTCGGTGCATTCTTATATTATTTCAGCTACGTCTTACGTGCCTCTCCACACATACACCTCTGACTGTTAAAGCAACGAAACTCGCGCGCGCACACACACGTAAAGTCAAACACGAGCGAACGAGGAGAGACGTGTGAAGAGTGCGAAAAAAAGAACTGTACAGAGAACGAGTGAGAGAGAGAGAGAGAGAGAGAGAGAGAGAGAGAGAACGCGCGGAGCGTTTGTAACAGGCTAAGCAAATGAGTACACGCGGCCCTCTGGATTCTTCAGAGGGACATAGGGCGTTTCTCGAGAGGCCCACTCTTACCCCCCTTAAGAATTTCTTTTTCTCTCTTACGTTCTTTCTTTTATATTCCTCGGTTCGCAGCGAGAAATAATAAGTGCAAAAAAGAAAAGAAAAAAAAAAAACAGATGGATAATAAAATGAGAAATACGATGTGCCTTCGGCATTAGAATGTTAAAACGGCTTTAAAAGAGGAAGAGAGAGAGAGAGAGAGAGAGAGGAAAAAAAAAGATGTGAAGAAAGAGAAAGATGAAACGCGACAAAAAGACGAGGGAATGAATATTAAAAAATAAAACAAAATGAAAAAAAAAAGCGTTTGTCGCGGTCACAAAGTCTCGTGTAATACGTACCGAGACTTTATAAACGCGATAGTTTCATGACGAAGATGAGAAGAACGCTAACATTCATGCACACACACTCATATATATATATATATATATATATATATATATATATATATATATATATATATATATATATGTATATATGTATATACGTATGTATGTATATTACACGTGTATGTATATCTATATAGTCGGCGCCGCGTGTCAATTATATCCACAGAATAACTTAACGGGTCTCCCCTTAGAAAGATCCCACTGAATGGCCTATTCAAGACGTTCGTTTGAGACTCTCGAGTGTTAAATAATATAGAAGAGGCATTTGTCTCTCTATCTCTATCTCTCTCCCTCTCTCTCTCTCTCTCTGTCTACCTCTCTCTCTATTATATACTCAAGCTCGCAGAACTCGCCAGTATGATCCAAGTTAGCCCATCAATCGGGTATTTTTACGATAACGATATAATCCGAATATCAAACCACAAAATCATATAAAAATGCAAATTTTCATTAATCCTGATTCAACGATCAATCTCAAAGATAATACGAAAGAAGATATTTCGTGTATCGCAATCCACCGAAGAAAAAAAGGAGATGATCAAGTAAGAAAGTAAACGAGACATCTCCGTTCGTGTGTTCGCGAGGGATGAGAGTTTCGCAATCACAGCAGGTGGCGCGTCTGGTTTCCGGAAGGGTAAAAAAGAGAGAGGGGGGGGGGGCGCAAGGAAGGGTCGGAGCAAAGTGCATCAACGGGGAACGAGAAAACGATGTCTACAATCGTGCAGACTCGCGAGACTGGCAAAAAGAAGAAAGTTGAAGAAAAAAAAAAACAAAACAAAAATAAGAGGAAGAAAGAACGAAAAAAAAACATCGACTAAGACCGGAAAAATATACGAGGAACAAAAAAAATCACACGGCAAACAAACAAAAAAAAACGAAAAAAAAAGAAAAAAAAATCGCGATATACGAAGTACGGAAAAAAATATATATATTGCATAGGAGAGACATGCACACGTTCTTCATGCTTTTTCAGACTTTTCCCGCGGCGAGCGCGTGAGCGAGAACGAGCCAGAGATAGCAACGAACGAAGGAAGGAAGGAAGGAAGAGAGGGAGGGAGGGAGAGAAGAGAGTGAGACGAGGGGGAGGAATATGACGGCGGTGACGTCAGCCTGAATATTTGAAGGGTGCGAGACTTCAAAAGAACACGTGTTACGGGTGCTAGGACGCCGTTTAAATAATGCAGAGTCAACTTACTCTCCATCCCCCACTCCATCCCCCCCCCCCGCCCCACCGACGCTCTCTCGCGCTCTCTCTCTCTCTCTATCACTCGTCTCTCGCTTCTCCAACTACCCCGCGCACTCTATACTCGCTACTTTTTCTCCGTTTCTTTGCTCATTCTCTCTCTCTCTCTCTCTCTCTTTTTTCCTATCACGACACTGGACGAGCACGCTCTACGCTTTTCTCGCTCTCCACTCTTTCTCTCTCTCTCTCTCTCGCTCTCTCGTTTTCTCTCGCTGTCTTTCGTTCTGTCTCACTTTATCATGCAATCTCGCGCAGTCCCTTTCTCAATCCACTCACGCTCTTTCGTACATTCTCGCACTCGCTCAGCAGTAAGTCTCTCATTTTTCGAAAAATATTTATTACTTCCTATATTTCGAGTATTTTTCATTTTTTTTTTTTGTTTTTTTTTTGTTCGAGATTAAAAAGATTAATTTTGAATAATCGTGAAATTTTTGTTCTCGTTAGTCGAGAGGAGTTTCGTATCGAGGGCGAACGCGAATTGAGTTCGATCGATCATTACGAGCCGTGTGTTTAATTTTATCGCGTCGTCTAATGTTACGTCGCGTAAGTATCTCTTGCCCTCCCCGCCCTCTGTCTCTCCGACTGACGCGATAATGCAACCGCGTCTGGAATCCGAGATACGGATTGTTCTTGGCAAATCGATTATTCGCCGATCGATCGAATTAAACTCGTCTCGTACGCTAAAGTAAGTCGGACGGAGAAAATTGTTTAAAAATTAATACAAGAAAAACTAAATTCGTATTTGTATTGCGAGTGAAAAGACTAAATCTTTTCAAGATATATAGCGAAAAAACGGTGCGACTAAAATCGCGGGAAAACTCTGATCGAAACATCGTCTCCCTTGA